>VWZV01002316.1:443040-610688 GCA_013397155.1 Irena cyanogastra
TAAGAGAAATAAAACCCACAAAATAAGGCAGGTTTTACATTATTTATTGAATAACAACACATCAGCTTTTTCAATACAATCCTTGTAAGAGCACATGATGCCATAAGTTTTTTAAAGCACAAGGTGTACTTTGTCTAGATTAAAAAAACCCAACAAAACAACACAAAACCAAACAAAAAAAAAAACCTTTTGGTGTGACTTTCATTTAGGTCTAAAAAAGTTGGATGTTTAAAAAAATCTTTATTACTTGCATATGAATATTTTTGTATGATAATATACGAAGAAGCTTTTAAAACAAAACAAAAAAACCCACTTGCTTTATAGTGTGCAAATTTTAGAGAAAAGTAAACAGGGTATGTGTCCAATTTGTAAAACAATGTTCTCCTTTCAAGATTACTCTTTCACTGACTAAATGCAAGGTTATGACAACTTGAAATACTTTTTTTTGTGAACTGACAAAGAAAAAATAAAGCAATGTGAATAATTTGCGTATGCAAACTTTTTTTTTTTTTAAAGAAATTTTGCTGGTAGCAATACAAATTTAACAGCATGATAGGGAAAGCTTTGGAAGTGCCAGTTCAGTGATTTGACTAGAAGGGCATACTGGGCCAGAGCATATGTATTGGACAAGCTGGCACAGCACCCCTGGAGGCAATGGAGCTGCTCCAGCTTACACCAGCTGAGAATCTGACCTCTAATATTTTCTTTCTTCTTGTTTCCTCTTGTTCTGCTGTTTTATTTCTTAAGGATATTTTCTTTAGGATCTATATTTTTTTTCTTTGTACTCTTTTTTTTTCGTAAAAACTCTAAGGGTTATGGTTATAGTCATTGTAAAGCAAGAAATGCAGTCTCACAGCTCTCTGGGGAAAAGACTTTGTGTGTGGGTGGTGCATTCTTGTTTGATTTGTTACAGCATTGCTCAAGTTTTGTGACAGTTTAGCTCCACTGGAACCACAGGGTGACAGGGGAATAGAATAACATGGTGGGGCATAGAGTAACATGATAGGGAATAATTTTTAGCACTCCATGTGTGTGTGTGGTGTGTTTGTGTGAGCATCATGGAAGACCCTGACTGATACAGAAGCTGTAGTGGAACACAAGGAGCTCAAATCACAGCAACATTGTCATTGTAACAATGAAAGCTAATAAGAAAATGTCAAAAAGGGCATTACTGAAAACCTGGATGAATGCTTTTCTTTTTCTAAGTTTGTTGAATATGACATCATGCCTAGGTCAGGACAAATTCCATCCTTGGGTTTCTGAGCAGACTGTAAGCTTTGTGGTTCTCTTCTAAACTGCAGTGGCACAAATCATTATCCAAGGCCATGGGGGTATACCCGTGTTACACCACACAAATTAATTGCAATCAGCTTCTTTTTGGCCTTCCTATCAAGACCCTCACCTTCTGAAGTCCTGAAAGATGCAAGGAACACCGAACTTGTTTCCACCCTTTTGTTATTTTTTAAAGCCTTGATTCTCCTCAGATGCCGGGGGAATTGCTCCGAATTTGAACCTCTGTAATACAAGAATTTGGGGCCTTGCAATAAGAGACAGGCACCAGTGCACAGCAGCTCTTACAAAGGTCTGTTTATGTCACAGCTAGAGATTAAGTTGTCAAAAGGGCTGGTGATCTTCTGGCTCCAGAAGCCCAGGCCATAGACCAGGCCTGTGTCCCTGCAGCTCATGAGTATCACAAGACTTTTAAGATGTGACAACTGAATTGGTTTACCTGCAGCGACTCATATTTAAATACATTTTTAATATTACTGTATTTTGCCCCTGCAGTCTGAAGTCAAGGTGAACTGTATTGAAAAATATTGTTTCTACAGGCAGTCACCCTTTTGAACTTTGCTTCATCTACTTCTCATGAGATTTTTATCTTTGCTATACAAAATATTAGCAAGGTCATTTAAATAAATGATCATGGTTTCACGAGTATCAACATGATTCATTGGCCTGGTATGGTGGCAGAAAATGCATTTAGCATTTGATCAGACATCATAAGAGTTATGATTACTCAACTACCAGCATGTGACATGCACAGAAATATGGTACCCACTGTAAATTCAAAAAATATTTATGTATATTTAGTTACATTTTTAAAATATTGCTATTTAACATACATTAATAAAAAAAATTGAAGAACATAATTCTCTATTCTTTACTGCATTACTCTGCATTCCTTGCAATTCTTAGACACATGACTGAGACAAGTACAAGTGCAAAAATTTTTTTAATTGCTGGTATTCTCTCCCAAAAGCATGCATGTGTGAACAGGCTGGGAAGCCACATAGGGCTGCAGGCTTGAAGAGGGACAATCACAGGGAAAAAAGAAGAAACAAGACCATCGCTTGAAGAGTGATGGAGTCTTAGTTTCAAAAAATAAATAAATAAAGAGAAAGAGACAAACAAGCAGAAAGAATAAAAGCTTCAACAAGCACTAATATTGATCAAAACATTCAGAGTACCTCTGGACATCTTCCTTGGATTCCCCTGACATGTACCACTTATTCTTATAATCAATTGCATTGATTGATTAAATTCAATTTTCCCTCTCTTTATGAGGATGTATTTCCACTTTTATTTTTCTCAATGTCCTGGAGTGACTTCATGATGTTGTACCTTGGTATCCCCATAACTCCCTTCCAAATTTGTCCCAAACCAGAACACTCAACCTATGGTTTTTATTTGGGAGTGGGTTTTCTTAATATTTATTTTATTTTGCATAGATAGTTAAATTTTGTATTTAATGAAAAAATAAATGTATCATTTAAGTACTAAGTTTATGTTGTTAGGAATTTAGTGTTTTATCTGTAATTGAAACATAGGTTTATGAACAGACCTGTGAAATGCAACTGTTCACATGCTGTGACTCTACATGTCAACTACTGGATCAGGGAGATAGGAATGTCATTTGAAGTAATGCATACAGAGCTGAACATTAAATGCTCAGGTATTTACACTATCCACTGAAATGCAAATAAAACTGTTGTCTTCAAGTAAAAAGCTGTTTTATTTCAACTGGAGAATTTTAAAAGAAGGTCTTCTGTTAAACAAGAAATATAAAAGACACCCTGATAGTCATATACTATAAAAGGTGATGCTGAGAAAAAAGAGATATTATGATGCAAGATAGATCAGTAATTGTAGTTTAAGTTTTCAAAATTGCTCCAAAATGTCTGGGAAATACACCTGCACCTCAACTAGACTCATGGATTGTACACAGGTTAGTTTCAAAGCTTGGTGAAAACAAATTTCAAAAGTAAAATGAGCAGTAAACATATTTTTCTGCAGAACAGGAACTGCAGTATTGAGAATAATGTGAACAGAGGAGATAAAACAGTAACGTAGAAGTGATGTCCAAATGCATTGTCTAGAGATTGAAAAATAGGCTCCAGAAAATTACTCAGAGATTTTTAAAGTATTTTACTTTCCAGTTGCATGCAGAATGGGTTCATTCTTTTAAATCAATATGCAAACCACAAAATCAAATAGCTGCTTTTCTCTGAATGCTGATGAACCTTACCCAGGTCAGCGTGTGCTCCCTACTTATACTGCAGGGAAATAAGCACTGAGCAAGGTAAAGCTAGGACAAAGCCTGGCCCCCTTATGATTGCTTCATAGAGCACTCTCATTTCTGTCTTGAGAAATTAGGCCTTGATTGTCTTCAGATTTAGTATTGGCTGCGGTGGAGACAGCTGTCAGAAGCAGCACAGCCCAAATATTTGATGTGGGAATATACTGTGGCTTTTCTGTCAGCAGCACTGGATACACTGCCAGCAACAAGCACAAGATTTTTGTTCTCCAGTGAGCACCCGTTAGTAGCACCACATCTACTGGAGAGAATGGAAAGAATACAAAAGCATTAAAGGAAAAATATACTATGAAAGAGGATGCAAGAAAAGGACTATTGCTCCTGTGCTGGTTGACTTCTCATCCCACATGACAGATAAATTCCTTGTTGACTTCTCCAGGCCTTTCTCAGTCCTGGTTTCTGGCCCCAAAGGAATGAGATCCACAGGCAATGCTGAGCCACAATGTTTGAACACCTTCACTCCAGGCAGCACCAGCTCAGACATCTTTACACTCCCCACTGCAAGAGGGGACTTCCTCCAAGTTAAGCTCCAAAACTCCCCTAACTGTAACTAATTATTATATGTTCTGCTTGGCCACAGGATTTTGTGTGCTATCAATACACTACATTTGTGTCTTCGGTTTTTGATTTTGATATCCTGCTTTTTTTAATACATCTAAGAGGACATTTTTGTTATGAAGAATTGGTTGAAAAGCTAAAGAGTATAAATTTGTTTGAATGTACAAAAGAGAGGATCTTGATATGTGGTGGTTTGACATTGACTGGACAACAGGTGCCAACCCCAGCCACTGTCACTGCCCACCTCATCTGGATAGGGGAGGGAAAATATAACAAAAGGCTCCTGTGTTGAGATAAGGACAGGGAGAGATCACTCATCATTCCTCCTCCTCCCATACAGGGGCACAGAGAATGGGGGCTGTAGTCATTTTGTCACACATTGTCTCTGCTGCTCCTTCCTTCTCAGGGACTCTTCACACTCATCCTGTTCCAGCATGGGTTGCCTCCCACAGGACATAGTCCTCCATGAACTTCTTCAACATGAGTCCTTCCCATAGGCTACAGCCCTTCACAAACTTCAGCATGGATCGATTCCATGGGGTGCAGGCCTTCAGGAACAGACTGCTCCAGCATGGGTCCCCCATGGGTCCACAGATCCTGCCAGGAGCTTGCTCTAGCACGGGCTTCCTGTGGTGTTACAGCCTCCTTTGAACATCCACCTGCTCTGGAACAGGGTCCTCCGTGGGCTTCAGGTAGGTACCAGCTCCATCGTGGAGCTCCATGGGCAGCAGGGGCACAGCTGCCACACCATGGTCTTCATCGTGGGCTGCAGGGGAATCTCTGCAGGGGAATCTCTGCTCTGACACCTGCAGCACCTCTTTCCACTTCTGTTTCATGGACCCTGGGTGCCTGCAGGTCTGTTGCTCAAATATTCTCACTCCTCTCTTCTCTGGCTGCTGTTGCTTGTTGCACATTTTGGATTTTTTCTGTCTTTGCTTTGCTATCCTGGTGGCACTGCCACCCTCACTGGTGGGCTCAGCCTTGGCTGGTGGCAGATCTCTCCTGTAGGCAGCTGGCTTGGCTCTGTCAGACGTGGGAGAAGCTTCTGGCTGCTTCTCAGAGACGTTACCCCTGTAGTTCCCAAAAGTTACCCCTATGGCTCCCCTGCTGCCAAAACCTTGTCACGCGAACCCAATGAGAGTGGTGTGAGTTTGAAACTGGAGTAACATTAGAAGATGTCGTGGTTTTAAGGCTGAAACCAGGACAGTGGTGCAGCATTTATTCCAATGATTGAAAGGACAGAACATACTCTTCCAAGCAAATCGTTAATTAGCAATTAATGTAATTAGTAGATGCCTAGGGAAAAAATCTCTTACCTTAGGTTATAGGTAAGTGAAATACAAAAACATAGCAACTTAAACAATCATTTGCCAAAAGGAGTTGAGCATTTTCTAAAGGAACTGTTTCAAGCTTTTAAAAAAACCTCAAAAACTACATTTTCATCCATAATAACTTTGTGGAAGTTGCCTCAGTCTCTCTGGTAAATAATTATCATTTTTAAACTGGTTAAATAAATATTTATATTAGAGATTAGAAGGGGTTTCAAGGACCTATTACGGACTCTCTTTGTTGTAAATAGGATGAAATGGCTCTTATCTAATCTCCTGGGTAAATAAGAGATTTTATAACTTTTAATTAAAATGGGAGAAGTGAGATCATTTTAAACAAATACTAAATATCATCAAGGATTTGATCCAAAAATGACAAAAGACATCAGATTTTAAAAAACAGAAGAATATTCTATTCTAGATTTCTGTTTTCTCAATAAAATGCCAGTTCCCTTCAGAGATTGTAATGTGGGACTGAAGTTCCTTTATAAGATGTCCAAAAATGAGGTCTAGTCTTCAAACTTGTATGGACCAGTTTACAAAAACTATTGTGATTTGAAGCTGGCTTAACTTTAAGCAGACAATTTTTAAGATTTGACATCTAATATGTTTTGTACCTCAGCAGAATCTGGAGAACAAGGGATAGAGCTACAAAGATTTTATTTCAGTGTGGAAAGAGACAGCTTTGTTCCTAGAGAGATTACTCTAACAGGTCAGGGGCTTTTGCAATTGTTCATCCTTGTATTAGTCTTGATTTTAAAAAATCCACTCACAAACAACAGGAAAGAAGTTGATTTTCCCTCTGACTACTACTTACAGGTCACCGAATCATATGAGGGAGAGACTTTTGCCCTATTTCCAGAATTATTAATTAATTTACAGTGATTGTGAATTAATTTCCCTACACATTCTTCAATTGTGAAATTATTTCTTGGAAAATTTTTCTCCCTTGAGAATCTTGTTGTCTTAAAATAATTTGTAGGATGTGGCCTCTGATGAAAAGAAATTGTGAAGGCGTGAAGTAGAAATGTAGATCTCCTCTAAAAAAGCTGTAAAAAGTTACAAAAGAGACAAGACACAACAGAAGTCCATGAAAAGTCTTGGTACCGTCTTCAGATAACTCTTGAAGGTGCCACGGAGCAGAAATAAAGGACAGTCCTATAAATATTGTGTTAGGAGAAATGCTACTGGCTGTCAAGTCCAGTCCTTACTACAAGTACCCTAAGTACCCAATATGGTGCATTTCTTAAACTTAAATACAAGTAGATTTTTGTTATTACTCTCTTATATTTATTGCTCCAGGTCATCAATTTCTACCATTTAGAAGTCATACATTTACCCTGAATATATTGTTTCTGTGCCAATTTTGTTTCTATGCACAATTAATACTCTCATTCTTTGTGTTTACTCTGAAAATATTAGGTATTATGTATCATCTATGCATCTTGGCCTTGTTTAAATTAAATTAAACAAGAGAAGATAGTCTGGTCTTCCCGTAATTCTCTTCCCTCTCATAAGGTTTTTCTGTGATGGTTCTGGTGTGGTATGCTGTTGACAATCCACAAGAAATCTTCCACCAAGGCTTTGTAAAATGTCACTGATATATCTACTTCTATTTCACATATAGTTTTCCTGACTAAAAGAATCTTTTTTTTTATGAGTGTCTAGAACAATGACTCAGAATTGCCTAATGGTGAGCACCATGCTCTATACTTAATGCTCTGTACATAAGGTTTTAGGCTTGATCATTGTTTTTAGTGGTTGTTCTAGTGTTTGTGTGTGGTATTCTTAACTGTCTTCACTGACAGTGCATCCCAAAGCTGTGAATCAGAACTTTTCCAAATTCAAGCAAGGGCAGGATGCAAAGACTGTCCTCAACACTCATCTAAGAGCTTCATTACCAGCCTCTCCTGACTAAAGATTTGCTTTCAATATAGTCCAACATAATCCTCTTTTTCTATTATTTTATCAGTTTATCCGTATTGTCTAATAATTTCCCATGCGTGTTTTACTGAAATCTGGATTGATAAGTGTCACAACCCAATGGTGGTGTTTGGTAAATTCTCATTAGGCTGAAGAAAGACACCAGATCTCATGGTCAAGGAACTCTTAGGCTTTACTGTACAGTCACCATAACTTTAGCAACCAGCCCACTGTTTAGACTGGAAAGACACTGGTTAACAAGTCCTTAAATTTGTACAATAGATTTCCCCAAGAGTGGAGGCAAAGAAGCCCTTCATTTTGGACAGTACACTTCAGTATTCACCTGTTCTGGCTCTCAAGTCACAACACACCTCCATAATCCCCCAGCTCCCACAGCAGTTTTCAGTATGGAGTAAGGGGTAAAATATGATTGACAGAGAATAGAAAGAATATCAGCAGCCCTTAGATCCAGGTTGGTCCTGCCATGTGGGTGGTCCAGAGCTGGAGTTGTGAGACCAAGAAAGTGAAAGAGAGGAAAGGAGAGGAAAAGAGCAGGAGAGGGCCCAATGCACTCCCTTATTTAGTTCACCAGGTGCACATCTCTTATATAAATTAGCCTTTTCATGCGTTTTGTCCGTGTGTGCCCTGCCAGCCCTTTTGCAGGAGGTGATTTGGGGGTGGCAGGAGCTGAGCATGAGACTCAAGGTGAAGCAGGAAGTCAGCTGAGACCAGCACTGCCTCACCTCCACAGGACTCTCTGCTCCAATCACATTTTTCTTGTCATAACAGTCAGAATTTGAGAAAAAACATGCTTTGGTCCATTTCTGTACAATTAGTTATATTTTATTTTCATTTTCTAAAAGGCCTCGCCTGGATGGTATTGCACAATGCATAGATGATAGACCCACACTACTACCATCATTTTTATTTGCTTCCACACCTTTCAGTAGTTTTGTTTTAATAATACAAAGCCCTACCTACTGTTTAAGTCAGATAAGGGACTGAATTCAGCTGTTGCTGTTTTTCCATTTATTAAATGTAGATGCTACAATTCCAATTGTTTAGCCAAGTGGTACAGTTATCAGCCTTATAAATGTATTAACGATTCTTGGTATTTGTCTTAGATTAAATGTGCAAATTTTTTAGACCTCTGGAATAGATATCTCCAAATTGAGATATCTCCAAACTGAGTTTTACTTCAGTCTTAGATTTAGTAATTCTGCTTGCTTACTGTGTCTCCCATTATTTTGGGGGAGAGCTGACTAACCATTTTTAATCAATCATACCAGAAAAAAGACAAAGCTTTAATTTACATTTGGGTACATGCCAACACTGCCTTTAATTTGTGCTCTATCCTTACTATATAGCAGGAGCCAGGGTAGAGATGGGGCACCCCTTTTGGTCTTGATTATTTATATAACAATTTTTATGGTATAAGTTAGTTTGCAAGTCCTAAATCAGCCTGACTTTTGGTGTTGTTGATATTATCTGACCATAGATTTCTAAGTTCTCTTTATAAATATGCATCTCATTTATTATATTTCTTATTTTTTGTTTATTCTTTGTGTGGAGGGGATTCTCCCAGTTACCCTACTGCTTTTCCCTACACATTTTCCAAATGTATTTTCACAAGGATTCCTCACTTTGGTCACCTTGAAAGTAGCAGAGGAAACGGTGACTGGCCCATTCTTTGGCCCTGGGGCCAGCTTGTGCATCAATACAATTAAAACTTTTGGCATCCAAAAGAGGTGTCTTATCCAAATTGTCTATTAGGAACAATCATGCAGACTTGCTTAGGCACTGACTAGGAAAGCCCTTGGTGGCTCAGAGTAAAATTGTGCCAGAGACCCTTTTAACAGCATGAGAGTGAGATAATAGAGCACCACAGGCAATGTTTAATTAACTCATGTAGATGAGTCACTGTGCTCCCCAGCTCTTCCTGCACATTTCCTGCAAACGAGGACAAAAAGTTGTTAATTCTCATGATCTTATCATGAGTTTCACATATTTTAGGGTATATCTTAAAGCATAAATACTCTACAAGTAATATTTTGGGATAGTTTTACTGTGCGTTCTAGAAAAAAATGCCAAATTTTCTTTTTTCTTTTTAGTTTGTTGGTTTGGGATTTTATTTGGTGTTTTGGTGGTTTTGTTTGGTCAATTCAGTTTGTTTGTTTCTTTGTTTTAATTTACCAGTGGAGAAAGAAGAAATATCACTTACTACTTGAACACAAGATTTTCAATAAAAGGTATCCTGAACCCTGATTTTTATTTTCTCCTCTCTTCTATACCAGAAATAAGAAAGGTGTTTTGAGTAATTTCTTCTGCATTTTAAATCCAACAACTGACCTAATTTAACGGTAATCTTGAGTGGTTTTCTGGAGAAAACAGAGCTGGGATATGAATCAGCACACATGCTTCTCAAAGGTGCAGCAACTTTAGATGTGAAGTATCAAACTGTGACAGGCTACAGATCAACTGAGAGCACAAAATGACAACACAAGTAATGTTTGAAACATGCCTTTCATGGGTTTGAGAGACCAGCCAACTAAAAGCAAAAAAAACCAAAACAAAACAAAAAAACAAAAAAAAAACCAACAAAAAAACCCCACACAAAATACCAAACAAAAAAAAGCCAATTAGAAAGCAAAGTGTGAAATCTATTGTGTGCCATCTGAAAATGAGACTCAGCTAATTCACAAGTTGAAACAAAAATACATTATTAGTAGTGCAATATGAGAAAAAAAAAAGGGAAAAAGCTGGCACATGTCAGTAAATCCTTCACTTTGCATTTGAAATGCCAGTCACTAGCTTTTTTTGGGGTTTTGTTGGGGTTTTTTGTTCTATTGAACAAGCTTTTCCAAGACATGATTTAGGCCTCAAAAATACTGTGTTTTTATTGTATTTGAATCTGTTGTAAAGAAGTTTGAGTATCCTAAGCTCCTGATCTGGATTAACACACTAAAAATTAAGTTTAAAGAAAAAAAGTGAAGCTATCACTTTGTTTTCTTTTCCCGTGAGGCATTTCTCTGTAGTGGAACTATTGAGATGCTACCTTGTGCAACTATTACTAATACTAGAAGCTTTCAAGATAAGTTTTAAAGACAGACCACTAAAGATATTTTCTTCTGACTTTAACAGAATTTTCTGGATTGCTGAATAATTCTCTTATTTCATGTATTTCAATCCATGCTGCTGGGGTGATTTTATTTTGTTTGGTTTTTTGTTCATTGTGAAACTATTCCCATGGAACCTTGGATTTTCTCTCTGTTCTCATTTGGTGAACTGACCTTGGCTGACTTGGGTACCCCCAAGCTGAACTTTCTCTTCCCATCCTGAACACGAGAATGAGAGAAAATTTCATGGAAAGCTTTTTTGTTGAGATAAGGACAGGGAGAGATAACTCCCAGTTACTGTCATGAACAAAAGAGATTTAAGTTGGGGAAATCAGTTTAATTTATTAATTATCAAATCAGAGTAGAATAATAAGAAATACAAACAAATCTATAAATACATCTCTGTTCCTCACAGGCTCAGCTTCATTCCCAGCTTGAGTACATCCCCTCTCTGAGTAGCCCAGGGGCCATTTTTTCTCCACATGCTTTTCCTCTGCTCCAGGATGGAGTCCCTCCCATGGGAGCCAGTCCTCCCAAAGCCTCTCCAGCATGAGCCCTCCCCACAGGCTGCAGTTTCTCATGAGCTGCTGCACCTTGGGTTCCCTGTGGGGCCACAGCCCCTGCGGCAGCGTGGGCTCTCGGGGTCACAGCTTCCCTGCCACAGAACCTTGCCAGGTACACCCACCACGTTCAGCTGCTGTGATCTGCAGTGAGCTCACCTCATCATTCTCTGGAAAGCTTTCCTGTTTCTCATCTAAGTTGTTGTTGTGTGTATTTGCCAAGAAAATAATGCCACTTTACAGAGGTTCAGTGCTGACATAAGTCAGGATTATGCTGAAAGATGATTGCTGTTCTCTAGAAAGCACTGATTATCTAGGTTTAATATCAATTAAATAATCACGGCCAAAGAAATACCAGTTAAGGTACTTTTAACTGAATTTTGAGTCAATATTTCCCTTGTAAAATCTGTGCACAGATGATTCAATATTATTTTGGTTTGCTTCACCCAGGGGAATCATCTTTCATTTATCTTAGTTCCTACATAGCTTAACCCCATACCATTGTTTAGAATTCCTTTTTTGGTTCTTTATGCCTGTGTGTACTGTCTTTCCACACAGGAGGAAGTACCCTTCTACTTATGGAATGTACCAATGAAATGCAAATTACCGCAGTGGTCTAAGAGAATCCAGAAATCTAAGGTGAATGCACCTGACATGTCCTTGCCACCTGCCACTGTATTGAACTAAATTGAAAGAAGGCAAGAAGATGGCACCACAGTAAGGATTATGGATGATGTGTCAGGCATTATTTTAAATCTTTTTGTCTTCTGTCAGCTTAAATCAGATTCTTGAAGGGTGCTGGGGCAGAGAACAGGACTGCAAAAGTACCTGAATTAAAATTCTTTCATTTTTGCCTATGAAACAGGATCATTTCTGTTATTCAAAATATTATCTGTTAAATGTGGTTAAAAATATAAGATTTTTTTTTTTGCTGTTATAGGCAGCTACCGCTGTGTTCAAATGAAGGTTTCTCCCCAGAAATAAACAAAACAACACTGAGTGCAATCTGAGGCAATGATCCAATTTACTGATGCCCTCGGGTTGCCTAGGTGCCACAACTGACTCTAAATGAAGGCAATGTGACTCTACAGCTGTCACCAAGGGAATGGGGAAATAAGTGGGGTTCCAAAAACATACACAGGGGTATGATTTGACCCGGAGAACAAAGAAAGAAGAAGGAGGTTGGAAAAGACTGCTTTTGGTACCTCCAGTTGGATGGAGAAGGAAAAACAAAAGTATCATTTTGTTAGCACGCTCTACCGTCGCTGGGTATTTCGGTGTCAGCGCCACTGCCGCCTGTCAAAACACAGGTGTATGCTGTGTCCTTGTGGAGGAATTTGACACAGCTCAGGAGAAGTTAATCTCAAAATGCAGACTGACAGTTCAATGCCCAAGTTTACAGTGCACAGTTACCTGGCAACATTCACAGCCCTTCCTAAGGGTTTGTGCTCTTTGCGCTGCACAGGAACAAAACCTCGTGTTTAAGAAGGCAAATCACAGAAAATAGCACACAGAGTAATGAGCATTTATGCCAGAGGATACAAAACTGTGAGAACAAACATATACAATAAAGTGTGCCTTTCTGTCAGAGTTAGACACTTCCCTCAGGTCAGTATAGATTGTCTGTCCCCAGCAGAAATTTAGCCCCTGAGCTCCATGTCTATGAAAACTGCTTCCAAACTCAGACTGGTGCAAGGGTTCTGATGGCTTTGCTTTTTCCTCCTCTGCTCCTGCCAAGGGCAACAGGACTGATTTAAGCATTATCAGGTAAAAATTTTTGAGGCTGGATGGATTCCTTCCATTGAAGTTGTTCTACTTCATGTACAGTAATTAAATATTCAGTAGCCCAAAGAAAGCATAGGAAAAATGACTTTGTAGCCTGTGGGTAAGCAGCTTGTTTATGAAGAAGATGTCCAAATTCATATACCTCCTCTCTTCATTCCTTTCAGACGTTGCCTAAAGTTTGCAGCTTCAACCTCTCCAACAAATTAACTATTAAATTTTCCCAACAAACATCAGACAGCCAAAGGCACTGGGTTTCAGAATGTACTGGGTTTTTTTTCTGTGGATGTAGCCTTCCTTTTGTTTTGTATATGGATATTTTTTTGCAATGCTCTTTATTTTGGTCACATATTGCTTCATACACTTTTCCAAAGCAATTAAGTAAAGTAGTAACATCAAATTTTATTTTACTAAGACAAAATAAAAATACTACTGGGGATTTTTTCCACAGTTTCTTTCTACTTGGA
This sequence comes from Irena cyanogastra, assembly GCA_013397155.1. NCBI lineage: Eukaryota > Metazoa > Chordata > Aves > Passeriformes > Irenidae > Irena > Irena cyanogastra. Next base: position 456,370 of record VWZV01002316.1, read on the forward strand.
GATTGAGAAAAAAACCTGGACACAACTTCTTTAAGGATTTGACACCAGATTATTGCAGAGTTTTCAGAAGTCCCTAATGACTTCGTTGTAAATCCATACAACATATGCATGGATGGGACAGAATTTGAGATTAATACCTGAGAAGAGATGTTTAACCATGCAAAGATTTCAGTGAGAGGTGAGTATCCAGAAAATCACTTAGGAAGGATTTTTGGCTATCAAGAAGCATGTCTGAGAACATGTCTCAAACAGAAGGGATTTCTTTCAGCCTTGATTAAAGGTTAGAAAGTCCCTACAGTCCTTCTCTTTTCCTTATACTACTTTATTGTGCTTTCTTCAATTTAATTTATTTGTTGTTCTGAAGTTTGAAGGCTTTCATAAAAACCTGGCAAACATACTTATTCATTAATTTACTGTCCCTAAAATTGAGAAAAAATCTGTAGTTACTTAGGCAAGAAAAGAAAACTGTATTGAGACTACCTACCTTCAAGGATGATGCACATCTATTAATAAAAACTTTTTCCTGTTCTCTCCTTGTCTGCCTTTAATGCCTCAGAATCTCTTGCTAGCCCTTTTCTTTGCATGGAATTAAATGGGTTAGTTTTAATGTTGTTGGTTCTTTCCTTTTCTGAATTTCCTGAAAGATTAAAGGAGAAAAAGTATGTCAAACAGGAACAGGTAATTTATAAATATATGACAGGAGTAGCTATGCAAACAAACAAAATATCTGATATATTTAAGTGGGTGAAGTGACTTCATAATAATTTGCAATGTATTGTGAGTCAGATACATATTTTAATGGGCTCTCACTGTTATTGGGTTCAGATACATGGAGAAAACACAGCAATTTAAATTTATTGAAGTCGACCATGATACAGATGGCAGGTGCACTAAAGAAGACAGTGGTACAGACTGTGAAAACAGGGCAAAAATTCTTGCTTCTGACTTAACATATTCAGAAAAACCTTTATTTTTACTATTCTTTTCTTCTTGTTTCCTTGGTAGTGCTGTACTGATGCTGATGGCAACTACTGCACTAATCCCACAGAGACCAGAAAACTGAGCAAAGTTTGTATTTAGGCTCAACTTTCTCATGTTAGGCTTTGCATATCTTTTGTACACAATCTTGTAAACACACTCTGACAAAACCCTGTGCTATCAAGCAAGCTCAAGTCTGACAGATACCTAACTTGAAAAAGGCACAGTGTTTCCAGCAACGTTTCCTGCACCAAGCATAGCATCTTTCAGCTGGAGCTCTCTGGCATCTGTTGGGTGCAGAATACATGACATACCTCTCAAACATACAGTTTATTGTAGCACTGACATGGTTTACCCCAGCAGGCAACTAAGGCCCCTGCAGTCACTCATTTACTTGCTCCTGGTCCAATAGGGGAGAGAATCAAAAGAGTAAAAGTGAGAAAAACTCGTGGGTTGAGATAAAGACAATTTAATGAGTAAACAAAAGCTGTTCACACAAGCAAAGCTGAGAAAAGCAAGGAATTAATTCAGTGCTTCCCATGGGCAGGCAGGTGTTCAGCTATCCCAGGAAAGCTGGGCTCCATCGTGCAGTGACAAACACCATCACTCTGAACATCCTTCCTTTCCCTCTTGTGTGCTGAGCCATACGTACCAGATGGTCTGGGATGTCCCTGTGGCCAGCTGGGGTCAGCTGTCCCTGCTGTGACCCCGCAACATCTTGTGCACCCCCAGCCTCCCCACAGGTGGGGTGGATGAGAAGCAGAGGAGGCCTTGACACTGTGCAAACACTGCTCAGCAACAACCAAAACATCCCTGTGTAATCAGCACTGTTTCCAGCATAAACCAGAGTATAGCCCCATACCAGCTACTAGGGAGAAAATTAGCTCTACCAAAGCCAAAATTACCTCTACTCAAGCCAAAACCAGCACAAGCAGGCACATGAAAAGTTCACAAAAAAATAACCCCCAAGGGAATAAAAGAATAAACCCTGATTTGAGCAAATGGAGCGCTGACCTAAAGCGTTTTAGACATGAAACGGTCATTGTGTAACAGTTTAAATGTTATAAAGGTCTCTAAGGCAGCTCTAAGTAACATTATGTGTGGGTACATAATTTCTTGTTAGATTAAGTCATCAGCAAAACTAAATAAAAAATCTATGCACACATATATTTAATTTTTTTTCTAATCTTCATCATCCACATTCAGGCTCAGCATCCACATTTCCTCTTCTGTCTGATGGTTCTTGCTCCAGCAATAAGGAATATTAATGCACCTTCCGGGGCCAGGCTTGACTTTGGAGTCTGCCATCTAGGACAGAGAGAAATTTCACAACAGACAAAGTACTTTGAAGGTAATTCGTAGGAGATTATTGTTGAGAATTGTGTTCATTCATTCTTCAGATGGATGATTTTTCATATAACGCTGATCTGTCCCTTGTTTCCCCCTCTCTATTCCGTATCTTCCAATATCATCATCTTGCTGGTAAGAAAAAAATCTATTTTGGTAAGAGAGGGAGAGTGATTCTCCAGCTACCTTAAAGCATAACCTAAATTATCACCTTCATAAGCAATATAAACAAAGTCATAAGTTCCTTTTGTGCTCATTCTTGCAATCACATGAATGAGCAGTACATGCTGTTTCCGCAGCATCTTTAATAGAGTGTCTCAAACTAATTTTCCAGCAATTACCAAATTATAACACATATGCAACCTAAGATTTTCAATAGTCCCACTTGTTTCAACAGCAAACTTCATGTTCTTATACTTTAGAAGATTAATTTTTTAAATATATTTTAATTACTTTTATCAAATTAAGAAAAGTTAATTGCTTTTAGAATTCGAAACTTAAATATTAATAGAATTATAAATGCATAATTATACAGTTTTAAGAAGTTGTTATTGTCATTTAAAACCTGAACCTTCTAAAATTCTGAAACATGAAGTTACCCTAGACAAATAACTTAATCATTTTCTATCAGTGTTTATATCTGTTTTCAATAGCAATAAAGAATCCAAACTTCAGCTGAGCAATGTAGAAAAGTGGAAATAAAACCAGAGTGACTTTAAATATTACTCACAGAGCATATCTCTCAAAATTAGCACCCTAAATGACATGGAGTACTAGATATTAACTATTTATGTGCATTTGTTCCTTTAAAAGCAGCAACAAGCTAAACCCTCATTTGCAGTTGTCATTTAGGTTTGCATCCAGACAGAGGAATTCACATCCCTTTTAGTCACTGTAATACTGCAGAGATGAGCTTTACTAGGAAGGTGACATTCATCCCCAAAAACAGAATGGGGCTCCACTTTGATGAGAGCCTAAATTCAGAAAAGCAGTGAGTGTCATGGTAGACTGTCACCACAAACCATGTCACCATCTAGATTCAAACACCACAGTCACAGTTTGGGAGACACAGAACGAGGGCTCTGAGCAGCCTTGCTATGGGCCACGACTGCAGCACTCAAAGGATCTGGAATGGAAAGTCATCTTCAGTACGAAGCTGTATCCACCACCAAGTTTTGGAATCTTCTACTTTTAATTTGCTTGGCTGTTCACAATCCTTAAAAGAGCTGTACAGAAATTGCTGACAGTTTTAACAGAGTAGCTCTTTCTCTGTCAAGAATTAGATGCACCTGTTATTCCATATATACAACAATTAAAATTATGCTAAGTGTAAAACACAGTGGGTCCCATTCTTAACCACATTACTGCTTATGCAGCTTTCAGGGTCCAACAAAACAGGCAGGTAACAGGAAATGAGGCTCAGGTGAAATGTGTATCATGGACTCAATTTTTATTGTGTCTGCTTATGTTTTTCAGAAGGCATTGCTGTTGGATTAGTTGAAATGGCATATCACAATGGAGCGTCCCTAAAACAGAGCACTCTCTAGTGTGTGTAGGAGGGAGTTGATTGTTATTATTAATTCCGTGGTCATATTTTGGAAAAGCTGTGAGTTTTCTTGCAGACAGGATACCTACCAGGTTTACTTAATTTCTATATTCTTCAAATACCCTTTGTGGACACATTCTGGAATAATCCATACTAGTGGCTCCTTAAGAAAACTGCCAACATATTGTGTCACTTGAGATATTTTCCAGCACGTGCTTATCAAATGGATTTTCCTGGCGCTCTGTAAACATTCCAGGAGCCCTTGCAGAGATGGCACCTGATACAGAAGACTGTCACAGCCTTCCCTGGAAACCCCCTGATATTGGCTGCAGCAACATCGGGCCTGTCAGCAGCTGGAGCTCTGCTGAACTCAGGCTGTGTGCCAGGAACAAATGATGGAATGTGACAGGGCTTTTTGGGAACACACCCAACAGTGGGCACACTGGGATATTTCCTTAACATCTCTGCATATCAGGCTGTATATATAGCTGATATATATATCATATATATACATGGTATACATTATATCATCTACACAATTGGATTAAATATAAATAAATTTTTTAATAAAATATAATTTGGCTTCAGTGACAGTAGCCTTCCATTTATATGGTACGAGGACCTCAGAGAGAGAATTATCCCTCAAGAATACCTAATAATGATGAAGCTGAGACAAAGGTAACATTTCTGGGTTTACCAAGAATAACAGGAACATTTACATTAGCAACAGAAAAAGTGGCTAAAAATAAGCTGAGCCACAAATAAATATTGCAGAGAATGGAAAACCCAGCTCCACACCAATCTTTTTTTTTTCCCCTTCAGTTTTCCTCCTCTGGATTTTTGTCTCCAGGATATCTTCTCTTTAATATATGGCAGAAAAAAATCTTTCCAAATTTTTGGAGGAATTTAGACACATATAAAGTATAAATATTTTTCATTTCAAATCCTTGGCTAAAGATTTGCTTTCACTTTAGAGACCTTACAGTAAGGTTGTATTTAACCCATTGCCTCATCCATACGAATTAGAGTGGAAGCATCCAAGTTTGAAAGCTCAGAAACCTGCATAGATTGCCTTGTGGTCCCTGAAGAAGGCCTCTCCCTGCATGCCAAGGCAGTGCACATCTGCCTAAGGGTTTTGGAGAGGCAGGGACCTGTTTCTGCCATCCCTGATGTGGGCAGGTGCTGGGAGGAATGGCAGCAAGTGTGGTTTTCCCCTCCTCTCCTCTTTTCCACAGTCCTCTTCAACTTAGATTTGAATTCACTGTAGGCACAGACATTCTCCAAAAATATTAATAACCTGGTCATGATGAAAATGTGTAATCATGTGTATGCTTACTCATTTTCACAACTTTATTCTTCCTCCTGAAGATAAAACTGATGGAAATAATTACACAACTTTTGCATGTAAGCACATAGAGTTTACATATAATGCTTTGAAAAAATTAAATATGTTCTCATTTCTAGATTTTGCATACCTAGCTCTTTGTGGCATATATGGGAAAAGCTATCTGCTTTAGTTTCTAGGAACACAGTGAATTTCAGAAGCCCTTTTTTTCTATTCTTTTGGTATTGTCTAAAAGCTGAGGACCTAAAGAAAGCTTTATGAGCATCTCAGCAAGACTGGCAGTCATGTACTGGGCTGTCCCACCTGTCCTGCTCTAGAGCCTGCCCCACCTGGGAGGCAACTTCCAGTGGAATTTGTCATTTATGACCATTCAGATTTCAAAGCACACCCGCAGCATCCAGATGAAACACATGGCACTGAGAACATACCCTGGTACCACAGCACTGATCAGCTTTTTCTTAGCAGGAACCCAACCTGAAACATTTCAACGGAGCACTTGTAAAGAAAGATTAATGTCTCTGTTGAGGAGAAAGTAAATCAAGATCCTCTTAATTTCGGTGTTTGATTAAGTTCCCTGAGATTTTTATTCTTCTAAAATTTAAATCGAAAGTAGCACAAAGATTCACATCTATTAGTTCCTGAAAAGCACAGATCTAGTGTCTATTAGAAGACCCCTAAACACAGTGGCACCTTACGTTTTTCTTCTGCATTAGGGACAAAAACCTGGTTTTCTGGACACTCTGTAACATATGAAGTTTGATTTTATTGACTTACGTTTTTAAAACTAAAAATAGCACTTCTAACTTATATTTACAATGGCAATCCAGTACCAATACATTATCACATTTGATTTATTTTGATAGCTAACCAAGCTCATAGCAAATCAAAAGTGAATGCAGTAGGTTGTGGAAGAGAAAATGGAAGTTTAAATGGAAGAAGTAGCAGGTATGATTCAGTAGTTGAAAAACAGTATTACTATTTGCTATTTTATTTGAGATTATGATCAGTTCAACATGTCTTACCACAGAGGGGGAGAAAAAAAAAAAAACAAACATAAAACCCAGTGTGTTCATTATAAACCCCATGATTCTGTCTCCAGTATTAACTGGTAAATATGCTAATATTTCACATTTCATGATGGACTATGTCTGCCTACATGGCTTGTAAGTCATGTGAAGTCCTTTAAAATTAATGCCCTTGAGAGTTGTAAATTTTATGAACCAAAACTGGGCATTTTAAACAACCTTCCAGTGGTTTTTATGAGACTTTTCTATACCTCATTAAAACCTGGTTTGTGCTTTGACTAACACAAATTTTCTTTCCATCTTTTTCCCCCCCCCATTGCAGTACTTAAAAAATGCTCTCCAAGCTGAAATTATGTACTTGTAGTGATTGCAGTGGTATTTTCTTGTCTTTCATTCTTTTAACAGTTTGCAATTCCGTGAAACTGAAACTTGCCTTACTCACAAATTAGAATATGGTTTTTACTCTTCATTTTATCCAAGTCATTAATTCTCAGAATTAAACAACATTAACTATCACAAACAGTAAACAATTGCTTCTGTGTATTGATTAAACCATAGTATGTTACTGTGACCTAAATGAGAGCATTTAAACTCATATCCCCAGTGTAATTTTGGGCTAAACTGCTGAATACCAGCATTTCAAAATCTATTTGAGTGTTAAGGCCCAAGTGATAGATCACAGATGTCTTACCTATTAAGAAAGTGCAACGACACTATATTAGAAACAAGTCTCTTGCTAAATACATTTGAAGTTTTCATGCTTAGAAAATATTTCTTTTTTCTTTTCATATATAACTGTCTCTTGTGACAAAATGATAACATGCTTGTCATCGATCAGTTCTAGGACATTCAGGAAATTGTGAATGCACAACAGAGCTTCCTCAGCATTTGACTGAAGTGAAGCATTTTGAAATTCAATTAAATTTTAAATAAGTAAAAGGCCTTTTCACATTGACATTTTCCATGGCCTGTATTTATTCTGTTTAAGTAATTTTTAATTCATTTTCTCATATTTTAATTTCTTTTCAGGCCATATATTATATATCAAACTCAAAGGACAATCTGCTTCTTATATCACACAATTATTTAGTTGCCACCAGTTTGGTGATTTTAACAAAGATTTGTGACAACAGATAGAATAGGTAGCTTTTCACCAGTTCACAAAGGAAAAACTTTTGCTTAGGTGCCTGGCAATTTTGTCCCAAAGTGCCTTGCTGCCCTTAACACTTCTGCTGCTAATGAAAGAAGAGGATAACCTGACTCTCTGAATCAGCAATTTGTTCAATAAGAAAGGGATTATTTCCACAGCTGTTCACTTAATAAGGACTATATTTCCACACCTGGATATGTTTTGGTATCATGTCTGCAATTAGCAATGTTAGCATAAGTCTCAAAATTTCCTGTTATAGTCCCAGCAAGCAGAATTTAAGATAATTCAATTTCTATAAGCAAACAGGAAAGGAATGTCTTTGCTTCATCTCCGTTGCCAGCTGGTGATGGTGAGAGGTAAATTGACTCTTGTATCTTCAAAGCTCAAAGCAGGGGAAAACAACATTTGTTTTATTTTCATTAATACTTTCCTGAGGCCTGTTCTCACTAAGCACTGCATCACTGCTTCACTTGGATCAGGAATCTATTTCAAAATATTTCTCCAATGACCCCTGCTTATGATGCTTTGGTGCACACTACAGATTTGCCTCAGCATGCTTGATCTGAATTTCCTTTGGATGGAACTGATCTTCAGTGAACTCTCCAGGTGTTCACTGAGTGGGAGCTCAGGCCATGGAACCAGACAAGACTTGGCCTGAAACCTCCTTTTCCTCCCCATGCTTGAAATGTGTGCCCCATGGACACGATGTGCCCAGCACCGTCTGGGTTGGGTATAGGGTGCCCAGCTCTGTCTGGATTGGGTATGGGGTGCCCAGCACTGTCTGGGTTGGGTATGGGGTGCCCAGCACTGTCTGGGTTGAATGTGGGTTGCTCAGAACTGTCAGGGTTAGATGTGATGTGCCCAGCACTGTCTGGGTTGGGTGTGGGGTGCTCAGCACTGTCTGGGTTGAATGTGGAGTGCTCAGCACTGTCTGGGTTAAATGTGGGGTGCCCAGGACTGTCTGGGTTGGGTGTGGGGTGCTCAGCACTGTCTGGGTTGAATGTGGAGTGCTCAGCACTGTCTGGGTTAAATGTGGGGTGCCCAGGACTGTCTGGTTTGGGTGTGGGGTGCCCAGCACTGTCTGGTTTGGGTGTGATCTGCTCAGCACTGTCTGGTTTGGGTGTGATCTGCTCAGCACTGTCTGGTTTGCTCGCTGGGGCTGTTCACATTGCTAAACCTGAGTGAGGAATAGAAACAATCCCTCTTTTTCCTTCTCTGTGCTTACAAAATAAAGTTGTTATGAAATGTAAATGCCTGAGAACATGAACCCAGGAAAACTTGGTTTCAATCACTCTATGCTAATATATGTGTAATGAAATGCAAATGTCTGTTTACAAAATTAGTTTCACAAGGAATTGCTAAATATCTGATGTTGGCCTGATATCTTTCAAAGCTCAAGATTAAAGCAGATATATGCATGTTACTTTTCACTTAAGTTGATAAGTACACTAAGTTGGTTGCAGAACAGCCATCCTTACCATAGGCTGCATTACTGCAGTTAAGATTGTTTTACAATTGACATTTTTTAGAAAATCATTTCATATTCAGAAAGATGAGTAGGTTTACCAGACAGGAACAGGAGCATACTGACCTCATCTAAATGGGTAAAGGCTCATGGGAGCACTTTTGATTAAGGTTTTATAAAAATGTCAGACAGAATGATTTTACAGACAGCAGACCCCACGAACCCTCATATGGTATTTTCAAAAGTACTTGCATGCACTTGTAAGATGATGAATGCACTAATAATGTGAGAGAGGAATAAAGTAGGCTGCAGAAGATCTAGCTGGGTCTTTAAGTTAAAGATCAAAAAAATATTTCCTGTTGTTCAGATGGTTTTTTTAGATTTTAAAACTATCCAAATGTCAGAGACAGGATTATGACCTCTTTGAACTTGCTACCACTCTAATATTGTAGTGCTTGCAACTGAAATATTATGGTTCAATTTCAACAGACAAACAGGTAATTCCAGATAAAAACACATATTTTCTTCCCTTCTCTGTTATTACGTTAAACAAACTTGGGAGGCTAGAGTGTCTCCAGAGAGTAATCCGTCCAAAGATTATTCAAGAGGTAAAACAGGAGGAATTATTCCCATTCTGAAGATGCCTGTCTCTCTAGCTGAAAAGGGAGCATAACCTGTAGTATATGCTTACTATTTAGGTAACCACAGTTCAGGATGAAAATTCCCATTCTCAATGTCCATTTAAAATTTTTGTTGCAGATGAGAAAATTCCCTTAAAAATCTTCCTATCAGCTAGCCTGTGTTCTCAAGTCCTAATTCTTTCCTCCTTTTAACTTATTAGGATTGCAAGTATGATGTCACTCCATTGACACAAATGGGTGTTTGAGCAGATTTCTGAGCTCATGTCAATGCTGTTCACCATTAACCATCAGCTTTTCTTCCTTTCCAGCATTGTCCTTGTCTAGAATGAGCCCAGACTCCACTAATTGGACATCATTATCAGTGCTGTTTCGTTATCTAACTGTGTAGAAATGCTCACATCTGCTGCTCTCTGATGCTCAGATGGGACCAGAGTCAGAGAAGAAATAAGGTTTTGTGGGCCACTGGGTAGCAGTGTCTCGTGCAGTATTGCAGCCTTAGGGCATCTCCTGACCTTCATTGCTCTACCAACCTCTTTGCAACACTGTGGGTGCCAGTGAGAAAGTGAGAAGGTAAAATCAGTGTAACTGCTGCTGGCTGGGGCACCGTATCAAATCCTAGTGCCCCAGCTGGAATGTTAAACCCACGGGCAGGAGTGAAGGTCTCTGTGCTGCTTTAGTACAAGTGCACGTTCTCACTCGTCACAGAACCAAAGGCAAAGAAATCCTCATGGTTAGCCAGTAGAATTTTCCTGGGTTTCAAATAGGGCTTCACCTAGTCAGTGTATATAAGAGGTGGTGCATCCTTTCCAAAATTGCATCACATGATTTCTGAATATAAAGTAATTCCTTTTTTATTTACAGAGAAAATTAGTAAATTTAGTAAATTAATTTTAATTCAGTCTACCCCTCTTTAAAGAAAGTGTTCAAAACCATTTCGCAAAGCTTTTATATGAGTTTGCACATTAATTTAGATTCTTTCAACTGTTATATGACTACATATTGAATATTTATGTCATAATAAAAATTTAAAATTCTGGGATTTTAGGAAATCTTGTTTTATTTTCTTCAACTGAAAGTTGCATTTGAGACAAAGGTAGATAGTTATATTTTATTAATATTTCCAGTCGTGGAATTATAAGTATAATTTCTTCTAGCTATTGTTTACTTTCAAAAAAGAATTAGGAAAAGAAAATCCATATATGTAGAAAACTGAACCCCACATATTTCATTTATAATAGTCACACCATGGTTGCAAAGGAGCATATTCTTAACTTTATTTCCAGATCACAGAATATTCTAAGTTGGAAGGGAAACACAAGGATCATCAATTCCAAATTTTCTTGCAATTACGTTCTCAACTTTTCTATCATCAGATTTGTGTGTTTTGTTTGGACTTGTTTAATTTTTTGTGGGGGATATTTGATTTGTGTTGTTTTGTTTTTCCCTGAGATCTGCTTTGAAACAGTGAAATGTTTCAGGGCAATCTCATCTATATCCGAAATAATAAGTCCTGATGTGCCTCAGGTGCAGAACGAGTCTGTGCCCAGCCAGAGCTGTCCAGTGCTCTAAATTTCAGAATGCTTATTAGCTAAAATCCACTGCTGTACCTGAGTAGGATAAATCTATTCTTGGTACATTTATTTGAGCTATGCAACATTTCCAGCTTCAAAGTGAAAGGGATTTGTAGTAGCCTGCGCTTTATAAATTGTAATAAAAGTAAGGTTATGCAACGAGTTTCAAGGCATGGGTATTATGAGAATTCTTTGTCACTTGGACTATCCCACCCTCCTTGCTTTTTTCTTTTAATCTGCATAGTTATCCTATCAGGTATGTCACAGCCTAGAGATAATTACATCCAAAACAAACAACGAGCTCAGTCTGACTCCTTTCCAGCCTGCTGGCCTCAGCTCTTTAGTTCTTGACACAGCAAATTCTAATCACAAACTTAACTCAGAAGAGCAGCAATTCTTGTTAGTCCCTGCACTTAGTATGACCTATTTAAGATATCATCCTAGCCCTGCTAATCTTGGAAATCCAATCGATAAACCTGGCTCTGCTCTTTCAGGTGCCTGCCCTAACACAACCATTAAATGCAAGTGCAGTGACCTTCCCCAGTCCTGATATCAATCAAATGCCACTGCTGGCATTGACCTTCACCTTATCTCTGCAGGCTTTGTAGGATCTCTCAGTGAAACACAGCGGGGACACTTGATTCTAATTCGAAACCAGATTCTTTCTTTGGTATGAAAACAAGATATTGTAATGACCTTGATTAACTCAAGCAATAATCACAAACATATAGCCCACTTTATTTGTTATTTTCCTATCATACCTTCCTTCCAGTGGCAGTATCTGAATCCAAAGAAAAAACATGGTTTTTAACTCATGCTAGTTTATTCTCATATAGTCAAGCAATTAAGCTAACCCCAGATAAATTCAGTCAGTTTTCCCAAAGACTGACGCTAAGTCTGACTCAAATGTAACACTACCTTTAACAAAGTCAATCAGCAACCCTCTGTTGGCATTCACTCCTACTCAGTACAATAAAATCCAATAATTCCTCTTCCTGAAGCCTGATGCCAAACCTATATTTAACACAGTAGTTTATTAGCTCCATCTAACCAGGACCAGAACAAAATGTATCTAAAGCCCCTCTCTAAAGCACACTCTGTGTGCCAGGCAGAATTCATACTTGACATTAATTCTCACATTTCAGCTGTCCCAAACCCCATTACAGTCTAAATATAGCCTTAACACAACGAGGCACTCACCCCTCACAGTCTCAGAATAAATTATATGCTGAATCTGGCAGAATTAATCCAGGAGTTAGTCTTCTGACCTCTGCTATCCTGATATCTAACTCCAGGGTAAAATAATCCCTCCCCTGCATCTTGCAGGATCAGACCAGCCTTTCTTCCTCTCTCAGGGATGATCTGCAAGTCCTCAAACACCTTCCCTATTCCAGGATTGCTCATCACCGTTAGACATACAGCATTTTCAGGCAGAAGCATGGGATTGTTCCACACCTAAGCACAGCCATAATGAAAACCCCTCTAATTCATTCTCCTCCTGAATTCTGTGTAAGATATTTGCCCATGTCAGCAACAACCTTTATTGATCTTAACAGTACCAAGATATACAGCTGTCTCCACTGTTGTAAATTTTACTGCTGCTCTAGCAGTGGTAGCAGGGATCTCCTGGCAGCTCCTGGTCTGACAAAGTGTCCCAGGTGGGTGTTTTCAGAGAAGTCAGTCACACTACTAACTTGCAGCTTAATGCTAATTCTTAGCCAGTGACAGATTCTGCTGTATGCTGTCAAGAAGAGATTAAGACTAGAGTTAGAGGACTGGAGAGCAAGAAGGCACTGGGAGATTTATTGCTCACTCCTATGAGGCTGGGGTAGGAGTTTTTCACAAGTGAATGTTTTAAGACTGTTAGGAATTGATGAGTGGTGGCGCTGTAATTTCATTAGGGTGAAGACTAGAAGTAACAGGATTTAAAGAACAAAATGTATCTATATCATGACAGATCCACAGAGTGAGGATGTAACTTTTATGTGCTTATAATATCAGTCTTTCCCACTTGCTCTGATGGGCTCCAGGGGGGAAACCAGCTTCCACCCTCACAGGAGCAGCAGTCATGAGCACCAGTCTTAACCACAAATTCTAATACAAATTCTGCTGGATAAAATCCCACTGTTGTCATCAATATCTCCAGTTTTCTGTCACTCCTAGGACTTCATGATGGTCACAGGCCACAGATGGCCTGGAGGCAGTCATACTGGCATTATAGAATCAAGCAGGTCATTAGATCAGAAACTTGTGCTTTCAGATTTTCAGTTTCAGAAGAGACCCAGGTAGAATTCATAAAGGTAGGAACCAAGCATATTTAATAGAAATAGTAGTCAGCTTTATTTAATGAATCAACAGTAGTGTTTGTGTTGTCAAATTACAGTCTCACAAATAATCAGTGAACTCTTCATTCCATCAAACACCTAGCTCCTCCTTGGTTCTTGCAGAAGTCAAAGAAATATTGGACTCTGCCTTTTATATATAGAATGATTTTTATTTTTTAGCAAGCCACAAGTATTTCTAGTTAGATAAACTTTTCCCCATTGGTTTTCCACTGCTATCACTTTGTCTGGAAATTTATACAAATAGTTATAAGAACAGCAATCTAACCATAATACCTCCACCAAAAAAAAAAAAAGAAAAAAGAAAACTCTAATTCTCTAATTTTTCTTTTTGACATATAATCAAGACCAAGTATCTACACAATTTTCCAATTTACACACGATTATATGTTTATACCTGTTCATCTTCTGAGCCATCACTAGTTAAGATAGCCTCTAATGCTGCTTACCTTGAAGGTTAGGGCCTTCATATACTAAAATTCATTCCTCCCTACCCCTTCTGTCTTAAATGGTAAAGCAAAATCAAGTTCTAACTCAAATCTTGCCAGTCCCAACTATAACACCTTGTTTGTTCTTATCCCATGTTCATCTGCTTGCCAAAGCAGGAGGGAAGAGTGTTCATAGATAAGAAAGACAATCATTGGTCTAACATGTGCCATTGTTTCAGAGTGAAGACTAGCCTAGGTTGTATTTTAGGAGGATTTAGGTCACAGGACTGCTTAAAATATTGCAGTAAAGTTTGTGTTTTGAAAACAATTCATTCAAAAGAAGAATAATGAATAAACTGAGTCACGCAATGCTGGTGAGAATGCTCTGGTGGAAAGAAATAGTCGTACTTCAGTCTGAAGCAGGATGGGTTCACTTGTCAACAAAATAAAAGTTTAAATCAGTAATGTCTAAATAAATAGTTTTACTGCTTAGATCATCTTATATCTTTGTGGCTAAGATGAAAATTTACAGAAAATCTTAATGTTTTTTAATAAATTCTGGATGAGGAAGATGTGGCTCAGCTTCAATTCAGGGATCAGGGCAGGAAAGACTGAATAGATAAGATTATTTCTATGGTCAGAAAAGGTTTTGCATGTAGTAACAAGGAATATGACAATCTCTGGGCTAAGTACAGAGTTTTTGCTTTCTGAGGGAAGCAAGGCACCAGGCTTGTAGGGTTGGGCTGAGCTGCAGTGGTGTAGTTTTAACTTGGGGGTAGTCCTGAACAAGAAAAGAAAGTCTGTTATAGTTCAGAAAAGCAGAGAAACTTACTTGGTGTTCATAAATTACAGTTTGAGAGTTAAGTTTGTGTCTGTAGCCTTCCAAATGTACAGAGTTAAGATCCTGGGTGTCAGCAGGAATTGAGATGATGATTTATGTTTCTGACATATATTGTTGTAACTAGGCCATGATTTTGGTATAGCAGTTCTCAAGCTGAAAGCAGCAGTTGATCAGGTGCATTAACTTCTGTATCCTCTCAAGCAGTTAATACTGGGACCAGAGGCATCAGCAGAAACAAATAATTCAAAATCTGATTCTCAGGAATATGCTAGTTACCCATGGAGTTCTGTAGATGAATTATGTTTAAAGTTGCATTAAGGGTTTGGCTGAGGCTAAAGGCAAGAGTCTTCAATCTCCTGTTGGGAAGTGCAAGGAAGGAAGGCTCACACGAGGCCTGTTTGAAAGTGCAAAATTTTGTGGCACTGTTCTGACTGCAGGTAGGCTTTACTGCACCTCTGGAAGCTTCACGTTGGTGTTGGAGTTAGATTTGGAGTTAGGACTCAGCAGAACCTGAAATGCCAAGTTTGTTTCTCAAATACCACAGGACAAAAGTAAGGGTTAGTATTGGTAAGTAAGGGATGTTCTGCCATCAGCTGAGGGGATAATGAGGTACACTGTTACAGAGGTAATTTGCTCCTGTGTGGATTGCAGTCACAAGTGCCTACATAGGAAATATCCTAAATTCAGATACTAAAATGAAGATAAGTGACAATAGGAATGTTTAAGGGAAACACATGGGAGTCACAAGGTTATGACAGTTAATTCAGAGTTAGGAATTCATTTTAGGGGAGCAGGGACTAATGATTGATTTGACTTCATTGCTGGTCCTGACTGGGCAAAGGCAACTGTCAGTAAGCTGAATACTTGGTTGTCATTCCAGGGTAATAGCAGTCTCTGTGGTGCATGGGTGGGCATGATTCCACATGTGTATATGTAAAGATCCATATACATATAGAATACATTTGTATAAAATATATGTATCTATGCATGTATGTAGGTATTCACAGAGTTAAATTTTGACTTAGGACTGAATCTAAGTTAGTTTTCAGTAACAGTTCCAAACTGAATGACCTGAATAATTGACTATGGTGTCTTAATTCCTTACATCCTTGCACAAAGAAGTCATTTGAGGCAATCTATGTTACTAAGCATGGAAATAGAATTCAAGCCACCAGACTTCCCAGAACACTGACTTGTTGCTGAATTCAGAAAGCCCTGCCACGTCCCTGAGATACAAACAAATTCTATACACTTCAGAAGTCAAACAAGGCTCACCTGGCTCTGGTATTGACATATATGTGAAGCTGTGAAGGCAATAAAATCCAGCACTGCCTTTACCCACAGCTAAAGGGAACAGCAAGAGTGTTGCCTTTAGACCCCAGCTAAAGGTGTGTTAGTAAAGACATCAAATTTTATTTCCTTTCAGCCTAGGATAGATCATCCAAGGAGGAAAGAGTAGAAAAATTTTAATTTCTGCAGTAGTCTGTTCATTGACTTGTTTGTTTTTTCCCCTCTTCAACACCCACTATATGAATGCATGCAGAAGAGAGGAGCATTTAGCTTAATTATTGCACTGAAAACATCAATTTGGGGCTTCAGAATATAAAAAGTAAGGCTGGGTAACAGAAGAATTTTAAAATAATTAGTTCGGGGTTTAACTTTGTTTCTTACAAAAATAGGGATCAGATAGAAGCAAGTAATTACTTCATTGGTTACATCGTTCTCTCTTGTTAACATATAAATCCAATTATGAAAAATGTAGATATTTTAATATAATTACTACATTGATTCATTTTTTCTTGTTCTTTTTATTTCAAAAGAGCATGACAGATAAGTTGCTACTATAATCAGTTTGAAGTGAATTCTGTGCTGGTAAATGAGGTCAGACTAATGGTCTTCATAAATGAAGTTTTCAGAAGTAGTGCTAGTGGAAAAAATTTTTATTACTTCCTCTAAAGAAAAATTTGATTTTTAAAAAAATATAAATTGAAATGCTTCATTTAGTTGCATTTATTTAGAAATGTGACAACGATTCCCTATAAGATTGAGAATATAAATACCATTTTACTAAATTCTCCTATCGGTTGGGTCTAGCATCCAACTGTGGCTATATATTTAAATGTATGCACTGCCTATTTTCTCATTATTTTCATGGTTGCTAAAGAAAATGTTGCCTCATTTAAACCATTTAAACTGAATATTTCATCATTTGGTGAAATATGTGATATTTAATAAGGCAGAGTTTGTCCAAATAGGGCACCTACCATGTGTAATTTCTTAGTCTCTGATTGAAATGGAAACCAAAATATTCATAGGATGACAGAAGCTGAATGGAAAAAAGCTTTCAAAGTGAATTTCTATGATTGCATTTGACACTTCCTATGGTAAACTACATTCCAATCTAATAAATGCATTTGTGAAAACAGTTCCCTAGCTCTGGCTGAAAGCCCATTTCCATTAAAATCAGCACAACCTCTTGTAGGCTATGGAGGGTCCCAGACTTCAGTTATTCTTATACAGATTTTTGTACCACATCAGGCACAGGCACAGAGGCAGAGGTCCCTGCCTGAGTCAGGTGGACCATGGTGGTGTGGGTTTCTAAAACCCTTATTCCTCTGCCCATCCCCATTTGTCTCCCTCCTTGGAAAGCTACACGTGTTTCTGTGTAAGAGAGGATCAACATGAGCTCATAATGTCAAATCAGGCTCCAGAGAAAGAACCACAGCTAGGATGAGGTACCTTATTTTCTCTTCTTAGCTGTCTAGGACAGCTCTTCTCTGTCCTTTGCCCTTTGTGTCAGGGGACCCTCAGGATGAGACACTTTACCCATGGCTTTAGCTCCTAAAAGACTGGAAACCTCATTTCTCGCGCCTCTTATCAACTGAACTTAAGAAATTAATTTTTTAGTATTTTAGGCAAAGCATTTAATTCTTTTAGGAGAAAAGGAAAGATTTAAAGCAGTGTAAATCTTATTTTCTGTCATAATTTTGGAGCTGTTAAATAAAATTCATTACTTTTGGTTCGTTTTGTGGGAAGTGTTAATCAGAAAAGCAGTGCAACTATAGAAGCCTTTTCATCACATATTAGCACTTTCATCATTAAATGTGGACTCCAAACCTATTTAAGTAAAAGACATTTTGGCAGCAGTACCCATGTGTTGTTTAAAAAGTGTCCATCCTCTCCTATAGTTCTTTATGGCATAAGGAAGTATTTCACAGAAAAATTGATCAGCTGAAACTCACTGTTCTACAGTGGAAAAGTTCAGGGTTAGAACAAAACATTGCCAGTCTCAGAGCTAGTTCCTGTTTTACAGTTCTCAGTAGGAGCACAGTTTTTGTCTACTAATTACAAATTCTTTTGTGGATACGTGATGTCACCTGCCTACATGGATACAGTTGAATAAATTCTGTCAAGAAATGGACAGAAGTCACTCTTAGTTGGACAAAGACTGACACAGTCCCGTTCCAAACCCTTGCAAGCATTTGCCATGTGGCAAACTCAAAGCTTTAGTAACTTCTAGACAAAAAAAGATATCAATTACACTTGCCTGAATAGCAAAATGTTTTCTGAAGTTGTCTATTTTTCCAGTGGAAAAGTGACAGAAAAGTCTGTCATAAGCATAAAAAAAAAATCCCAAAAAAAAAATCAGAATCAACACAGTCTAACACATTAACAAATTACAGACTGGGAAAATAAAAGCCCTGGGTTCCTCCTAGAGTTCCTGCAAACATTTGTACAGCATGGAGCCTCCACAAAGCTTTTGAAGTGTTGGTGTCACAAAACTGACTCTGCTCTTGCAAATGTCAGTGAGAATTTACAGTAAATTCTGAAGAGCTACACAGTTACTTTTGAAACTATAATATGGTAGATATTTACGTTTAAAAATTTCAGGGAAAAAAAATACATCTCCACTATGAGGTGGTTCTTGATCTCATGTAATGCATATGAATATATGTGTATACACAAATTTCAGTTAAAGCTATGTAAGATCATGGCAATGTGCAAGTGGGGGGACTGTGAAATTAGAGTTATTAATAATGCATATGCCTGTTCCATTTGGAAATATGAGAAAAAAATGATAATTCAAAATCACAATATGGGAACAATTTTGTTCAATGCACATTTCTGGGTATTTGAATGAATAAAAGCAAATTGAAATGCCTTCATTAAAGAGAAAAGGGAAAAAAAAGAAGAAAAAGTATCACCCATGCATATATTATTTTCAGAAGCAAACTATTTTCTGTGTCTCAGGTCTTGACTCTAAGGTTCTGCAAACATGAAGAAGAAAATAAGAAAAATAAAGATGAGCTTAGATGGAGATGCTTAGATTATATCAGTTATTGTTGCTTTCTTAGCACCAGTAGCATTTTCAGTTCTGTCATTCTTAAGAAAGTAATTAAGAGAAAATAAATTTTTAAAAAAATTAAAACTTAATTATTTGTGATGGACTTCAATGGACAAACCTTTTAAATGTGCTTACAAGACAAAGACTATATGATAGAAATACATACAAATCATATATAGTGAATAGGATATATGAAATAACAATGCCATTACAAATATTCATGTTTGATAAAACAAAATGTGAAGAGTTTCTTTCTTTCTTTCTGGAGGAAAATGCAATCATTGGGATCCAAGGCATGCAAGAAACTTTTATCTTTATGTGGATAATAATAACATCCATACTGTGTCAGCCAGTAAAAAGGATCAAGCATTACATTTCCATCCTTAGTGTCTTAAACAAAAGAGGAAAATAATCCATAGTAATTTCTATTGCTAAGGAAGAATGTGTCCAAGTGGATCCCAGAACAGAAAATAGTTGAGGTTTTGCACTGGCAAATACTGCCTGATGAGAGGAGGCTCTATAGGGTCAGCTGGCTGGTGCTGAGGGCACCCACCTGGGGAGCAGGAAGAGGGGAGGATCCCATCTGCTTTTTCCTGAAGTATAGGAAAATCTTGAGAGTGGAATTTTTTTCTTTACAGTTGTTTTTCTTGCTCACATGTTCTGAACTTAAGCCTGACCAGACTGCAGCACATGCCCAGGTGCAGGATGTGCATGGTGGCATTCAGAGAGGACTCACCATCAGGCCCATGACTACCAGTAAGTGCCTGCTGCTTTGCTTCATTAGGCAAGAGCAAAGAAAGCAATGCATTCTGCCATTCACAGCCCTCAAAAACATTATTATTTACCATACTGAAGCATATATGAGCTGTCTTGAAAGGAAGCATTCGAATTTCCCACTATGAGTAAAGCACCTGCTCTGATGCTTTTAGAGGAATTAATGAAATCCCTAAATCTCAGAGCAGTTTCCTGATAGACTTAATGAATAGCTGTCAGCACAGCTGGCACTAATTGGCATGCTTCTGGGTACCCTGAAGGAGAAGGAGCCAAGTGGATAATAATCTCATACTTCTTTGATTTATAAATGTTCAGAGTCAGACTGACACTTAATTTCTGGGGCAGTACGTTGACATTTGTATTTTTGTTTGTGTGCTGGTCCTCGTTCTGTACACATGCAGGGATGTTAATGTCTCCAAAATATCCATTTTGTTTTTTTCCAGAAACACAAATTCTTCCTGTGGAAGAATTTTCACAAAAATGATTGTGTGGGCATGAAGGAAAAGGAAAAACCTTCAAGTTGTAAAAGGAAAAAATATCTAACTTGTGTGTGATGCTTACAACCTCAATTTCATCAATCATCTAGCTATTGTACTAATTTAACTAAATCTAGATATATTTGATTTTGCCCAGACTAACTCTCACGAGGTCTCTGGCTTTCAGAGCTTTGCCACAGTCAGAAGTTTCTCATGAGTGAGTGAGATTTAAGTGCAGGTTGCATGCTTGACGGGTTATACCAGCCTCAAAGAGAGAAAAGGATCTTTGCACAGGAGTTATGAGGGGTCAGTGAAAGAACTTTAAATGGATTTGAAGGCGAAAAGGGATAAAATCAAACTCTCTCAAGATAAGCCTGGGGACACCACACCAATATTTGAGGGATGGCTGCTGGTGAGGTCCTTTGGTTTGCTGTCTCAGTGGGGCTGGAGGTCTATGAAACAGCAAAGACACAAGGGTTGTTGATGAGTTAGGAATTGTGGAAGTGCCTGAGACAGGTCACACAGGAATCAGGGCAATTAGGCATTCAAAAGGATGCTGGGATCAACAGCCCAGCTGAAATCCCCCTACACTAATGCACATGGGCAACAAACAGGAGAAACTGGAAACTATTGCGCAACTGGAAAATGAACATATAGCTGTCATCACAAGGTGTGGTGGGATGACTCACACAACTGTTACAGACCTCCCACCCAGGAGGAAGAGGAAGATGGAATATTCTGTAACCAGCTGTGAGAAGTCTCATAATCACTAGTCCTTCTTCTCATGGAGGATTTCAGCTTACCAGATGTCTTCTGGAAATCCATTTCAGCAGAAAGGAAATCATGTAGAAGTTTCCTGGAGTCTGTGGAAGATAACTTCCTGATACAGCTGGTGAGGGACACACCTAAGGTGCTCTGCTGGACTTGCTGTTTGTGATAAGAGGGGGATTGGTGGGTGACATGATGTTTGGTGGCCATCCTGTGATCAGGAATTCTCAATTCTCAGAGAAGTAAGGATGGTCAGCACAGCTGCCACCTTGGACTTCTGTAGGGCAGACTTTGGCTTGTTTTGGAGACTGCTTGGGAGTCCTTCAAGAGACAGTCTTCTAGACCTCCTTTGGCTTCAGAGAATACTGAGGGAGCTGGAAGAAGAGTCACTGAGCCACTTTCTGTCACTTACCAGCAGTCATGGATAACCAGGAAGGTTCCAGTTGACCAGAGCTCAGAAAATGTCATGCCAATCTACAAGAAGGCCTGGAAAGAGGATGCCTGTTAGTCTGACCTCTGTGCCAGGGAAGGATGTGGAACAGATCATCCTGTGTGCCATCATGGGTAGGACAACTTGGGGATCAGGCCAAGCCAGTATGGATTTGGGGAGGGTAGGTCCTACTTGTCCAACCTGATCTCCAACCTGACAAGGTTTCCTGTTCACTGAAGGAGGGAAATATCATGGATGTTGTCTACCTGGGCTTCATTAAAACCTTTGCATTATTTCCCACACCATTCTCTTGTAGGAAACTGGCTGTTGGATTGGATGGGTGCTCTGTTTCCTGGGTAAAAACTGGCTGTGGTGCCAGGCCCAGAGAGTGGTGGGGAATGGAGTTACATGCAGCTGGGTGTTCCCCAGGGCTCAATAGTGGCCCCAGTCCTGTTTCACCTCTTTGCTGATAATCTGAAGAGGGGAACAGAAGTACCCTGTGAATCTTTGCAGATGACACCAAGGTGATTGGGAGTGTTGATCTGCTGGAGGGTAGGAAGGCTCTAAAGAGGGATCTGCACAGACAGGTTGGTGGTCCAAAGCCAAAGTATGAGGTTCAAGAAGGCAAAGCGTCAGGTCCTGCACTACAAACAACCCCAGGCAAATACTCCAGGCTTGGGGAAGAGTGGCTGGAAAGGTGCCTGGAAGAAAAGGAGCTGAAGGTGCTGGTCAGCAGCAGCTGAACGTGAGCCAGGTGTGCCCAGGGGGCCAGAAAGGCCAATGGCACCTGGCCTGGATCAGCAATGGTGTGGCAGCAGGACCAGGACAGGGATTGTCCCCCTGTACTTGGCACTGGTGAGGCCACAGCTCAAATCCTGTGTCCAGGTTTGGGCCTCTCACTACAAGAAAGGCCCTGAGGGGCTGGAGTGAATCCAGGGAAGGGCAGCAGGGCTGGGGAAGGGCCTGGAGCACAGGTCTGATGAGGAACAGCTGAGGGAGCTGGGAGTTTAGCCTGGAGAAAAGGAGGCTCAGTGAGCATCTCATTGCTCTCTCCAGCTGCCTGAAAGGAGGTTGTGATGAGGTGGAGGTCAGTCTCTTCCTCCACGTAACAAGTGACAAGAGCAGAGGAAATGGCCTCAAGTTTCACAGATTAAGAATTGTTGCAGCATGTGCCACAGCATAGGTCTTGTTGAGACGGCCACAATGCACAATACCATCATATCATTTCAGAAAGCTCTAAGCATTCACACAAACAGAATAGTACTATACCACATCTGAAGGCCTCAGGTATCTACTCAGACAGAATAACATCATTCCTCTTCAGAAGGCTGCAAGCATCTACTCTTCTTGCTCTTTAGCCCAGCCTCTTATGCCTCTCATGATTCATACATTGCACCTGTGTGCCCTTTGTTCCCTTTGGTGATAGGTCAGTACATTTCAGCACTCTAGGTCTCATTGCACTTAATAGCATTCACCTGCTTCTCACAGCTGTAGCCCATTGAGGATGAGGCTCGACTGCAGCCCCACTCCCAATTCCCACAAACCAGGTACCTACAGAGAATGTCAGGAAAATTTTCTTCAGGGAAAGGCTTGTATGGCATTGGAACAGACTGGCCAGAGAACTAGCTGAACCAGCATCCCCAGAGGTATTTAAAAGACGTGATTGTGGCACTTGAAAACATGTTTTATGGCAGACTTAGCAGTGCTGGGGTTGCATTCAATGATCTCAGAGGTATTTTTCNTTGTGATGAGGTGGAGGTCAGTCTCTTCCTCCACGTAACAAGTGACAAGAGCAGAGGAAATGGCCTCAAGTTTCACAGATTAAGAATTGTTGCAGCATGTGCCACAGCATAGGTCTTGTTGAGACGGCCACAATGCACAATACCATCATATCATTTCAGAAAGCTCTAAGCATTCACACAAACAGAATAGTACTATACCACATCTGAAGGCCTCAGGTATCTACTCAGACAGAATAACATCATTCCTCTTCAGAAGGCTGCAAGCATCTACTCTTCTTGCTCTTTAGCCCAGCCTCTTATGCCTCTCATGATTCATACATTGCACCTGTGTGCCCTTTGTTCCCTTTGGTGATAGGTCAGTACATTTCAGCACTCTAGGTCTCATTGCATTTAATAGCATTCACCTGCTTCTCACAGCTGTAGCCCATTGAGGATGAGGCTCGACTGCAGCCCCACTCCCAATTCCCACAAACCAGGTACCTACAGAGAATGTCAGGAAAATTTTCTTCAGGGAAAGGCTTGTATGGCATTGGAACAGACTGGCCAGAGAACTAGCTGAACCAGCATCCCCAGAGGTATTTAAAAGACGTGATTGTGGCACTTGAAAACATGTTTTATGGCAGACTTAGCAGTGCTGGGGTTGCATTCAATGATCTCAGAGGTATTTTTCAACCTAAATTATTCTGTGATTGCGTGAGAGGTTATTTATGTTTAGGATTCTCCCAAAATAATGTGTTTGCATGTGCCTTTTGGAGCACCAGTCTTGCCTGAGAGTGGTAGACATGGTTAGAAGACATCAGCTGAAGATGAGACATCATTCTCAGTAACTTTTTCACTTTATGCACATTAAAATGTTAATGGTTATGTTCTTACATTTAACAGAAATTGATCCAAATGATTATTTAGATCTGCTCTGTTCACAGAAGATGCAGTGAAAGTTGCCATATCCTCAGAGAGGTTCTCTCAGAAAGCTCAGTATTAGTTGTCATGTAGCAGAAAGTGATTCATTTTTAAAATCTATTCAGCACTTGTGGATATTTGGCTGAAGTCCAAAATTAGAGAAAAAAATTGGTGGTAGTATCAGTAACAGCAGCTTCTTCTATGTAGAGATGTGTGTTTTCTCTTGATTGTCTAATTTTTTTGACCAATAATAATCTTTAAAATCATTCAAAACTGCAAAGAAATCAAACTTTGCTACAAGAATGTAACACCTTAAAAATAGAGATTTGATGTAAGGGTAATATACTAATATAATTGAATCAAAAGAAAAGGAAATGTAATTATCTTCTTGGAACAAGGGCTTTTTAATTATGATGGTGGCTGCATTAATCAGATGTCATATTAATACCTGTAATAAATAAAAGCCTTATGGGGCTTTCTCAGCCTACAGAAAATGTACAGAAGAGTGATGAAACCAAATGTTAAAAAAGGATAGATAGAGTCATGTGAATTCAGGAGAATTTTTTTTTTTTTTTTAATTCCTAGAAATTAGGCAATGAAAAGAGATAAAATGTGTATTTTAAAGCAATGTTAAAATCAAAGGGTGTCCTTAGACTTCTAAAAGGAAATATAAGTATTGTTCAGTCACATCCAGTGCTGTTAATCTACAAAGGCATCCTATCAAATGCACTTTATCAGTGGCATGCTGAAGGAGACACCAACCACCTGCAACTGGAAATTCTGTCCATCTGACTCGATGCAGTAACATTTTAATGCTGTCTGGATAATGAGAGTGAAAGTCACTGAGTTTTGTTCCCTTGAGGATGTAAATATGATTATATTCCAGGCATGGCTCTCCATTTCTTGCCACAGAGTCCCTGGCTGTGTGTGGATCCCCTGGATGCTGCCTGTTGAGTCCATTCCCCAGAGGATGGGCACTGATGCCCTTCTCCTCCCCCTGGGCAGGCAGGAAGCACAGCCTGCTCCTGGGTACCCCCAGCCCAGCCCATGCCTCTCTCACCAGCAGCACAAAATACACACTTCTTCAAACACTTCAGGAGATTTAAATTGGTGAAATTCAGGCATGTTCTGTAGCCTAACTTTCAATGGGTCTTGTTTCATTTTCGCTCCTGCATAATGCATGAAATGGCACATAAGAAAGCAAGATATAATGAAAGCAGCAGCTATAAATAAACATGAAAACTTACCCACATGTTTTCTTAAAGGAAATCAGATAATGGAATCAGACTGTCTTACGGTAGATGGATTCTTGTCTTTTCAAGCAGTAGTCTTATGAATATTTTCATGACAATACTTTGGATGTTTCAGTACCTACAGCTACCATGTTTGGAGTACTGAAGAGATATTCTTCAGCCAAGAGATGTTTTCAGAAGAAATCCCATGCCCTTAATGCTACCTCTACCAGCAGCATTACCTGCTGAAAGACAAAGAAAGAGCTTAAAGATTTCAATTCACTTTCATTTTCAATTCTATTTAATTCTGTTCCACTGGATCAAGCCCTATCATTTCATAAGACCATTTCTTGCTTCTGCTTGAACAAAGCAATGAACTCGAAAGTGCTTTTAATCATAATGAACACTGAATTAGGTTAGGTTTCCTATTCAATTTTTACATATTGGCAACAGATAATTATATCTCAATTTAAAATGTTTCTGAAAATGTTCTTGGCTGATCCACTAAATTTAGTACATATATATAACAAAAAAAATTAAAGTTCCATGGTTTTAGAAAAGTTGTGTCTGACAATGTTTGCTTAATTACAGCAGCTGTAAAATTCTAAGATGCTTGGGCTTATTATAGTTGAGCAGATCCTGTGCTGTGGCGAATAATGGTTCATTAAAGAGCCTCCTAGGAGAGAAGTTGTCTAAAGCATAATGATTCAGATTAGCTTTTCAAAGGAATTTGGAATAGTCAGAGCCATCTTTGATCTTGTTTAGTACACCAAAATGAGGATTCTGTATATCAAGTCTGCAAGCTAAATCCATGGCAAAGGAAATTGAATAAAATGGATTATTTCCTGTGTGAGGTCATTTGATAGATTTAGTTCTAAATGCTCTCTCTCTCTGGAATTGCATGAGATCCCGAAAGCTGGAGAACACACAAGCAGGAAGGTATGAATAAGGCTGCCTGGTTAAATCCATCAGCAGCTGACAGACTCTGAGACAAAGTTGAGTGGATTTTTCAAAGTGGAATAATAAGGCAAGCAAGGAAGTTGCTAATATTTTTAAAAGGATGCATTTTGATCCAGCTTCAGTTAAAAAGCATAATACAGCACCCATGCTAACCTGACCCCCTGCAGTGCACTTCCCAGCTTGTTGGAGACTAAAAGAAGGGATCTGTCTTTCTACCAAACCTTTCTTATGTTGCCAAAGCCCAGACAAATCCGTGAAGTTTTTGACCAGTTAGGGATACAGATATATGATCTTAGGTTGCTCTTTTCTTCTCTTCAGTCTCCTTGCTGTTTTCTTTCTCAGGTCACATTCTCACCCACACTGGAAGCATTTTTACACTCCCTTTATAGGAAATATCTTTCTTCTGCCAAATAGTTTTGTACTTATGTTTCATTTGTCTTATTTCTTTGGCAAAATCACAGAATGATTTTTCATTCTTTCATTATGCCTCAAATTTGGCATTTGATCATAAAATCTGGTGATTGGACATCAAATCTGATGATTGAACATGTCTGAAAATTTTCAAATTAGCTGGGGATTTACCATGCTGCAGAACTATTTTAAAAGTCCATGTATATAAATGTTTAACAGGCACTAACTTCTTGGGAGAAAGGGGAAAATATGTCATAGAAATATTCATTAACAACATATCTGCTTAAAGATATTTAGTCTGGATATGCTATATTGAAAATGTTAGTATATTCAAGAATACAAGATTGATCTTAAACTTTATACCATCACTATGATTTCTTGAAATCCTGAATACATAAATTTGGATTCAATATAGATGGGAAAAAGGCAATATAATTTTGGCACTTTCTGAAAAATTAAAAGAGGCCTTTAATAAGATAATGTAAACCACTCTTATGGAAAACTAAGAGGTTTTTTCTTTAAACTCAAAACAATTTGGGGTAAATATACAACCATGTCTAGCAAAAGGAAGTAGATTTATAGTTTTTATTCAAAATTTAATATAGCTTTCCCTCAAACAAAAGTCATATATAACTAACCACCACAAAACAGAGTGTATCCTGACCCTCAGAACCCTCAGCCCACATCTTATGCCTTTCTTTTGATTCAATAGTTTTCATTTGATTACCATAGTTCTGTGTTTACTCACCATATTATCAACTTTATGGGTCTGTTTGCTAGTTATTTCAAGAGACCTCCACATTTTCATTCCAATATCCTTTTTCTCATCACCATGGGAACCACTGTCTTTTTTATCCTTCAAGAATATTGTGTTTTAGAAAAGCTCTCATCCTTGTAATGGAAATGTGCAGGTGAGAACAGCTTCATTCTGTATTCTTAACATATGGACAATTTTGCTGCTTGCAGTGATTTATCATCTCTGCCCATTCTGTCTCCACTGCAGCCCAAGGTACCACTGCACCTCCTGGAAAGGCAGCCACAGTGTCCAACTGGATTGAAACTCACTGCAGTTCTAGCTCTGGACAAGGGTGAGTCTGCAGCAGCAGCAAAGGGCTCTGCAGCTGTTATAAAAGCTGCCCCACAAGTCTGAGCTGCATCCAAACGTGCAAATTTTAGAGCCACTTTGGGCATGCCTGTGTAATCTGCAGCTATCACAGGTTCTCCACTGCAGATGTTATTTTGGGAGCCATCTCTGTATTTTTCTCATTTAGTGGTCTGCATTGATAAATACTAGGGAAGCCAGGGGAAAAATCTAGGAGGAGGATTGGAGTATTAAAAGATCTCATTACAGAATTAACATTGAAAAGAAAAGAAGCAGTGGAAGGGAGATGAATATAATTTTCAAGGCTTAAAAGAAATTTTAAATTGCTCTGAAGGATAAATAGAAGAAAAACAAGCGTATTCCCAGAAGAAATTGTTTTGTGCTGGGTTTCCCTCTCCTTCACAACTCTGGTTGTAGGACCTTGGGGGCAACAAAGTCTCAGAGGCCATGACAGTAAGGAAACTACAGTAGATTTGGGAAAGATAGCTTAATATTTGCTTCCTTTAGGCTCACGTAGACTTTCACATCTACGACTTTCACATGAACTACAACTGTCAGATGCCATGGTGTTATCATCTCATGGTAAACTACATGTTAAATCCTCATGGATTTGTTAAATGTTTGGGGGTTTAGCCACAGTTTTTCTGACATATGAGAGAAGGAGATGAAGAAAGAAGGCAACTGTTTCCTAATCAGCTCAATTTGTCACCCAGGTTTCTGGTGACACTCAGCTCCCACCTGAACCCAGCAGAGAAAATAGCTCCCACTTCTGTGTCAGGGAAGAAGGCAATGATGGGTTTGGTTCCAAATCTAAGGTGGCTGAACCATTCCTCAAGACATCTCTCTTCTATGTGCAGCCACACACTGAAACACAACTTGGCTGCTGACAGGACCCCCCAAGCTCTACCATAATGTAAATATCAACAATTTATCTCATGGCAGCCAGGTACAGCCTGCCCAGAGCACTAATCATATTTCCCATTCTGTTTCCACAAATCCCCTGTCAAAGCCTTTCAGTCATGAGTGTCTGTGCACATAAGCCTCACACAGAATGGGAACTGTGCTTCATCTCCATTCTTTAGTGTCCATGCTGTTTTCATCCCCTTCCCATCACCATTCATCAGGCACACAGCCCTAGGTCTGCAGCTGTAAAAACAGAGAACCAGCCTAGACATTCAGGTGGGATATTTTTTAGGTTTTTTTTTTAAAGAGATAAACAATTTGGTGCATTAATGCCCATCAAAATAAAATCCTCAGACTCCATGTCATACGTCAGAGTCCTTGTCTTTCCTGCAGAAAGCAAAGTATTTCTTTAAGTAAACAATCTAGTCAGTTTATGATTTACTGGCATAACTCAAAGTTACTTTTATCTACTAATTCCCTTTTTGTTTCCTGGACCTTGCACATTCAGAGAGCAGTTTGAATCTGTGATTCATCAGATTTTCAAAAACTTCTGGAAAAGTACATTGTAAGAAGCTAGTACAGAACATGAGTTGTCATGATATGAAAGATAAAGTGCTGTTAGGGAGTAAGAAAAGCTCCCTTTCAGCAGGGAGAAAGGGTAATGGTGTGGTGTGATCACAGACTTGTAGCACTGCTCTGGTTATCCAAACTAAATATAATGTTACATAAGTTGTGACTGTTCCGTGAAAAGTAATAAAAATCATTATAAAAGTAAAAACAGTTGCAAAGAGATTAATTAAGAAGATTAACACAGTTTTTGTGTAAATGTACTGAAGAAGATAAAAACATATGTAGTTGGTAAATAATGCAAATAATTTTAAAACTCCTCTCTATTGTCACTTACACAAGGTTCTAAACTGATGAAAGGGAATGTTTATTCTAGACAATTTACAGCTAATCTGTAAAATTCATGTGGTGATTCAAATTAAGCAGTACAGACTTCAGTAGAATAAGAACTGTTTATAGTTTTTCCATCAATCACCACTTTGCTGAAAAGCAACACTTCAAAGACATTAACAATTTTACTTTTTGTAGTGATTTTCCCTTTAAGTAGAAAGATTTTATGTGTGTTTTCTAAGAGAAATCAAGCAAACTAAAAATAATGCTTCCATATTTTAATTCAAATTTTTCCATCTCATTATTATCTGATTTTTATTTTCTTACTTATTTCTGCGTAAATTTATTTCATTTATTTTCCTGTCATTTCAAAAGCTGAAGAATTGAAAGAACTGGCCTGTGAAGATTTATGACAGAGAAAAAAGGAGACATTTTTGGCTAAGTGTTTTGATCCAAAATGTATCACCAGGCAAGTTTCATAGAATCATAAAATATGCCAAGTTGGAAGGGACCTATCAGGACGATCAGGTCCAGTTCCTGACCTGCACAGGACATGCCAAGATTCACTTCATGTGCCTGAGTGTCCAAGTCCTATTCTTTTAAGACCTTTTTACTTTTATTTTGAAAAGTATCACTAGGAAATGTTTAACACACTTTCAGTTATTCAGGACAATTTCAAAGTTAAAGGATCCCACTATGTGAGGATACAAGCTGTATCGTTACAGTAGAATTTATATGATAATTCTTTTCTAAGATGAGAAAAAGATGTCCTGTGAGTGGGTCTCCTGGGTTTGTCAGGCTCTGTACTTGTGCCAGTTCCTCAGGAAGCAGGCTCACACTCCCTGCAAGGTTTGGAGGTGCTTACAGAGCTGTCCCTTTTTGTTCCCTCTCCAGGGGCTGTCACACACTGCACAGTGCTGACTGTGCCTACTGCTTCACATGCCCCCTCCTCTCCCTCCTGTCCCTGCTCTCCAGCTTGCTGCATTGGACTCTGGGACAAAGGCTGGAAATCCAGACTAATATCACAACTGAAAGTTTTCAAAAGCATGACAGAATGTCTGAAGTTGTGACACTGACCAGACGAAAACAGATAAATCTGCAGCCTCTCAGAATCAGTGAGAGCAGAGCACACATCCTGTAATCCCCAGACTGTACCCTTGTGTCCGTGTGTCCATGTGCCTCTGTGTGTCTGTGTGCCTGTGTGTGTGTGTGTTGTTGTAAAACACCCCAAAACACCCATCCACCACGTTCTGTGGAGCACAGAGGCCTGATGCAAGCCAGCAGGTCCCCAGAGGGTGACACTGTCCCAGGACATGCCAGGGATTTTGGGAGAAGGGCAGGATGGGGTGTGGGAGGTGATCTGGCACTGTGATGGTGTGAAAAAAAAACTCAGGCTGTTCAGGCAGCTTCTGGTGGGGAACAAGTGCTGGTCTGGAGAGTTTGGAGAGGATTAAGGATTTATGGGGCAGTAGCAGGAGAGAGGCTGGAGGTAGGAACAGAGTTCAAGTGGGGCAGGGATTCAATGGGAAGAGGAAGACAGACAATTGATATGTGTATAAGAGCATACAAATATAAAACTATAAAATAAGAATAAATACATACACAAATACATCCATGAGTATGTGGGAGGGTCGTGCTGGGCTGTGTTTTGAACCTTCTGTTTGGACTCCTGAGGCCTGGAGCACCCACACTATGGCACAGGCTCCTGGCAGTGAGAAAATGCCTTTCCCTCACCCCCTTTAATGCCACACTGCTCTGCAGGAGAGCCATCATTAAAGTACTTTCAGCCCCACAGGCATGTCAGGGACTGATCTTTTTTCCACATTTGTCACAGACAACTAGAGAGGCAAACATTGCTCCTGTGCCCTCCGAGCACATTTTGGGAGCATGAAAATGTCACATATCCTGTTGATCAAAGTGCCAGGGGAATTCCATACAGTGGGACCCATCTGAGGTTCATTTTATTGGGGATGGTGGGAGGAAAGAAGAGACAAAAGGCCAAACTTTTACAAGAGGCAGAGCTGTAAGCTCTGATTCTTTGATTTCAGCATTTCTACAGAGATCCTTTTCTATAAAAAAATAAAAGCCAGTGTAAGTTGTTAAGAGAGTGATAAATTCTCTTTTCCAATATCTTGAGTTTTACAATTCCCAATAATAATTTGCATGATGTTTGGAGTAAATTACATCTTCAAAATGTTGAATTAATTCTTATTCTTTCTCTCTAGGAATATTTTCTTGTCATTCCTCCATCTTCAAGAAAGCTTTCCATTTCTCTGCTTTTCATTAAGAGTTTTATCCTGAATTCATAGAAATTAAGTGGTATGATATGCAAATATAAGTATAAAATATTAAAACTTTAACACAATCTTCAGAATGACTGAAAATATTGGGATAAAAATCTGCCTTTAGATTTCAATAGTCATTAGATGCAACAAAGGTATTTGTTCCTCGAATCAAAGATAAATTCCTTTTTCTTTTCCACATGACATTTTTCACAATGATACTTCTTGTCCAATGGAAGACTTTCATTTCTTACATTGAATTGTCATCCACAGACCAAAAAAATTAGACAGTACTAAAGGAATCTATTGTAAAATTTTCCTGCACTAATTTTTTTAACTGTATTTTTATTCTAAACCCATCAGGTAATCTCCAGGAGGGTTTTGACAGTATCTCATCAGAGTTGCCAAAGACTCTTCAGTTTACTAGTCTATTCCTGTCCTATGCAGACTTGTTTCCTATCCTACAACTTCATCCAGTATTTTGCTGATAACATCTGGCATGGGAAAAGCCCTGGGGATTCCACAAATCCTCCTGGGAGTAAAGGCTTTCACACTAAAGGAGGTTGTTGTTTGTAAAGTCTGCTGAATCTGCAGGACAGGAGGATTTCTTTTTGGATTTATCATTCAAATTCCTTTGCCACTAAAAGATATTTGCTGCACATACCAGGGTCTTATATTTGCAGATTCTATTAACAAATCTGGCAGCTTTATGGAGCATGAGTTGAGCTGCAGTCTCTTTCATGAAACACGACACAAATCACACCTCAGATCAAGTAGTATAATTTTCATAAATGTTTAATCCACAAGCACAACTGAAAGGATGAAAAGAAGTTTTTATTTCATAATATATGGTGATGCACATATACACAGCTGGCACTTATTCCAGTTACAGTTTCCCTTAGGCAAGTAAAGGTCAGGAAAACCTCAAACATTACCAAAGAACTTTCCCAGACCAAGACATTTAACTTCTTACATTCAATTTTAAAAACTGATTTTCTGCATGGTAGAAGCACTTTCGCTCTGTAAAGTCTCTTTTCACAGTTATGGGAGGTGTCATTTGAACAGGAATTACAGTTCCCTGTAGAAGATCCTGTTGACTGACATCCTCTCCTTCATTCCATCTTGTAAATGCTTTTAAATCCCATCGCTGTAAAGTTTTTCTCCCTTCTATATCATTATTTAAATGAACTCTGACATTTCCAAGTACAAATCGATGGGAGACTTAGCTGCATTATGGAAGAGATGGTGGAACAAAATGCCTATCTAATATACTAAGTGCAGTAAGATGTTCTCAGATTGGCAAATTTACCTTTTTTCCTTGTTCCACTTTATCAGGTTATGCCTCTGCTCATGTTATCTATGGTTAAATTGTCTCACTGGTCATAAAGCTGGTTTACCTGTACCACCACAAGTGACAGGGAGGATGTGAGGACACATGAGGATGCACAAGTGTGAATGTGTGAGCAAATACATGTAATTGTACATAGAGGTGTGTGCAAATTTATACTTATTTTATATGTATATAAAATATATACATATATATATATATATATTTTTTTTTTTTTGCCATAACCAGGATTGTGACAACTTAGGACATTTGCATACCAGCAAAGATTCCACTAGAAATTCCCTGCAGGGGCAGGCTTTTTGGGGCTTGAGCAGAGACAGCAGTTGGTATCAGAGGAGGAGCATAGCCATGAGATGAAAATCCCTGTCCCAGCACCATTTTGACACAGCTGTGGCATTTCCACTCCCAAAGCTGATTTCCTCTTGGACTACATATGGTGCAAAGGACTCTGCACCAATGATGAGAGTAGACTCAGGGTTTAGTCTGAGGCAGCCCCACAGCCTGTGTGTTTTCTTTACCATCCTAAGGCTTTTTGTGTCCTTCAGGTACCAAATACAGTCCGTAGTGAAAGCAAATGGAGGAAAGGAGAGGAGACAAAGAGACAGATCATTTGTCTTCAGGTTTATGTGAAATAATTGGCTAGAAAAAGAAGGCAGTGAGAAAGCTGTTCTATCCACTTTTTCCTCCCAGCAGGGAGGAGTAATGGGGAGTGTTTTGGAATGAGAAATCAAAGGCACATCTCCATTAATTCAAACAAGCCTTTAGATTGATTATGTGCTGAGAGTAACAAATTATGTTGCAAAGAGAGAAAGAACAATGTTTATTTCAATGTCCAAAGTAATTCATATCTCCTCAAACACTTTGAGGAGTATCTGATGCTGTCAGAACCATTTTTCAGTATGATTTGTCTTGAACTGAACGTTTCTGTGATTTCAGGCAGCACTTTCAACACAGCACTTGCTGCACACATCTTCATGGTATGTCCAGGTCTTTTTTAATCATTTCATTGAGTAATTTGTTTGTAATTTGTAATTTTGATTGTTTTGGGAAGATAAAAACTACTGCACCTGAGCAAAACAGTACTGAATGGAATTGTAGTTGTTATTACCAGTCATCCTTTGCCACTGATTACATCAGAATCAGAGTGTTCCCAGATGGACTTCCCTGGGAGCAGTGCATCAAGTCCAATGATCTTGCCACCCTCCTTCCCTGCTCCTAAGATGGCTTCTATGGGCTTGGCTGAGGGGGAGCACATGTCCTGTTTACTCAACCTTTCCTCCAGAAAACTTAGTAATATTGAGTCCAAGTGTGTCATAGGGAGGCACAGAATGATCTTGCATCTGATTAAGCCAGAATGCAGAGCAGAGACTGCTGAGAAAAGACTTCAGCAGTTTCCTCACCATCAATCCATCTCACAAAATATGTGCAGTGCTCTGGGTCAACACATAAATGTTATCAGCATTTAGGAGAAAAAGCCAGCGGGAGGTGAAAGGCTCTCACAGTTGCACTTGCATGGCCCCGAGGACACCTGTGTGCTGAGAGAAATGCCTTCCAGTCCCTGGATGAAAACTGCTGTGGACAGACAAAAGACAAGTAGGAAAGGAAATAGGATATGCTCACCTGGAGATGTTGAAAGTGAAAAAATCAAACTGTCTTGGATGGAGAACTGGAACAGATTCTCACAGCTGGAGTGGCAAAATGGGGACATGACAACAGGGCTGCAGCAGGAGCAGTGCTGAGGACAGGCTGGTGACTGGGAGACAGGACAAGCTGTAGTGTCAGGTTTTGGTTGCCTGACTTCCCTGAAACACACCTACACATCTGGGACAAAATTTGTTGAGGCGAGGTACAATCTCAGCCGCAAACACATTTAACATTGCTTTTCTCTTTACTCTGTCACCTAAAACATCTTATCTGCTTTTCACTTGCACCTGCAGCTGTTAATAACTTGGTTTTTAGTGAAAGCAAAGCCTTTCATTACAGCCCCTGTGCTCTGCAAGGAGCTGCACATACAGACACCAGCACACCCCACTGCATGCACCAGCTCTGCCCTGGTGGTCAGCAGGACTTCTCCTGAAATAACCAGTGGAAATAAGTCATGGTTCAGTGTGTGTAAGACTCATGGACCAGCTCATCAAAGGCACCTTACGTGCTCTTGTTTGAGGTATTCACCACGGCTGTTTTTCAGCTATTGCCAGCAGGGCTAAATGGATAGGATTGCTGATCTGTGGCACTTAGAGCTTTCAGCAACAGCAGTTGCATTGAAAAGGACTCTGCTAAGATGCAGCTCATTATGTCACCTTTATGGCTCTCCTGTTTTGGCAGCAAGTGGTTGAGATTCTTGGGTCTTTATTTGCTGTTTGTTTGGAGGTTATTTTCTGGCAAAAAATCACAAGTGAAATCTCAAATCAGAAAAGGATACTCCAAAATCATTGTAACAATTACTACTAATTGTTTAATTTTGTAATGTGTGTCTACCCCTGCCTTTAGTGATTTTGCAGTTGCCCTAAAATCTGGTTTTTGTCAGAGAATCTTGGTTTTTTTTCTTGATTACCGTAGGACTTGTTATTAGAAAGAAAACCTTTTCAATTATCTTCCAAAATTAACCTTTTTGGTGTCTTAGATAAATACCATGTGATGGTAGGAAATGTCCTGTTTGTCTTAGTTTTGAACTGTAATTCCAGACATTCAATTTTTAGGATAGTAATTAACACTAATGATCTTTGTAACAATCTCCTAATATGATTGTACCCTAAGTTCCAACTATCTAGCAATTAGAAAATATTGTATAAATCTTTAAACAGAAAATGCTAATATGTCGAAAACAACCTAGCTGGTTTCAAAATGTTGGAAAATATTTCTAATTTGGTGTTTGATCTCCTGGAATTCCCCTCCACCCAACCACTCAGCAGAAGACACCTCCGTAGCAGCTAGTAACTTAGTGGTAAGAGAGGAAACCTAAAGTTTGATATTCTGGATTCATTCTGTCATTCAAACCAGGGTCTTGAATCTTGGTGTCCTCCATCCATGCCTGTTTGATCCAGCTAAATGCAGAAGCAGCCTTTAGTTCTTGAATTTATAGGATGAAGTGCCTTGTGTCCCCAGCATTGTTAGGGGCAAGGCACATAACAGGATCACAGGATGGTTGATGTTGAAAGGAACTTTTGGATAACATCTGGTCCAACCTCTCTGCTCCGTGTCATGTCTAGATGGATTTTTGAATGGATTACAAAACAGAAAGGCTTGCATAACTAACATATCATTGGTTTTTAGTCTGGGAAAAAATGCCCATTTTTAATCCACTTGTACCTGTCATAAAATCTACTGTGTATTGCAAAAGAATATTTTCAATAATTTTTTTGCATGTCAGAAGATCAATCTGAAGATAAATGTTAGTCAAACTAATCTGTGCTATCGAGGCCAAATTTTCACTTTTAAAACTAAAATAAACAGATTTGAGACAAAAAAGACATGATGATTGTATAGTGAGCTTACCATTCAAAGCTATGAATATTGGATGCTTATGAGTGAGAAAATATCAAATCTGAGCAGAAAGATAGTCCATGATACTTGGCATCCAGCTTTAGGGATGGCAAAATGAGAACCTTGCATTGGCTCAGGAAAAAATGGAGCTGCAGTGGAGCACAGGATTGAAGGTGATGGGCTCAAATGGGGAATTGTCATTGCCACTTGTTATGTGATCAGTGCAAACATTGGAGATATTCTTAACACATACAGCCCATGTGGAGTACTGTCACATGCCTGTTAGATTCTGCTAGGATTGACCAGGATTTAGGACATGAAGACAATTGAAATTTTTATATATATATATATATATATATGTGTGTGTGTGTGTGTGTGTGTATAGTTTTTGGTTTGGTTGTTGGGGTTTTTTTGGTGGGTTTTTTTGTTGGTTTTGTTTGGTTGGTTGGTTGTTTCATTGTGGGTTTTTTTGGTTTTGCATTGTTGTTTTTTTGGGGTTTTTTTTGGTAAATTTATTTTTAAACTTTCAGAGATACAGAAGAGCAAAATTCATCTCTGCAGATGCGCTTGTTTTGGTTGGGGTAGAATTAATTTTCTCCACAGTGACTAATATAGGGCTAGGCTTTGGATTTGTGCTGAGCAGAGGGTTGATAATACAGAGATGTTTTTGTTATTGCTGAGCAGGGCTCACACAGAGCCAAGGCCTTTTCTGCTTTTCCTGCTGCCACACTGGTGAGGGGCTGAGAGGAGACACAGCTGGGACAGGTGACCCCAACTGACCACAGGGATATTCCAGACCATGTGACACCATGGATCAGAGTGTAAAGTGGGGGGATCAGGGAGGAAAGTGAAGATGTTTGGAGTGATGGTGTTTGTCTTCCCAAGTCACCATTACACATGACAGATCCTGGTTTTCCTGGAGATGGATGAACATCTCCCTGCCCACAGGAAGCAGTGAATTAATTCTTTGTTTTTCTTTGCTTATGTGCATGGCTTTTGCTTTTCCAATTAAACTGTCTTTATCTTAACCCATGAGTCTTCCAACTTTTACTGTTCCAGTTCTCTCACTGATCCTGCTGGTGGGAGAGTGGGTGTCCAAAACAAGTGCAGAGCAAAAGATTCTGATGATCCTGATGGGTCCCTTCCAACCTGGCAAAGATTTTTGAGCTCTACAAAAAAGGGAAAAGGAAGAAGTGAAATATGACGTTGAAATAGAGGATGCAAGTGACTGGAGCTGGAAATTTATTTCAGCTGTCCTTGTCCCTCCACTGGACCATACCTCTGCAGTTGACCTGGAGATGACTGGTGGGAGGGCAGACAATATTCTTCTTTGCTGTCATTTAGCACACACAGTCTATACAAAGCTGAAATAAAGCTTTTAATTAAACTAGAGAGACCAGCTTCAGGGCAGGCTGTTTCTCTTACTGTTTTAGTTAGAAAAGATGTCAAAAATGCAAGGTGAGAGAGAGCACAAAGCTGAAAAAGTGACAAAGTGCACTCATTCCTTCTAAAGCTTTGAACTATTCATGGTGTCTTTTTCATTCAATCCACCTGTGGGAAGATTAAGAGAATGTCTTGTGGCCTGATTGCCAAAGGTGCTGGGTACTTGCCACTGCCACTGGCTTTTTGCTCTGTTTGCCTGGCTTCTTGTAGGAAAGCACCTCAGACTTCTCACAGGAGCAGTGAGAAGCTTCAGGTCCTTCTCAGCTTGTCTGTGGGAGGCTGGAGATCAGCTCCACGTGGGGCAGGAAAGTGAGAACTCTCTAGAGTTATTCAGGGTGGCTGTAAATGCTCAGGCCTCTGCCCTACACCAGGAGCAGCACTCCAAGGCACTTCACTTTACCCTTGACCTATCTTTATATAATACATATTTGTAGCTAGCATTGGCAGCAACTTCTTTTCTTCTTGGTGTAGTAGGCACTAGGAAAATGTAAAAGTACTGCTTTTTTTTTTTTTTTTTTTTTTTTTCATTTTGCAGCTCTTTGCATTCTCTGTGGTGCCCAAAAACATTATCAGTCTCCATTTGAGAGTATTGTGCTAGACTGGCAAAACACCAGGGCTGAAATCGAGACTATGTCTACCACTAAACTGATGGTACTTGTAGTATGTAAAGTGAAACTGTTTGTTTCCCCTTCAAATAATCTGAAAGGAACCAGTTCATTAGTGCTCCTTCAAACAATGAAGAAAATTATTTATTTCTCATTTTTTTGCTTTTCAGTGAGAAAAAAATGACTGGCTTATTAGCTGTTTACTCATTTACTGCCATAGAGTATGCATCCATTTTTAGGAAATTAGTCTGTATTTAATCGACAAAAAAAATTGGTACATGCAAAATACAAACAGTCAATTCTGTCAAGGTGACAAGATGCAAATTAACTTTAATCTATTTTTATTTTAGTAATCATGGGGCTCCCCAAAAGCCTAATAGTGGTGGTTTTGCTTGAAGAGGTGATCTGGTCTGCATAGTACTCTATCATTTTAAGCAGAGGAGTGGCAGTTGTCTATTGCTCATTAGCATATATATTAGATCCAATCTATGCACAATTTTTACATTAGCTTGCATTGATTGCAGCATGAAAGGGGCTGGTAATGTAATGCTACATCCCAGGCAGTTATACCAGTGCTTCCTGCTGCTACAACTCTCCCACTGTAGCATACAAGCTTCCCCAGTATAATGGACTTGCATTGCTAAGAGAGATGAAGATGTGGAGATTCATCTGCAGTCAGGCTTTAGTGCATGGATTGGTGAGCAACCTGCCACAAAGCTAGAGAGTGAATTTACAGAGCCAGGTCGTTTGCACAATTATTCATCAGAAAATGCAAATTCATGTTAAGTTGTTTGCCTTTGAGCAAAACCAACATTTGCTACCCCACAGTACGTTGTGTGAGAGGACTCTGCCCAGGGCAGCTGGTATAGATTAATTGCTTGTCTGTAACTCCATAGACTGTAGCATGTTTGTCACACAGCCATATCTCTGCATTATGATTTCTTATATTAATGTAAATAAATTTTAAATGGAGAAGGGAATCATTACCTGGCTGATATAGGTGGATTTATCAGTATTTGAATTGCCTTTAATCACATCAACCCCATACTTGTAATTCATGGTACACTGGAAAAATTATTAATGGTGTCTGTGATCTAAGGTCTGTCCCAAAGTAAAACATAGTTCAGAAACAGGGTTAGTGGATATTCAATTTCCCCAGAAAAATAGGCAAATGGAGTTGGCATGCAGACACACATGGGAGAGTCTGCTCTTGCTAATTTTGCTCTTTAAAAAGCTGAATGAAACACAATTCATTTGCTAAGGAAGTCAGCACTTTATATTATCAAACTTTCACCAGTTTTCCTCATATGACTTCTTATATGAAAGAATTTGTTACTCCACAACAGTCATAACTAGGGAGCAATTAACATAATTTTTTTTCTATTCCTGTGTTGAGCTGGATGGATCTGGGATAATAGATATAATGAGAGTAATCACAGGGCTGTATTTCAGTCCTGAGAGATCTGCTGACAGCAGAAACTGCCAGGATGGCAACACTGCCAAGCTGCCATGAGCTGCCACCAAGCCCAGGGCATAAACAAGGTCTGGGCAATTCCTCCCCTGGGGACAATGCTCCTCCCAGAGGTTTTCTTCAAGCCAGACACTTTCCAGAGCTGCAGGGGTGAGCTCTGGTGTGAGAAAATCAACTGCACCTTCTCTTTTTGCTGCTCTTTAACTTCCCTGAGGAAAAGCAAAGAGTATTTCCTGGAAACCAAGACAACCAATAATATAAATGCCATATCTTAAAAAAAAAAAAATCATTTACTTAGAATTTGATATACAATAGTAGCACCAAAATAAAAATAAATAAAGCTATGTAGAAAATAAACTAATAAACAAACAAGAAAACAATAGTTGCTTATTAAAAACATGGTTTTCCTTTACACTTCCCCACTTTCCCTCCTGTCCTTGAGCCAGAGAAGACAGTTTTGAAAATGTTTGTTTCAGGTTATAGTGAGTATCACAACAGAGCATAATAAAATGATACCTACATTTGTGCATGTAGACCTAAATCAGAATTTTGATTTAAATTGGGTATGATTACATTTTAGTGTTACATATATCCTCTAATTATTTTCTTTCTACAACTGCACTAGTGTATAGGAAAAAATCTCAAACTCCAGGTTTCAGGTTTCAGCAGAAAATTGATGCCTTGAATGACCACCTTCAGGCATTTCCATTTTCTGGGGGTTTTTGTTGGCATTATATAAAGTGTGACTATTTACAGTACAGGGCTTTCCCATTTTTCTCTGAAATAACAGTGCTCAGACTTCAACTGGGATTATTGAAAACATTTCAGAACATCTCAGAAGTTTGAAATATGGATAATATGTCTTCTTTTTATATTCTTGTTCTATACAATTAGGGTGATAATGATTTCAATGAGGGACATTTTGACTATTTTTGGAAAAGTGACAATTCATTTTGAACTACCACAGTCTTTATTTCTACAAAAAATTCAGATTAAGATAATACATATTTTTTAGTTCTGAACTAGCAATTTCAAAGCAGTTCTGGACTGGAAATCCCTGCTCTGTGCTTAATTTAATTATGTTAGTCAATTAGACAATCTGAAAGTAAAATGTGGATGTCACCAGTCAGGAAAAAGGGGATGTTAGAAAAAAGAGAGATGATAAGGTCATCAGCTCCTGAGAGACAAAAAGAGAAATTGGTAATTATCAACTATGGAACACTGAGTTATCAGGAAACAGCTTGGGAAAAACTGCAGTGTGCCATAACACTAATATCTCAACTGACTCAATGGCTTTTACTATCTTTGGAGGTCATTCAACTTTGAAAGGTATATTTTGTGAATTCCTGCTGCCACAGTGACATCAACAGTTCTACACAAAGTTTTATACAAAGTTCCAGTCAAGGAGGTTAAATCTAGGTGAGTTGGTCTTGTACCTAGCATCCACTGAAATAAATGGGAAGATTCTCAGTCACCAAAACCAGAGTTAATCATTATTATAATGACATTATTGCTATTATTGCTGTCACTACTACTACAATTACTCTTGTTATTCTGTAGATTGTAGGCTAACATTTAGAGAAAAAGGTTCACTCATTTAGATGGAGTCAAATATTTGTTCTGGAACATTCACTAAGGTGCTTGAAACCAGCGAAGGTGCTACAAATGCTCTCAGTGTGAATTTATTAAACAAAGGATGCCTTACAATTATGAATTCAAGCCCATGGTTACAATTGCTCACAAGTGCTCTCATTTTAGCTAAATAACACTGTTTAAAAATTGTAAAGAGAATGATTTGCAAACCTTAAGTAGATTACCTCCCACAGTATCTCTAGAATGCGGGTTATTGTGGTGTGCTATTGGCTTTTATCAGGTTTCCCCTGAGCCGTGGCTATGTTATTGCACAGGTTTGGAGTCTTGTCATTTCTCTGCAGCTCTGCCCTGGGTCTAGAGAATTCCAGGGAGGCTGTCAAGGGATTTGACAGGTTCTCAGTTTCTCCCACCTCCTTTTATTCATTTAATTGTTTACTGATGTTCCTTTTGCTCTGGGTCACTTTGTCCCCCCTATCCTGGATTGGTTCCATACCTGTACCCTTCCCCTGTCCCCACCCCGATATTTAAGGTGAGGCATGGAGGGGAGACTCGGCTTTTTCATGGGCTCCTGCTCTGGGGGAAATAAAACCAGAGTTGCATCCCAGGAAAAGGTCTTCTCTTCATTTCCTCGTCGCTGCCACACTTCTGCCAAAGACCCACGAGACAGAAAAGGCAGGGAACTGTACTCATTAAAGGTAGGGAACTGTACCCATTAAAGGCAGGGAACTGTACCCATTAAATGCCAGTTTGGTCCAAGAGCTAGCTGGAACAGGACATGCGATCCCGGGAGCAGCACCCGAACCCCAGCATCAGCAGGTAAATTAGCATTCCTTTATTTCAAATGGAAAACTGAGGCAAAAGAAGTCTTTAAAGCTTCCAATTTCACAGACCTGATGACTGTTTCCACACTTCCTGCTCTAAAGGACTCTTCCCCAGGAAGGATTGCAATATTTCACACTGCTTTCATACTTCTCCATAACTGCAAACTGTGGAAGGAACCAGAGCCCAAAGCACCACTCACATCCAATGTCTTTTCATTATGTGAGATTTAGTTACTCAAACCTAGCACAAATTCCCTCTCATTTATGCACCTTGAATAGAAGCAAATGCCATGTTGAGGCATTCCACATAGCTGCTTTCCTCTCCTGTCACAAAACAGTGGTTCATACAGGAAAAATGGCAGCTGGAAGCCAGCAAGGAGAACTTGAAACACAGACAAACTGAGTCACTAAGGAGGGGTGGCTGCTAGCCCACCTCTACATTAGATTAAAATGTACTGAAAACAGTGAGGGTTATTTTAAAGTGATTGCTTTCAGTACCAGACTAAGTTTTCTCAAGTTCAAGCTTATGTGATGTTGTTTTCCTTTCATCAATTTACTCAGCTCCCAGGAACTCACTCAGATAAAACCAAAACAACTCAAGTTGCAGGTTTTTTGGTTACTCAGGGAATAATGCAAAACTAAGGTCTGTAGAGTGCCCAAAATATTTTGAAACTGAGGACTTCAATTTAGTTACCACAACATTTAGAAGATACCCTGCAAGATGAATCCTCCAATACAGATCTCCTTTCCCAGATTTTGCTGATACTTCAAATTTTCCTGGAGGCTAACTTACACGTTTTCACATAAATCCTCTGCTTTGTTTGTCACCACTGGCAACTCTCTCATCTCCTGAAGTCATCAGTGTCACAAAGTTGGTGCTTTTTTTTTTTGACTTCTCCTTTCCTTTCTTTTCGCCTCAGTATTGTCATTAAATCCTGCTGCTATTTCTAATATATCTGAGAAATCCAGTGATTCCTCTCTGTCCCTACCAGCAAAACATGTGTTCCCACTACATTTTGCTTCTTTGTTGCAGCAGAAACATTTCACTTAATAGTGCTGTCATTAAACACAGCTCATATTCATTCCTCTCAGCAAAGGAGCTCGATCCAAACTCATCTTTGTTTTCTCTGCCTCCTTCTGCAGCTCAGGCTCTGCTGCCTTCTGCACGTTTGACTTTTCAGATGATGTCCATTGCTTTCCCCCCCACAAGAGAATCCTGCAGGACTTCTTAAATTGTTGATGCCATATTTTC
Organism: Irena cyanogastra; assembly: GCA_013397155.1. Classification (NCBI taxonomy): domain Eukaryota; kingdom Metazoa; phylum Chordata; class Aves; order Passeriformes; family Irenidae; genus Irena; species Irena cyanogastra. The sequence goes on from VWZV01002316.1 coordinate 500,287, forward strand.
CCTGGTGTGGTTAGTTCTCTATGTCTTTGATTATTTTGGTGGCCTCTCACCCTTCATGAAAGAAATAAATTAATTACAAGAGGAAAAAAAGAGGAAACTGTGATTATGGAGAGGCAAAGTCAATGGGAAGAAGACAAAAGTTTGATATACATATAAGAGCATACAAATAACTAAAAATATAAAATATGTAAATGAATATACATACACAAATACATCCATGAGTAAGTGGGAGGGTCGTGCTGGGCTGTGTTTTGAACCTTCTGTTTGGACTCCTGAGGCCTGGAGCACCCACACTATGGCACAGGCTCCTGGCAGTGAGAAAATGCCTTTCCCTCACCCCCTTTAATGCCACACTGCTCTGCAGGAGAGTCGTCATTAAAGTACTTTCAGCCCCACAGGCATGTCAGGGACTGATCTTTTTTCCACATTTGTCACAGACAACTAGAGAGGCAAACATTGCTCCTGTGCCCTCCGAGCACATTTTGGGAGCATGAAAATGTCACATATCCTGTTGATCAAAGTGCCAGGGGAATTCCATACAGTGGGACCCATCTGAGGTTCGTTTTATTGGGGATGGGGGAAGAAAGAAGAGACAAAAGGCCAAACTTTTACAAGAGGCAGAGCTGTAAGCTCTGATTCTTTGATTTCAGTGATTCTACAGAGATCCTTTTCTATAACAAAAATAAAAACCAGTGTAAGCTGTTAAGAGAGTGATACATTCTCTTTTCCAATATCTTGAGTTTTACAGTTCCCAATAATAATTTGTACATGTTTAGAGTACATTTTATCTTCAAAATGTTGAATTAGTCCTCATTCTTTTTCTCTAGGAATATTTTCTTGTCATTCCTCCACCTTCAAGAAAGGTTTTAATTTCTCTGCTTTTCATTAAGTGTTTTATCTGATTCCCATTCAAGTAAATGGAAAAATAGTGCTTGTGTTACAAATAAAGGAAGATGTACTTGGATTTCTCCTTCTCCTCTGAGATATTTTTTACTTAATTCTTTCCTTTTTCTTTTGATTTTTTGTCATCTGTGTTCCCTTAGAAGATTCTTAACTCCTTTGTTTAGCTTGTGTCAGTACATAATTTGTTCTGCTCTCTATACTGTTCATCTCATTCTCCTTTATTTACTTTAGGTATTTTATTAGTGTTACTTGTCTGAATATGTCCTGTTTCCTTTCTCCTTTTGATCATTCTTTTTCCTCTCTCTTTTTTTATTTCTCCCACTATAGCAGATAGTATGGAATGTTGGTTGTGTAGGAAAAGCATGATGGCTTTGAGTTCTTTGGGTCAATAAGGTTGGAAACAGATAGAATATGCAGGCATATAAATAAATCTGTTATGATTCCAAACTATTTTCATGTGTCATTTTAAAACTGCTTTTCTGAAAACCTGTACCTCTGTGAAACTCAGTGGTGCCACAAATAAACATATAAAAAATTCTAACCAGCATCTCTGAAAAAGGTTGGGGAGAAAATCAGTACAGGGCCAGTGGTTTTAGGGGTAGTGTGTTGTGTGGGCACTGTTCATTTGGATGGTTGGGATTTTTTCCTTTACAAAGCCTATTCTTGCATTTAAGCTGTGGTGTCATTGTTCTGTGCTGGCAGTGTAAATTAAAACCCAGTGCTGGATTTCTTACATAACAGAATAAGGTAAAGTCACTTGCAGCAATTCCTGAATAAAAAAAAAAAATTTGGCACAGCCAAATGAGTTTTTCCTGTTTTGCCTCCCATGTTTTGAGGCTATATGCAATCAGAAGCTGATTTTAAACAACTGGAAATAATGCTCTACTGAGGTACCAAAGGGCAGGATCAAACCCTTGATATTTGTCTCACATTTATCATATTGCTGTTCTGAATCCCACAGGTCATTAAATAGGATAACTCTGTGTCATGGTTTCAAAAGACACTACAAATTCCTTGCATTTCACTAGTTTTAGAGAGAGAGGACTTTTAGAAGTTGATGTACTAAATTACATCCTTTTCTTTTTCTTCTGAATGTCTAAAAATCTGGGATTTTTCCTTTTTCTAGAATAGCAGTTGTGCTTCTTTCTCTCTCAGTAGGTTTGGTTTTTGGGTGTTGGTTTGGTATTTTTTTTAAAGTAAATGAGCTATTGCCTTAGAGCCTGAGCCAGGTGAGAGGTGAGCAAGGCACCTTTCTACACGTTCCTTCTATACTGTGATCTGTGAGAATGTTTGACAGAAGAAGGAAAGAATAAGCCAAGAAATGGGTAAGAGCCACTGAGCTATAACAAGCTTCTTCCCTAAAGAAATGTGTAGGCAATTTCAAGCTGGCTCTGCATAGGCACCAAAGGAAGAGGATGCAAGTTAACACCACTCAGACATGCAGGTATGGGGCTGTGCCCTCATTCACTCAGTGGGCTCTGAAAATGGGGCTGGCTCACTGCCCACACTTTCGGCTGCAGCAAGCCTGGGTCCTTGCTGTTGGCACTGAACTCTATAAACAAATGTGTATGTTCATTAGGATCTATAGCTCCAGGAACTTTGGAAATTGTTTATAATATTCTGTATAAGGTTAGTGATTTTGACTGCGTGTGGAGGGTGATAGGCCTGTCTGGTCATTAGGTGTGGAAATAACACAACTCTCAACCATGATTCAGCATCTCTTAAACACTATGGAAAGCAAAAGCCACATGCACAAGCAAAGCAAAACAAGGAATTAATTCAGTGCTTCCCGTGGCTGGGAAGGTGTTCAGCCATCCCTGGAGAGCAGGGCTCCATCACAGGTAATGGTGACTGGGGAAGACAAATTCCACCACTCCACACATCCTCCCCTTCCTCCTTCTTCCCCCCACTTTGTACAATGACCATGATGTCACATGGTCTGGAATATCCCTTTGGTCAGGGGGTCACCTGTCCTGGCTGATGATTTATTCATAAGAAGCTACCTAGCTCACATGTAGCTTACTCTCAAGAAATTGTCCTCTGCAAGATAAAGAGGGATCAGAGGGACAGGGTCAAACATGCTGAAACATAGGAGATGGCCCTCACTAGTCAGTTTCTGAATTATTAATCTCTTCAGCATGTATTTATTGATTTTAAAGTGCACGCCCAAAATATGGCAAGTTCTATGTTTCTTTTCAGAAAGATGTCAGCTTTGTAATTTAGCTAGTAAAGCGTAGAACAGGAATGGCTGAGCATTGTATCATCCATCCTGAAGTGCTACACCAGGGCTGTATTGCCAGGTCAGGAGAATTGTAACTTTTCCCCAGCTTTCCCTCACCTTTGACTGAGAGTTTATATCATCTCTTCTTCCCTCTAGGTAATTTTTACAGAATTACTCATTATTTCAGCTACTCTGATTGCTAATGAAGACAGTGAAGAGTACTGTAAATACCATTAAGGTATTAAGGGTCCAAGTCATGCCAACTACTCTAGCACAGCTCGCATCAAGGGGCACAGAGAAGTTACTGTAGCACACTTCCACTCCATTAGCACCGAGGGGAGACAGTTCAAAGGCAGCTCTGTGTGTTCTTACACTGTTCTGTGAATGTTTTTGCTAAAGCTGCTGAGCTTGTTTGGTCTCTAAAGCCTATTTGCCCTTTTGCTCTGTTTTGGCAACTCAAGGGAATATAAAGAAGCTCAAAGCATACATGAACCAAAATATCTAGCAGTCATTTCTGTGGGAAAAGAGCTGAAGGTAAAATTTACAATGATGGTGAGTAGCAGCACCACCACTTACAGTACCTAAAGTGCTCATCTCATTTCTTTTGCTGCAGAATTGCAGATCAGAGAGGCTGAGGTAAATACAGTGTGAAATTAATGTCATTTATCTTTAAATGTCAGGATAATGTTACACTTGATGTCTACATTTTTACATATTGTGCTATACCACCTATATTTTTAACAAATCTTTAACGGGGGGTATTAGATTGTTTGAAGAGCTGAAAGTGAATATGGATATAGAAAGAGAAGTCCTCTTCAGGAATACAGATGCACACAAAATGGTGGAGGCAGTAGTATAATCTCCCCACTAACTCCTATGGACACTTCCATTACAGCAGATTATGTCCAAACATTTTTATTCTATTTCTTTCTTCTTCCTTTTTTCCTTTTTGCTTAGAACAGCACACTAACAGCAAACCTGTACCACTAGCAACTTCTTCCTTCCCTGCTTTCTTTTTTAATACCATTTGATTTGCTAATTCCATATTGGGTTCCTTTAGTGCTTTACACTCTTCTATAATGAGCTAATTAAAGATATACGAGATCTCTTTATTGAGGCATATGCAGGCTGTTCTTTTTGCATTACTTTTTTGTTTCTGTGGTGAGTCAGATCTTTCTTTCCTCCCACAGTCTCCTCTTACTGGGTGGGAAGGTGGGGTTTTTTTGAGATGGAGGTCAGAGAAGGTTATTCTAAAGCTCGTTCCCCCACTTGTCTTCTGGCACCGTACTAAAAGGTTCCTCATGTTCCCTGGGATTTTTTTGCCTTGTCAAATAAAGTACACCAACAGCACTTCATTGCTTAGTTCTGCTGCCTTGCTTGCCAAAAAATATAAACCCTCAGCTGCCCTACTGAGCATGGGTCTGCTGTACTTGCTTTCTGGAGGAGCAGGAATGGGATTTCAACCTCCTTTCCCACAATTAACACCATTACCAGTTATTTGTTCCTCCTGCAAAGATGTACTATGAGTGTTGTAGCTTCCTGCAGGTGTTACCTCCCATTCATATAAAAAAAATCTCACTGGTCAGCTCTGTAGGTATGGAGTGGCAGATGCTTGTGGCCAGACTTTAACTTGAAAGCAGAGGTTTTGTATTGTACTGCTACATGAACTCAGTGTTTTCCCTGTGTTGATTAGTGTAGTAATCTGTTTTCGAGTTTATTTGATTGTTCTATTTTTTATTAAGGCATTTCTATGTTAATTAGTTATAAAATGGTTTGCCCCTTAAGGTGAACTGAAAACCTTGGGAATCCAGGTTTTTTGAAGCTTCCAGGCAAGATGCAAGGAAAGTTCAGATCTTTTCTGGGATGTGAACAGTATGCTGGTGGGTCTCCTTCCCAAGTTTCAGGCTGAAGGGAAGATCCAAAATTTGTGAAGTGCAACATTTCGATCCACAGTCGGCTGGAGACCAAGCCATGATCTCCATTTGGGCCTTTAATTTTTCCGTGTCTTTTCTGGGTCTGGAGATATTAGAGTAGACCATGCAGCTCAGTTGTGCTAGGGTAGTTTGAAAATTATGCTGAACTCTGCCTAAGCAAAGGAAATTGGTGAGTGTGCTTTTGGGATGCAGCTGCAAGCTGTCAATTCCTGGTGGCACAGTAACTCTTATGGTAAGCAGAAGCTGGCCAGCACAGAAAAATGGAGATGCAGTGTCTTTCAGAGATGTCTCCTTGTGGGACATACAACATCTTTTTTTGCGCACAAACTGTCACTGAGACAGAAAAAGTCAAAAAGGAAATTCATAGCTATCTCTTCCCTTCTTGAACAACTCATTCTGTGAGGAGTAGGGCAACATTTAGATTTGTCTGTTTCCCTTCCCTACACCTTCACTTAAAGCAAGAGGTCCCACAATCAAACTTCCAAGTTCTTTCTTTGATCAAAGCCACTTGGCAGAGTTATTTACAAAAGAAAAGCTGTATTTGAACAAATATTCTGGCCATCTCTTTAACTCATGCACCACAGAATCTTGTCTTTATCATCAACAGGAAGGTATCGCCATCCACGCACGAGGGTGTGATGAGCAAACTAATCAGCCTATACCTATTCTCTTCCAGTAAAACAAAATAAAACCATTCTCTGTTCCCTACTTTCAGTATTTTATTTGTAGCTGGAACTGTCAATGATTGCAGCTATCCTAAAAACATCTTCCTTATTCATTCCTGAGGCAGCCATAGAGACGTGTGCTCTGAATCCCCAGTACGCTTTGTATCTTCTCTGCACACCTGCAGAAGGACCTTTTTGCCCCAGTAGCCTGAATACTATAATATCTTTATATATATTGGTAGAATAGCAAGAGTTTTATTATGTACAATATCAGTGCTTCTGAGATAAGAAGAGAAATGGGAAAATATGAAAAATAGTAGACCTTTACATCTGTTAATACTGGTTTCCTAGGTTACCTTAATCCCCTATTACATATGGACAGCCAGCATGGTAGTCAGAGGAGAATTGCCTAAAACCAATAATTTCACTGGGGAAAGAAATTTTTGGGTTTTATATGTCATAAATCAAAACCTGGGAAATTTTAAACCTCAGTGTCAGTGAAAATGGCATTGCAAGACGCTGCACTCATTATCTTACTGTGATTTCCACATTTCATTTTCTTATTTCACAAGTCAAAACAAGTAAACACAGTGTTTACTTGTACAAGGCAGTACAGGAAATTCTATGAAAATTTCATAATCATGTTTGCTACATTTGAGGGTAAATGAATTCAAGAGGACATATAAAAATGATAAAAGTTTTAAACTAGTGTAACATAATTAAATCTGACATTTTGTGCATGAGATTATGCTGAGAAGTAATGTAGTAATTTGTGATTAAGTGACTTGTATATTCCTAGTGTTGATTTTTATGCTGTTACTTAATTTAATCCCCATTTAGCTCCCAGACTGCAACAAAATACAGTACTCTTCTAGTTATGTTTATACACATTATTATGCCTGTGGCATGACACATTATTATGTCTGTGACATTATGTATAAATCATGTGCAGGATTACCTGCCTGTTAAAATTTTCCTGCCAAAAAACCACAAATGGGGCTGAATTAGTAATAAAGATGAGAAACCTCCAGTTCAGTTTTGCAGCAACTTCAAGGATGCTGTTGAAGTGCTGTGGCAATTGGGACAGGGCACCCATTAGGTTTTCTTTTCCTGGGGTTAATGCATTAAACCAAGCATATAAAAGGCTATAAAAGGATGAAACTGCCTGTGCCTTCCCTCACCTACAGACAGCTGAGCTAGCTATTAACACAAGAGTACGGGCTGTAAAAATAGGGTATCTTCAGCAACACACACCTGAAGGAAATCCCAAATTGTGGCAATGAGGTTGTTTCTGGTACTGAGCTAAGCTAATATAAAGCTGATGACACTGAAGAATAGACGTGGGCTTTTAGAGCTTCTTGCTGTAGTCGTGTTTTCAGAGTTTCACAGGTGGCTTCTAAATGTTCTTCTGTTATACTGGAGATTATTTGATGGCTTTTTTTTTTTTGCCCCTAAAATTGGAATTTTGATTTGTATAAAATATCTAACTTAAGCTGATTCTATTCTCACTTATCATATTTGTCCTGGTGATATATTAATATAGGCGCATATATATATATGTTGATATATTTAATTGCTGATAGATATTGACATACCTGTTTATATATATATATATAAAATCTCAGAAAATAATCAACCAGTTACACATCACCATCTGTTCAGGTCAGATCTTTTGTAGAGAATGTATCTTTTCCCTGGCCCCAATGTGTAGAATAAAGTATGCCCAATGTACTTACTGAAATGTTTGCTGCTGACATACAGTGATAACACAGCTGTTCTGAGAGATGGGGATTTACAGGTCTGATCTGAAATGCATAAAATAATATAGCTCCAGCTAACTATTTCCTTGCTGACTGTAAGAAGTTGTTTCAAGGAGTGACAGCTCTTTAAATTCTGCCCCATCTCTGAAGTTCTCTAGAGAACTGGCTGTTACTAATCATATGATATCTGCAGTAAGAAAAAATCTGGGCTTTGCTGACCAGCAGGCTGAGTTACAGGGTATATGTGAGCAATATGCACACAACCTAAAAGTAACTCTCAGTTAATCCCCAGATTTACCTTTCAAAAAGAAATAAAATAAAGATGATTTAAAATGTTTTCCTGAGGCAAAAGCATTGGTACAACCCATCAACTAGAAACCCTAAATTTCACCGTAAAGGTCTTTGTGAAACCCAGCTTTTTGCCCTGAAGCTATAAAGAAAGACATCAAGTTTGATTCATCTTTACATTAAGTTATGCTAGTATAATTACATCCCTTCCAGTGGATTTGCATAAATGCAAATCAGGCCCTCTCTATCTTACATGAAAGTAAAGAGATTTTTCAAGTTCTTTAAGGCATTATCTCTTCTCCTTTAATGAGTTAATTCTCCTCCCTTACCATTTTAGCCATAAGTTGTAGGAATAAAGCAAGGTGAAATGTGATAAGTTATCATTTAGAGTCTCATGCTTCATTTTTTCACCTATATTTTTAACTCCTGAGAGTCATCTTAAGGATTAGAGAATATGGAAAAAGCTCAGGCGAGTTTTACAGTGTCTCACATGAGAATGGCAAAGACTAGCATTTTTTTCAATGCTTTTGCTATAAATACCAAATTTCTCTTCTTGACAATAACCCATTTTCATCCAAAAGCTTTTTGTGAATCTCAAGAAAACTACAGAAATTATTTCATTTGCAATGGAAAGTAAGAAACAAGCATATTTCACATCATTTATAGTACTAATGGGGACATTTTCTTGACCTCTACTGCAGCCAAGCAAGTAACTATCAACAGAAGGACTTGACTGTAGTGTTCATGAGATGTTGCTGGCACCAGAATCCTTTCAGAGATGGGTTTTCCTGGACCCTTCATTTTGTTTTGTTTTGCCTTTGATAGTAATGTGATGACTGAACCCACACTTTAGTAAAACCCAATAATGCGATTTCTATAGGCACAAACATAACTATCCTAGGAAGATTTGAGATAAACCTGAAGAATTTCATCCTAGTTATTATCTACAAGTTCAGAAACCCTGCTATGTAGAGTTGATATTCCTCTTTTTCCCAGGAAGTTAGGTCCCTGAGCCTAGGGCTCACTTCAGTGCTGCATGTGCTGGCAGCAATATCACCTTCTTTCATATTGTGTCCTGAAATGAAAAATCAAAATCTCTTATTCAGGTTCTCTTGCAATCATATAAGCCATGCTATGTATTTAATAACAAGTGTGTGTATTTACAGTGGATATAACTTAGGATTTTTAGGTAGATTTTTCATAATCCACTGCTGGAGAAGCTCAAGCCTTCATGTGCTACAGCAGAGTTTGAGAAGGAGTGGATAATCTTATGAGCAATGTTTGCAGTTATGCACAATAAGCTGGATAATAAAAATTCATGTGACAGAGGATAAAGTAAATCACATTGGGTTCAAACAAGAATTTATAAGCCACGGAGCATATTGCAAAACATGATCAGGTACATTATATAATTTTAAATATTGCCTTTTGCTTAAATATCAGCCAGTGATTATTGGCAAAGCATGAAACAGCATTCATCTGACCAAGCTCAACATTCTGCCCTCAGAGCTGAGCTCTCAGCCAGCTTTAATTACACCCTACTCTGGATAAAGTCCAGTGACACGGTGTAACAGCAACAATAGAAGGTATTTGGGAAAAGACACATAAGAGCAAATTGTTGCAAGGCACATGACTCCTCTAATTCATAGGCATTGTTAGTGTGGGCAACATCATTAAATAGCTTGTCACAGTCAAAAACATTCTCTGAAGGCAGATGGTCTAAAATTGCATGATTTTATTTAGGTTTTGATTTACATACTGATCTGAAAGGACTTTATTTTATTTCATTTTGCATGAAAATGAAAAAGTTAGTTGCATTCTTGTACAGATAATTTCATATGCTTAATTGTCTCAGTAGGATATGTTTTATTAATGCACGTCTTCCTTTGAACATATTTTAATTTGCATTTATGGCAAAAAGTTTCAGTCTTTCTCCTGCACTGTTTCCTGTCCCACCAACATCACTCTTTGGTTGGAGACTGAAGGATATTTTGTTTCTTGTTGACTTTAATGAATATATCTGAATGAAGTTTACTGTCAGGGTTCTGAGTGCACTAATTCTCCTTGATGGCCCTGACCAACATCACCAGAGTAATCCTCTGACGTGCCCTCATCTCCTTGCCCATGAGCTGCCCCAGTTCAGACCTCTCCTGGCCCTGCCCTGAGCAGTGATCCTGCCAGCCCAGCCTTGTCAGACCCTGCCTCACCTGCCCTGGTCACCTCTGGTGAGATGGGGTGGCTGCAGTAAGTCCCTGTCCCACTCCCCTGTCCCACCAATTCTGCATCCTGGCGCTCACTAAGACATGGAGGTTTTTAACAGTTAAATTGTTCCATGAGGAAGTCAGAGGTGTGATGATCATGTGCCACAGAAGTCTTCAGGCAGCTCCAGCACTCAATGACAATTGGTGACAAAGAGCTCATTAGTGTTGAAGACTGGGGCTGGGATTTACTCCCTGGTTTTGTCTGCAACGCCGATTTGAACCCACCTGCATTAAGAGGTTATTTTTGTATCAGAATGTCACGTAAATTACAGCTGCTCTCAAGCTGAAGAAATACTTAGGTGTTTAGGCAAAAAGGGGCCAAAGGGGCCTTGAAGCCTCCCTGTGAAGGTGGCTCTTTCATCTGTCCTTCAGTGACAAGGAATCTGGATGAGTAAAAAATCCCAGACATCCTGGTTCAGCCCTAGAAACAGAACCAGAACAATGTCTGATAGTGCCAAGGAGTGTCCCTCTGCCCAGGAGAATGTCAGAGATTTCATCTCAGCTTGGGATGGTGACTTCCAAGCTGGGGGAAGAAAATGAACTGCTCTTATTTTGAGGAGGTCTTTCTTGTAGAATCACACACCCTATGCCTCCACACAACCACAAGCTCTCTATGTCCTGAAGCGGTGCCTAAAGTTGATATCAAGAAATATTTCTCCTCTAGAACTGGGACAAAACCATTCCATTTCCAAAGATAAAGAAGAGAAGGCATTCCTGGCCTCTACAGGATAATGCTGAAAATGGGAAGCACATCTGCAATTCAAATGTTAGATGAAGATGGCCAGCTGTCCTGTTTGAGGAGATGATCTCTTTTTTTGTAGTCAGGTGTCCTGTTGTTTTGATGAATTTTATACAGGCTGCCATTTGTCTTGCATTGTGGCTTTAAGATAAATATTTTAAATTGTCTGTTTCATAATGCAGATGTGAGATGTTCCTGATTACCATGAAGAAGCTTGCTGAGCAATTTTATTTTAATGTTGGAAAAAATGAGCTGGAAATTATCTTGGCATCATACCAAAATCTATAGAATTAAAAAGCAGGTTGATTGGGTTTTATGCATGTATTCAGATTGGGAGGGTGGTAATGAAGGTTTTGCTTTGTTTCATCTGCTCTTTCTTCTGCAGTTCTTTGCAAGTGGTTTTGAATAAATGAGCCTTATTTGGTCTCCTGGTCATGTGTTTGTCAGTTTATTATCACTTTTCAGTACAACACAGATAAACTCTAATGTGAGAATTTAATGACATTTTAATTGCTTAACTTTTGTTTTGGTAGCTTTAGACTTAAATAGAATAGCAATATTTTTGGGAAGTCACTTGGATATCACGAAACACAAATAAACTTAGCAGTCACAATATAATGAATTTTATTTGAAAAAGTGTGTTTGAGGTGAACAGAGCCAGGACTTTTTCCTCTTGCTTCCCTTAAAGAAAAAAAAAATCAGCAGCTTGTATACCCTGGAGGGTAAGTGAACTTGCTCAGGAAACAAATGGTTCTAGATGCTGCCAAGTGTGGCAGGAGAATAAAATTCTCAGCAAGGAGTAAATCAAGCAGGTCTCAAGGTCAAATTCTTCTGGTGTAAGGTCAAGCTTGTGTACAGAGAGCCTTTTGACAATCAACAAGACAGAGCTGACATAGAGGCAGAATCATGTTTAGGATACTTCTCACTGCTTTTCCAGTTACCTTACCAGTTAGTATTAGGTTTCTCTGTTCAGAAACCTCATCATTCTAGTTTAAGTATAAAAGAAAATATCTTGCTGGAACTAGAAGTAGCTCTCTGTATGGGATAGATTTGCATAGACTGATCTGAAAATGCTAGGTCCTAGCACAAAACAAAGATTTCCCTGCATCAGAAGGGTGATGAAAATCTCAGTCTAAAACTGAAAGTGCAGACCTAAGCATACTAATTCTGTATGCTGTGCAAGAAGTTTGGGGTGATTCGGTTTATGAAACTCACTTCTCTCCTAGATGTTGCTTCAACTGACATTTAGCTATTTTTGCATCAGCTATACCCCTGGGAGAAAAGTATGTTCAGAGATTTTAACTTTTCAGATTTAAGCTGTGAGAATGCAGAAGATATGCCACAGAAATCTGGGAAAAAATAAAAGCAACCCAAAACTATATAACATACATTTTTGCTGCCTTTTAAGTTGACAATCTCAACCCACTTTTCCATAGGTCAGGAAGAACAAACAAAAGAGGCATATGGAGAAAGCTAAATAAAATTTTGAAAAGTAGCATCCAAGTATGGATCATTTTGTCAGAACTGCTGGGAGAACTAGAATAACTTCTCTGTTCAGTCCAACAGCTTTGGACTTGGACTTTTCAGCTCTGGGCTTGATTAGTATATTGCTGAAGTTGTTGCTCCTCCCTGACTTGGGGATGCTACAGGCAGGTTTTCCTGCTGCATGCCCAGCCAACCACCTGCAGCCTGAATTGCTGTACATCCAGCAATATTTGAACCAGCAACATGGATTCATGTGGCTTGTCTCACAAAAACTCAGACTCTCAGTCCAGAGGTAGTTATCAGATTAACTTTTTTAAGGAAAAATTATTATAAGATGTGTGCTGGTTTGTCTGCCCTGCCTGCTATAAAATGATAAATCAATGTACTGGGTTGTAATTCTGTCATTCACATCCTTTGGGAAATCCAGCCACCAATATCACGCAAATCTGAGATCGTCATGAATGTGTCAACTGGGAGCTGGTGCAGCTAGTTTGGCTGTCAATTGGAAATAACCTCTGACTCAATTGTAACTTAGCAATTATATTTCAGTCCACTCCTTGGCAGAGTGTCACACCTGTTCCCACCTCCAGCAAACCCACAGGCAGGGGATAATAATTATGAAACTCACCTTTTATAGCAAACTACAGGAGGAGGTGTCCCTTAGGATCTCAGCAGGCCTGCAGGAGGCCTGCCCTGAAGCACACTTTGAGCAGGTGCTGGGGTTAGATGATCTGCTGAGGTCACTTCCACCTCGGATGCATTCTGTGACTTTGTGAGGCATGGACTGGTGTCGTGGACACTCAGTCAGGAATGAGCTGTGCTGCACTGCCCTGGCATCAGCCATCTCTGATGGATCCCTGCCACTCACCAGCTGACTCTTCAGTCACCACCATGTTCTGCTCCACTCTCATTTCTCTTCTGAGAATACTTCTGAGAGCCCACTGACCTTCTAAGGGACTTCACAGATTGGTTAACTTATTTTTGCTTTGACACTGGAACAAAGAAACGTTTCCTGACAAGATCAGTGAAGCTGTGTGGCAGTGGCTGCTGGTATCAAAACCCGTTCAATCTGTTTCATGAATAGTTCCTCTTGTGCAGCTCTCGCTGGTTTTCCTGAGCAGCATCAATCTGCAGGGCTGGGAAATATAAACCAGAGGAATTTCTGCTGTGCTCTGTGCTTTAGGTCTATTTCATTTTTTCCCACATTTACAAATGAATAGGATAATTTGTTAGGCCTTCATTGTTTTTCTTCTGCAAGTATGCCAGGGTGTCTTGTGCAGGGCACACAGAGGTTCAGGCTGGTCCTCTGGGTCGCTCCCATCAGCTGCAAGGAAGGGCAGCCCAGGAACCTCTTCCCCAAACTCCACAGCTCTGAAATCACTACGAACCAGGTCACCCTACAGCTTGAAAAATATTGGAAGGGTTGGTTATCTCTGCACCTTCATTCTAATCTAAATCAATAAACATGTTGACATGAATGATATTTTCTTCCTCCCAGGGGGAAATTTGAGTTGTTCAACAATCCTGCTGTGGCTGTATTTAATGTTTTTGAGGTGGCTAGAAAATGCTTTCACAATAACCATGAGATAGAAGACAATGATATCTTCACTTGTGAAATGGGAGAAGAGTTTGATTTTTGTAATTACGAGATTTGAAAACAAGGATAAAGAAAAGTTTTAGACAACAATGATCAACTTATTGCAAACAAAGCCTGAATTTTCTGCAACAGCGCTCAAAGAAAAGCAATTCCTCTTCCATGAATGCTTCTGAATTAATTAAAAAATTAACTTCTTGGCAAAAAGCTAAAGATTTTGTGACTTGCATTAATGAAGTTAACAATAATACATATAGAAGAAGCTAGCCTTTTTTATCAGTACTGTCATGTTTAAAATGAAAAAAATGAAGTGCCAAGTGAAGGTTGAAAATAAATATCAAGATTATATTGATGCAGATAAAGGATGAATAGATGTATTCAAATATTTGAACACATTGCACGTACCTCACAAAAACATGAAAGCACAAACTGAATTTTCATTGGCAGGAGTAAGAACTACTGCATAATTAAAAATGTTGCTTTCACCTATAAATTCTTTATGAAGAGATGAAAAGTTCTGGTTTAGCATTGGAATTATTAATATTGTTATCATAAACCAATATTTTTCAATATTTTTCCTACTAAATACTTTATTCTGCTTTTTCAAAATCTTAGATTTTAAGAAGAGATACACTGTTCAAAGGAACACCAGAACTGAATAGGCTCAGTCCTATAGCTGCAGAGTATTTGTATAATTGTAACATTCAGTAAGCAATTCAGTAATGTTACCTAAAAAATTTGTGGAAAGTGACATAACACTTGGCCTCATTATTCCTATTGTTTCCAGTAGTAACCACTTTAGATGGATACACAGATACTTAGATATAAATATAGATATAGGTATACTTATGGATATAGATATCGTTGATATATATAGAAATATATATTGACTCTAACAAAGCAAAGGTAATTAGTTCATTTAGCCTAAAATATTTAGTATATTAAACCTATGAATTCCCTATGCTTCACCAAATGTGAAGATGTGGAAGGCTGAGCATTTAGGAAGTTGTGGTATGAACCAGCTGCAAGCAGTAGTTTTGTTCTGCAGTGGAAAATGTGATCTAATGCTGAATATTTAGAATTATTAGACATGTAATTTTTTTTGGCTCACAGAGGATTTGGAATAATCACAAGGCAAGCACAATTCATTTTTTAACTGGCATGGTTCCTTGTGTCTTTTATCTGATCCAAGAATAATTTTCACTCCAAGGCTTTCTATTTTATGCCTTTTTTCCTCAAAGTGAAATAGTCCCGTGTCTTCATCAGCTCTAGCTATGAGAACCCTTTTTTTTCAGTTGTTTTACTGTATGTGTTAAAATTATTTGTCTCATTATTTGTCTCATCTTTTAAAAAATTGAAAGTAGCATCTCTATAAAATATCTGCATATTAAACTTACCTGTTGTAAGCTAAAAACCATGCTAATAATACAAACACACAGACACATCAACAAGGTACAGCTTTTACTGTATTAACATTGAATTTAACTTCATTAATGCCAAATAAAACCTTTATTAACAAGTAATGATCAACATGTATCCAATCAATGAAAGTCAAGTGACCATCACTGCACAATAAAAGTGAAACACCACCAATTGATGGGAACCTACCAGTTATTGTCACAGAAAAGAAGTCTGTGGGAAATAGTTAAGTAATTAGAAACAACTTAAAGAGGATAAGCATTTTATGGTGCAGTTTCTTACATGCCAGGGAATTCAACATTAAGTATTTGCTGAAGCCCCACAAGCTGAGGAAATGCTGAAACTGGGCTGTGTGTTTGGGACCTGGCACTGTGGGGACCTAAAGAGGAGGGAGCTCTTAGGGGCTGCTAGAGGCAAGTGCTGCTCAATTCCCATCTGAAGGAGCTGCTGACCATTTCCTGTGGAGAACCCTCTACACAGGTGCCTTGACATTTCCAGAGCTTCCCTGCAAAGTCCATTCATCAGTATTGATTCCTGCCTGTGTCCGAAGTGCACCAGAGCAGAGAGAAACCAAAAATGAGCTGCAGCCAGCAGAGGAATCCACATGAACTGCTGCAAGAGCCCCTCTGTCTGGGAACTGCAGGGAAGACCCAGAATAATTGTTTTGGCAATGACAGAGGCATCTCTTTCCTAGATTTTATCTTTCCCAAGGTCATTTATTCCTTTCTCATTTATGACTTCCTGTCTGGGCATGTTGTACAATCAAGAGCAATCACAGGGCTCCCAGGAAAAATTAAAAACAGAATGAGATGTCACTGCCAGACGAGCAGTTTGTCAAGCCTGCAGATGGGTTTTGAGGAGCTCTTGGGAAAGATACTCAAGCAGGGAAGGTTATTAGCTGGATGAACTAAGCAGCAAAATCCACTCTAAAATGCCAGTCTTTTGCCATAAATATCCACCAGAATCCATACTCTCAATGTTTTTCTCTTATTTCTGTGTGGTATTTATGATCTCCAGCCTGCATAGATCATCCTTTCACCACGAGAAGCAATTCTGAAAGGAAGGATAAAACAAAGCAAATCTATGTGACTGTCTCACAGAGTATTCTTCACTGTCAGCAGAGGTTTGTGTCTGTGAGGACCACAGAGCTGCCCGTGTCCATTCTGGATTTCTGCCTGCAATCCATGAGTCTCCTGTCAGGGTGCAGCATGGCCAGGGCAGGTAGCTAAGGGTCCCATGGGACAGACTGGGGCAAGGACACTCCCTGGCAGCCTTGTCCCTCTGTGAGGAGCAGAGCTGAGCCAGGGGTGGTGATGGGGCACACCAAGAGCCTCCTACACAACAGTGCATACAAGAGTTCAACGCAGGAAATCTCAAAACCACTTTGGGAGCCAACACAAATGACCATATGCTACCCAAAGAGTAGAAATGCATTTGGAGGGAAAAATGAAGCAGGAAGGACACTCTAAGTATCTCTGAGCGTCCTGCTCACTGCCCTGCCCCTGAGTTAATGTCCTTGCAGCAGCAAGAGGACAGGGGGTCAGAAGCTCTCACACTAAGCTGTGCCCTGCAGCAGCTGAGCCAAGTGAGCCCTGGCAGAGCAGGACCCCCCAAAAGCACTGCTGGGTGCTGGGAGCAGAGACATCTGACACAGCTTGTACAGGGTGATTTACAAATGGGAGAGAGGAAGCCTGTGACAAAGAGCCTCTTGCAAAGGGAGAAACACGTGGAGATGCTGCTGTCAGTACTATGGTAGAGGAGTGATTCACCTGGCAGTCTTTCAGATACACTGCTGCCACGTTCATTTTCAGAGAAAGTTTTCTGTATTTCCTATTAGAACTGAGAGCTCATGAATAGAAATGTGTTGTTTATTAATGTAAGGCACACAGTAAACATAGTTTAGTGAATTCAGAAATGCCATATAGAAGGATCAAGCAAGTTATACAGTTATGTTTACATTTTTAATAAGTATCTCAGCTATTTAAGCCCACTTCATATTGCTGTCTACCATATCTCACAGCAGGCTCCTGGTAACATGCTGAAAAAACCTGGTTTGCTGAAGGCTTCCACAATATCTAGAGGAGCAGTGATGCCAGGTCCAATGAGCTGTATACCCAATATGTGTGGAAGGTAGAGAGTAGACTTTGTCAATACAGGGGTCAGAGAGTGCAGCCAGACCACACATACCACTAGCACATGGCTTCACAATAGAAGAAAGTTCAGTAAATGCCACTGGCCAAGTCATGTCTCTGGGTCTCATCCCTCCTGCCTAAAATACTGAATGGATGCAGAAGTTACAGCCACTGAATTAAGGGCAGAGATTTCATTTTGGCACAGAATAGGCTCATAAAGTATATTTCACCCATGTTTCTAACGTTGTTAATCTTTTTTAAAGTGCTGTGAAATTTGAAGGCACACATAAAAAAATTCTGCCGAAAACATATCCATTAACACAGACCACAATGACATCTCTAAAGCTTCTGCATCATTTCAGCAGTACTGTTTATCACATGTATATAGTAGGCAATTTATTTTTCAACCATAGATAGTTAAGCAATAATAAAACAGGAGTCATCTTTATAAGGTAGCAATCCAGTTGCAGATCCCAAGTGCAGCACCCACAAGGACATGGCTCAATTTCTATCAATATCAGTTATCTATAACTGTGAAATGGCATCAATTTCACCTTTCTTCGCTTCTCCTATTGTTCATGGCACTTCCTCGTGCTGAGTTCAGATGCAGAGCTGAGAAACTCAGAAAATACCCAAGGGTCAAGGAATACTGTGTCAGCTTGAGAACAGAAGGGGTGATATGGCTAATGCTGAATGTTTTCTAAATTGTCAACACCGAACAATGAAAAGGGGAATAAAAGAACTGATTACATTTTGGCAGAATAGCAATAAACTTAAAGATGAAGGAAACTTAGGAAATAATTTCGAGGAACTGAACACAGCTGGTGACCAGAATGAGATGTGTCAAAGAAAGTCTGTGAAGAAAGACACACTGCCAGCCTTTGTACAGAAGGACTGGGAATATTTCTCAGTTTGTTTTTCCATTGCTGTGAAGTAGTACATTTGGTAGGCTAGATTAAGTAACAGCAACCCAAGAGTCGTAATTAGCATCTGCTGATGGTGCTCCCTGGAGACAGTAACCATCTAAGTGTTTAACCAAGGAGTAGAGGCTTGTGAGGTGCTTCAGAATACCTGTTGGAAACAAGAGAAATGCTGCATCAGCAGTGATTGCCTGATCTTCCTCATTGCTCTGCTTCCCACATGTCCTGCTGGTGTTCCCAGGGTGTTTTCTCATCCAGACCTGAGCCTTTCAAGTAGACAAGCATGCTACATCATGATGGGGATCTCAGGACTACGTGGATCACAGAACTTTCTGGCAGGATGCATTCAGAAAAAATACCATTTTATTAATCCCATTTAATACATTTATTACTGCCATTTAATAATGGGAGTATTTTTGATGGTAAATGTTCCAGATAGCCATAACCTTTAGAATGAAAACCCAGATTCAGAGATAGCAATTCCAAGGCAATTGCAGAAAATTTACTTGCTTTTCTGCTGTACTCAGCTTTACCTCCATAGGTTGCAAAAGCTGTCGCCTTAAAATACAGAAGATCCCGCTGTTAGGAGAGTAGGAGGGCAGAATGTTTTGTTACTGTTAAGAATGAAGTAATCAATCCTTTAGTCGAACTGAAAATAAAGGGATGATTTAGAAAATCCCCTCCAGAGTGATTACTGTGTGTCATCAGAGCAACACACATTGTTCAGAGCCAAAGGCAGAAGAAGAAGCTCACCAGCTTCAGGAGATGAGAAGAAAAGATGCCATGGACTGATGATGCAACAATTCAGCATTCAGCCAAGACAACCCAGCAGGGGACTACAGACACCTTGAGTTTCAATACCATCAATGCAGATTCTAAATTCTCAGAGGCAGACTCCCAGATGTGCTAATCCCACATAACTCCCTTCTGTGTCTCAAAATCTTACATTGTGACTCCACTATCTTTATGTTATATTTCTGTTATTTGTTCTTTGCACAGCTTTACTCATTGATTTTCTTTTGGTAGTGAAATTATTACAGCTTTCCGTCCGATTTTCTCTTTGCTGTCTACAGTGGGGTTTTACTTTAAAAAATAACACATCTGTTGCCCCAGTAAAAGTTACATAATTCTCCAGTTACCCATACAGTTTTGTTCACTCTTTTATGTTTTCCTGCTCATCAGTATGCACACCATCTGTGCCTCTACTACAGTGTTCTGACATGGCCTCCAGACTTAATGGTTTTAAAGTTTTATTACTTTGCCCTTCAGTCTCATGTGGATAATTTTGCTTACTGTTTTAAAAATTTGCCCTTTCAAACCTTGCTCTTAGCATGTCACCCATTGAGAAATTCAGCCCCCTCACCCCTACATGATATCAAACCTCATTGTATGGTATGGCTGGCAACCAGTGGAAATACTGTAATAACAAGAACTAAACCTAGCAGTTATAGTCTAGAGGACACAAATTTATTAATTACAGAAGAAAAGGATAGCATGCAAAGAACACAGGGGAAGCGCTATTACCAATCAGTATAAATGAAGAAATGCTTTTAAAATAAACTTGGTCACTTTTTTTAATATAATGACTGAGAGATCTCAGCACCTACAGCTAATGTATGTGATGCCAGCTGGAAATACATTGTCACAGTTGTGCTAAATCCCCTCAGTCTCTAATAATGTGCATTGTGAATCCTGCTAAGTGACCCTCAAATTTAAATTCTGTCCAGTCTAGCTGGGGAGATTTTGGAGACTGGGAACTCTTTCTGGCAGATTTCATGGGACACTTGGTCTCAGAAGGGCTGGACCTTCTTATTTCCTCAGACCCAGGAATGTTCTGCAGCAAAGCTGGTCACTTTCAGGCTGCAAGAAGAATAAAGGTTTTCTGATTAAGGCACTGAGCAGCAAGATGAAAGCATAAATCCCTGCTCTGCCAGAGGTTGCATGTATATCCGTGGGCAAGTCACATCACCATTCTGTGATTTGTGTCTGCAGCTACAAAAAGTGAATCATTATTTTTCCATCCTCAAGCATTTCTGAGAGTGAGAGCTCCTTTGGAGTTGGACTTTTTCCAACGGTATGTTTGTAAGGACCTAACACAAAAGCATTTTATCCAGACGTTCTGAGGAATGGACCATTAAGGCTTCTACTTAATGCATGGTATGAAAAAGAAAAACTGCAAATGATCTTTCAAATTTTCTTTTATAATGTAAGCTAGGAATAATGTATACTGGGATATTTGGATTTATATATGTTGCTATAAAGGCACAAATGAGAGGACAATCATGACTTAATCATTCTGAAATATTTTATTATCTAGATCTGATTTTGTTTATTGGTGTTTTTAAGTTTGTGGAACATGAAAAAATAAACAAGAGATGCTTCATTTTGAAACTAATGAACACATTAACATTTATTGTGGAAATATCAACAAACTTTGCAAGAATACAGCCTGCTTCTTTTGTACCCTATCAGTATTCTTGAGGGAGAGCACAGTGGAGGACTTCCCTGCAAAGTTATTCTCAATGACAACTAGTTCCTTTGCAATGCTTTATTTCATATTAAATATGGTTATATTTTATTATCTTCTACAAAATCCTCTTCATTGTTTTCATTTAAACAACTAAACCTTTCCATGTTAAAAAAAAGGATATAATTCAAAAAATGTGTGCCATTTTTATCCAATTCCATCTGTTCAATTTTCATTATCACAGTTCCAGTGTATTAGTATTTCTTTTCTATCAGAAATAATGAAAACCTAAATAGAAGCAGTTGTTATTTGTAAGAAAAGCGTTTGCCAACCCAAGGCCTTCAGCAAAGATTATTTTAAATTCAAATTTAGTTACTTATCAGAACTACAGCAGTTGACTACAAGGTAAATAAATATGTGCATAAAAATTTGGAAGAAACTGATTTCGGTGTAGCTTTATAGCACTGAAAAGACAGCACAATCCTAAATTTTCAAACGTCTAATTTAAATTGAGGTTGTATTTCCCAACAGTATGAATGTTGGAAAAATTGTGACACAAGCAACAGTAAAGTAATTTTAAAATCATTACTAATTACAACAGTTTGGAAATATACATTCTGTGTTTCAAATACATATGGGCCAATGCCCAGAAATGAAAAAATGAAATACTGTTAAAAATGTATCCAGATCACAACGACAGGAGAAATTAACAGTAACAACTAAAGAAGTTTTAGAACATTATCCAGCAAAACCTCTTTCCCTTCTTTTTCTTAATCCAGAAATTACTGTCTCTTCTCTTATGTAAAATTATTTGCCTAAATTATTAATCTAGAGAAAACTTTATAAAAATTTCCCTGTTTAATTAGTTTATAAACTCGTTTTCCAAATGAGTTATTTTTAACCTGGGGAGGCCAAGTATTTTCATCATTTATTGGTGAAACACACAAAATGTTCTGTTCCTTTCCAGTATGGATTTTCCTTCAGGCTCTTCCATGAGGTTTGCCACCTTAGACTTACATCTAAAGGCACATGTAGAGATTTTTATTCAAAACAGTGTGATGATGTATTGATTTTGTTCTAGCCATGCCCCCCATTTCAGCAGCCCCACTGAAACTTAACTTTAGCCTTCATTAAAATTTCACTTTCGCTGATTGCTGAACACTGGAATTCTTGCCCATGTCTTTAAGCTTTTCTCTTTCTAACTAATTAAGAATGCTTACTCTGACTGTCAGCAAAAGGGCATGCTCTTAGGGCATTTTTGGGACCTAAATGTCTGAGACAATCAGATGATTTTCCAAAGGGCATGATGGGAAACATTATTTTGTTAATGGTATATGTGCATGCAAGCACCAGCCTGATGGTTACGGACAGAATTATCTGTTCTTGAAGGAGAATCTGGATCTGGTCAGGTGAGAAACACATCAGCTATTGTGGAAAAACAGCCTATATTAGCTCAGCCCTACATCATGAGCAGCTCTCCCCAGATCCTAAATAACAACAACCCATTTGCTGGGCTCTGCCTGAATTATAGTTGCTTTCAAATGGACAATGATATTTGTGTTTTGGAAAACTGTGTTTTCCAAAATGACTGCAAGCTGCCAGCATGGTACTCTGCGACTAAATTAAATGAAACACTCTCCCTGCTTTTTTAAGGACCTGAATCTTGGAAAATATCAGTCTGGTCTCCCACCACCACGCTCCCAGCCTGTTTCCCTCATCCACACAGGACATGCTCCAGGTCAGGCTGGCTCCAGTGGGCAGCCAAACAGGAATGTGTCTCTGGGATGGATGTCTTCATCGGCAGTGGAAGGTCACTACGTCCCAAGGCCATGCACAGCAGTCACAAATAATACAGTCTAGATTTCAGTGCAGAAATTACACATTGTCACATACAGCTGGGCCTTTCAAGGGCTGGGCAGTGTAACCAAAGCACTATTAAATGGTCCTGAGATTAAAGTTACAATTCATTCCCTAGTGAGGATATGCAAATTCTTTGAGCTGCAGGAGTGACAATACAATTGAACCATTTTTAAAGGGGCCTATATAAGTGATGTTGTTTAGAACATGACTCTGGTGAAAGATAGACAATGTGGAAGTCTCCATGGTCATTAGTTCTCAAAAATAATTTTAAAAAAACCCAAACAAACAAATAAAAAAAAAAAAACAAACTCAAAAGTGAAAGCACCTAAAACATGTAAGAAAGCAAAGATTTTTATGAAGACACAATTTATTTTTATGAAAATGCAAATTCATAAAGCTTAGCCAGGCTTCAGTACGTCTTGCTGGTTTTGTTTCTTTAAAATATAAAACGCTCACTCTTCTGACCAGAGACATGCAATGAAGCCTCCTGGAGTCTGTCACTAGAACCAACAGTTTTGGGGGTAAAGCTGTGATTCATCCTTCTTACCATCCTTGCTGTTGGAATACAAGAAAAAGCAATCCCTGAAGTCTCTTTCACAAACTTTGCTGCAAAGCCCATGTTCTCTGCACTGGTACAGTGACACCTCTGGATCCTGGGTGACAGGTGAGATGTCCCACTCTGGCTGGGCTCTGTCACACTCTGACACCAGGTTACTGTAAGTAAACCATGGTTCCCCTCTGGAAGTACAAACCAAGATTGCAAGTGGAAGAGATGTGCACCCACCTGTCTTTCTAATCCTACAGAGCCATAATTTTTAGCTGCAACCAGCAGTTTGTCCAAATGTCCTCTTATGTTTTGGTTACAAACTTTTTGGTGAAGGACATGTCCTGCTGTTGATGTCCAACAACAACACCAAGCTTCTAATTACTGCAACTTTCCTCACCAAGTCTTCTCAAGTTCTTGTGGATTATAGGAAACTGCTCAAGAAGCATTAGAAACAATTCCCTGGTCTTCAAACCATTTCTGCTGTGGGCCCTGTAAGAGCTGATGGTCAGGAACCTTACTGGTTCTTGGTGTGGTTCTAAAACATGACTACCAGTTTTGAAATATATTGCAGCTTTCTGAAAACGCCTGTCCAAGGACAAAATAAGGTCATACAAAATCAGATTATCAAAGCTTCACTTTTATATAGCATTTATTTTTCAGTAGGAGCCTCTCTGACATGTTACAGTTTCTCAGATTGGAGCACCTTGAAAGATACTTTCAACAAAAATGAGAGCTGCTTCCTCACTGCCAGAACTGTGGTTCTCTCTGCTGGCATCAACTGGCTGTTGTTACCCATGAATTTGCTCTCTTCCCCTTGAATGTCATCTGCAGCCATCTTAGTACAGAAATTTTGTTTCTTTCCAAGTCTATTTGTGTAATTCAGAATAATTACAAATCCATCAGTATTCATGAGATTAAATTAGTTTTTGAATTATTCTGTCAGGACACCAAGCAAATTTTTTTCTGAAATTATATATTTACTTTTTAAGAAGTTTGATTGTTCAGACTACTTATTAGACCCATTAACATAACTTAATTATGCTGACACAGAACACAGTGTTTCAGTACTTGTAAAAGTGACTAATTAGGTATGTAATACCTTGATAAACCTTTGAAACCCTCTTAAAATAGCTATTAAAAAATGAGGTTCCATATTCATTTTTCCTTTATTTCACAGGACGTGTATTGTGGGCTTCCTGACTAAATAAAACCCAGGAATAAATGAGAGAAAATGGTAAAAATATAATAAGTAGTTTAGCAAGTAAAATCTAAAAAGTGATGGGAAAGGAGTGCAACCTGTACAACTGTGAGAAAAATGGCAAAGAACAGAGATGATAAGTGTGTCTAACTACTTCAAGAGAAGTAACATAAAATATGGGGAGAAAGTATTTCAAGTTATAAGAGCAATACAATAAGCAGTGGCTGAAACTTGAAGAAGGAAAATAAATGTAGGTTATGCACAAGTAATAAAATGCTAGAAACAAGGACAATTAGATAATGGAAAGTTCTACCAAGAGGAGTAATTGAGGGGCTACCATTAGGAATACTCCAGAGTAGACTTGATAAAACATGTGCAGATTTTTATACTGAGAGTAAATCCTGCCCTAGTGCAGAGTGATGGTAACCTTTCCTAAGCTATTATCTAACTGACTGTCACCAAAAAAAAAGCTGAGGTGCAGATGAAGGCATTTCAGTTGAGCTCTGATTTAGCAAGTTTCAGAGAGTGATTTCCCGAGCTGAATTCCTCCAAGAGAGCCTGAAGAGGGAAACGAAGACTGACAAAGCTAAGCGTGGAAACCTGACAGAGGATGTCAGACAGAAACGAGAAGAAAAATTCAGAAGGAGGAAATCTATCTTCCACAGCCACATGCTGCAGTGGCAGTGGCTGCTTCGCTCTGCTGCAGACACAGCCGCGCGCGCAGAACCCGCTCGGAGCCTGGGCGCGCACACGGACTCAGGAGCTGTGCCCCAGTGCACAGGCCTCCAGGGCTGCAGCCCAGCAGCCTCACAACTGCAGCACAGCCCTCAGCAGCACTTCCAAATGTGCATTAATTACTGCATGTGTACTTAGCTAAGGCAAGCTGTAATTCCGTTTAATTTCTATTTTTTTAGCCAAAAGCGCCCTGGCACTAAGCAGAGGGTATTAAGTGCATTTCTCGGGTGTGGAGTATACAGTAGCTCTATTATGAGCTCATGATAATTCACGAGCAGTTTTACTCCTCGTCTTAATCTGTGATCTAATTTGGGATCTAATTTTCTTCCATCCTTATCCCATCTCCCCCTACATTATCCTCCAAATAATATACGCTCTCAGAATACCAGAATAGAAATAGAAGTCTATAAATCTTTCAGAAGCATTTATAGAGCTGCTCTGCACTGTGGCATGCATTCAACTGACAGCTGCTGCATGCTTTTGTGTTCTCATTCATTAGACATTGCTGTCTGGATTACATCAGGATAGTGGAATTCTTTATATCCTAATTATCCTTCTGCTCTTTCACTTGCTTTACAAGGTAGATGTTTTGTAGGTGTATTAGGAAGAATGTCTGAAGTATTGCTCTGGTTAACCAGCAAAGCATCAAATGTTTGGAACCTTCTCACAATTAAAAAAATTTGAGCAGTAGGTTGGGATGGGTCAGTTTGTTTAGGGAAGGAATTAATAATAGACATTCAGAGGCACAATTAAAGTAAGTGAAACAATTGCCTTCCTTTGACCTCATTATTTAAAGAATCAGGTATTTTCTAAAAAAGAAAAAAAGTGGAGCAAGGTCAACTGGGCAGCATAAAAGGGCTGTGGTCCTAAGCTCAGAGAGAAAATAGCTTTGTTAGTTTAACAATGCTTATCTGTCAGCATTTGAAAGCATTTGTCAAGTTTCAAAAGTATTAATGAAAATGTAGCTTTGAGAAGAACACCTCCACATAAACTGAAGCGCTTTGCCTTTATCTAAATACCAAGGACATCACTATGTCATATCTGGTAGCAAATGAGAGATATAAGTCATCCAAAAAAAGGATCAGAGGGGTGTTGGACAGGAATAGCTGATTCACTGCATTTTTAATTTCTCCAATTTACTAATTAAAAATCCTCCATGGACAAAATGCCAGTTAATGATATTAAAATAACACATAATTTCTCAAGTGACTGTTTGTTAAAACATCCACATGTAATGCCATTTGATTTTTATAGTTCCAGAACTACTCAGGATCTTATTAACAATGTATGTTGTGTTTATTAACAAATAATACAATAATTATGTTTTCAGCCTTAAAGAGTTGTGACTTCTGCAGCAAAGTGAAAGAGGTATTTCTCTTTGCTGCATGCTCATGGGCACCATTTCCTGCATTGCACATCTTCAGGGTCTGCTGGCCTGGAGGCTGACTGTGACTGTGTCCCAGGGGATGATAAAACAAAGATGACACAGGTGTATAACTCTGGCACTGGGCTTTCAAATGGAAGAATGACAGTGATATACTCCCTCAGTGCACTGAGCAAAGATTAAAGCTGATGCCTGTTACAGTCTTTAAGTAAAAATGCCACCTCTTCTCTCAAAGTCTGCCTTTTGCCTCATTAAGGCTTCATTTATGCGCTTGGATTATCTTGTGTTTTCACAAAAAAATGGTTTCTAAGTTGTGGCAGGAAAGAATGAGGCTGAGCTGCACTTTGTAAGTCGGCCATTCCTAGGAAATGAGTTTAAGTCTGTTGAAATTTGTGTATGTTGCTATATACACATTTATGTTCATGCTTTCCTGGGCCATCTTCATACAGGAGGAAGTGCTGGAAAGAGTGGCCACTTGTTTCTCACAGTCCAGATCTAAGCTAGAGGCATTTTTCTCTCACTTGTCACACGTGGCACTATTTCCCCATCTTTAAATGTTTGCAGATTAGGATGTCTCTCCATTACACTGTGCAGGCTAAAAGGCAGAGGCCAGCAGCAACAGAAACCAAGATTTTATTAAATGTGGTGGGCGAGCAATGCAGATTCACAGCAGCTCAGGGCACTTCATACTCACAACTATGATTTAACAGAGATTTGGCACAGAGGAGGTGAGCCTTACACATTGGGTGGAAAAGGATTTAGTCATGCATGTGTTTTACTGCTGAGTGAGGGGATAGGGAAGGCACTCACCACAGCAAACAGCTGAGTCTGTACCAGCCCTGTATGGATACCTTCAGGGGGTTTATTCAGCCACAGCAGGGTTCAAAGGGGGATGTGCAGACCAGGGAACGACCAAAGCCAGACCAACATAGCATGTGCATGTGCACCAATCAGGTGATGATAGTTGGACTGCATGCTCAGAAAATTACTCTGTAAAAATTTTATTAAGAAATACATGACCACTACAAAAAAGGTTATGTCTTTCTTTTTTACTGTAGAAACAGAGAACATATTACTAAAAACTAAGGCACCAGTCCCTCTGTCTTTTACCAGAATATTGAATCCACCAGGCTTTATAACAACAGAAATGGCTTCTCTTAAGACCCGTGGTTTCTGCAGTGAAAATAGACCATCTTCAGAATGTTAATTCCTTAGTTGTAGATTATTTTAGCATTCCCCCTCATGCAGTTGCCAAGCCCTCTGGCTGAAAACACTGAGACATCAAAGGTCATTTGGGCCAATGATTACTTTTGTCAGCTGGGTAGTTTCTTTCACTTGGTTAATTAATCATGCTCTGCATATTTCTCAGCCCCAGCCTGTCTCAGGGAAACAGTGTGTGTCATTATTGCTACTGGGTTTATTAAAGGCACAGCAAAGAAACTCATTTGCAGATAATACAAAATTACAACTACAAAGGATTATACCACAATATTGGACATTGTATAACTGACTGAATGGATGATGGAAATATTTTGCTTTTCTTGCAACCCAGATATTACCTAGTGGAGCATACAGAAGGACAAGTAAAAAATCTGAGAGTCAGATACTTTACATCCTCCCACCTTGTCAGATTATAATTTGATTTATAATAATTTTACAAAATTGTCTTCTTACTATGGTGTACAGTTGACTTTCATACCATAGCTTAAGATAGGAAAGAAAGATATTTTGAAACATGAAAGAGTAAAAATCCTGAGATATTGAGGACTACAAGCAGAATTATAAAAATTATGACAATATTTTTGAGATAAACATATTCTTGTGAGAAAATAACATTTTGGGGCAGATTTTATGTAGCATGCTTCAAAATTTGCAATTACAGTTTCAAGTTGTCTGTTGTTTATTTCACATTAGGAGTCAGTCTAAGCTTAGCATTTCTCTACTACTATGGATGCAAAAATCTGTGGACAATAAAACCAAATACATAAAGACAAATACATACAGAAAGTAACTTCCCTTAAAAGCTTACAAGTTATATCTACAAATTGAAAAAGAACATAAAGGAATGAGGTACCTAACATCTAACTCTGGATAGTGAGCTCAGTTTTTAATGACTTGTCTTTCCTTCCTTTAACAACAGGGGTCTTTATTTCGGAAGACTGATGTAAGCTGTATTTAGAGTAATGTTTGCATTTTGGCAAACATAGGAATGATTAAAGGGCATCCTTAAGTTTATATAGTTTATGTTTGGGAGAGCTCTAAAAACTTAATTTCCTATTTTCCTTCCTAGTTTTTTACCTACAAGGCTACATTCTTCTTTCCATGGAACAGCACCTGTAGCCTCAGAGTTGTGTTTAGAAATGCATCTTCCAAAACCAAATAAAATATTAAAATATGTGTAGATAAAATTAATCAATATATGAGAATTTAATTAATAGACATAGGGGAGGTGGAAACTTCTACTGTTAAGCTTGTTCAGTGTTTCCTGTAAGGAGGCAATTTTCAGGTGCTTGCAGTACTTTTTCTTAATTTTATCTATTCCACCTAAGGCAAAAAAACATTATTTAGCAAATGTTTAAAAATATGCAGGTATTTTATTTGAAATGCTGGTACTGTGCTGTGGTTTCATATTTGGCAATATCAGGAGTGGTCCTCTCATGAAAATACTCTGTCATCTGGACTAAAAACAGCTTTTGAAAATTAGAATTACTTATGTTGTTCAGCTGGAAATAAATAACTTCTTCCCCTCTCAACCCATACAGTTGAGAAGACAGTGAGTGCACAGTCTCTGCAGGAAGAGAAGCAGCTTGCAACAAAGGGCTCTGAGGATTTGAGAACATCTTTCCTGCAGGGAAATCCTGCAGCACCTCCAGCATCCTCCAAGTTCCAAGGGATGCTGGAGGTACTGAAGATAATGAAATTGAATGTGGAAAGTTTATTCTCTTGTCTCTCTCTCAAACTCTGTGAGACTGATTCTGAAACCTGCACTTTCTTGCCTAGAAGCATTTTCTTTCCTGATGAGTGCTGTGGCAAAGCCAAATGCAGAAAGGCCTCGTGCAGGAGGGAGGGAGAAGCCCAGAGGGACCAAGGAAGGATCCTGTGTGATGTGAGACTCTGGGGAGCCCTGCTCCGACAGGGAGGCTGAGGCACCTCAGGAGACAGGACTGGGGGAGGGAAATTTTGAAGGCAGGGGAGAGGTGATGATACCAGAGAGAAACAAGCAGAAGACATACCCAGCAGAACATATGCCCAGAGCCTGGAACAGAAAACACAACTCCAGTTTTAGGTTTCTCTGCTATCAGCTCATGACTGTGAAACTTGATGTAGAGCATCTTGCCCCTAGCTGAGTGTTGCTCTGCCAAGGAGGTGAAAACTATTCTATCCAAATTTCTGTCAGCTCGGAGGGCCTAGGTCTCTGGAACAGAGGCACAGACCACAGTAGCTGGATAATTGTTTTTCTGGTTTGCTTCTTTCTATAAATTGACAATTTCAACCCAAGAAGTTTAAAAATGCAAAAGATCATTGTTAATGATTTAGTGAGAATTAGGATCCTTTTTGTTTTATTTTGCTACTGCTAGCTGTGGATGTTGCAGATATGATTATCTTTATTTACATGTTGCACACAAGTTTACATTTCATTTTTTCCAAAGGAACCCAACTGCACTAACACCAATTGATAATTCTTTAACTGAATCAACTATTTTATAGATATATTTATGTATTTGTGTTCTGTGTGCATTTCTATATATTTACATTTTCTATTTAACAGTGGCCTTGTGTCTTTTTTTGCTGCACATTATTAATTCCCTGCTATGAAAATAAAGTATTATTAATTTCCTCAGAGGGTTTACTATAGCTATCTGCATTAATGCATCTCAGTGCTTGACAGTTATTTTGGTCACATCATCACAGTGGTGGCTGAAATGAGAAGGAACCAAATCCCATTCCACAGAAAGCTCCAAAATGATTTATGTCCAAAATTGTCAATAATTTTCATTACGTCCTTGACTTTGACTTGAATGTTTTGATGGTCTATTTGGTAATCTACAGGCTGTAATGCATTCACAGTGATTGCAAAGATATATATCCACAGCCAAGCTGAACTGGTGGTTTGCTCCTGCAAAGCAGCACAGCCAAAGTGGGTCTACTTTGCCACAGGGGTAGAAGGAGCCAGAGCTGAGGCAAAACTGTGGGGGTGGCATCCAAGGAGGGCTGAGAGAAAAATATTTTCCTCCCTGAACCTGTCAGAATCAAGTGGATTCTGGAGAACCAGGTTTGCTGCTCCTGCTGCCACCAGAGGTAGGGCAAGAGATACAGAAATAACTGTTACTTCTAAGAGGAGTTTTACTTCTTCACAGCCACATTTACTGCCCAACATCCACAAAGTGTCTCACAGTCACAGCAAAAGTCAGCTTGTCTTTGCAGGACCTTGACCAGGACAGAGCAGTCAGTGGGGCATAGCCACTTTGCAATTTTCCCTTTCCCTACTTTTACTCTGCTGACATGCTTTACTGCCTTTTTTTTCAGATGCTTGAAGCCAGCTCTAGATACAGCACTTAAAAACAATGTTCTGTGTGTGTCATAGTTTGTCAAGTTCTCTGACAACTTTGTTTTGCTCACTATTAAAACCTATTCATTTTAAAAGGGAATTAGCACATACCTTTGTTAGTGAATCAACAATTCAAGCTTTTCTCTCGTAATATTAGCTCATACAACAGGTGTTCCAAATACCTCAGTCCAATTGTTTAATTTAAAAGATAGCAGTAATTGTCAATCAGCTTTCATTACCTGAAGTGATTACTTTTAAGCCCTGATAAATATTTTCCTTCTCTTTCTTGCTTAAAAAGCTCAGTTTGGAGCATCATATAAATTGGGGGGTTTTTTTCTATTTTTAAATGATCCGGTTAAAAGCCTTTTTACACAGAGATAAATACTGTTCAAACCCACAGGGGTGGCTACAAAGAAAAAGCTGTCAGAGGTACAAAGAAAACTGCTCATCTCTCTTATATAAAGACATGAAATGGAAAAGTCAAGAGAGAGTAGTAAGGAAAGGTCAAGGAAACTTCAGAAGAGTCAGATTAGAATGAGTCAGAGGGAAACAAGGTGGAGTGGGTGAGACTAGGACAGCTTTTCAAAGCAGAATGCATATAGAGTGTCTTCATATGTCTAACAGGCATTTTTATTCAGGTAAGTATCTCTTCCTTATGTGTATAGGCCACTGGCTTTTTCCAAGAATGCCTCAAGCACAGGATATTAATTTTTTTTTTCTTCTCAAAGTAACACGTTTAGAACAGTGAATTCTGTAGAGACAATAGAACAAAGAATCCTCATCTAAAACTCATTTTAGCATATTTGAGTTTAAATCAGCAAGAGTCACAGCTGGGGTAGATAGCAAAATAACACTTCTATCATTCTGGTGAATTTACAGAGATAATTCAAACAGGAGCATTAAAGAAAATGGTGAGCTTGTTTGTTCATGGAGAGGGGAAATGGCAGCCATCATTAAGCAAACACAAAGAAAAAAGGGAATCAAGCTGCGAGCAGAAAAAGCATAGCAGGAGTGTGAGGAGAAAAGGAAAAGGATGGAATTATTCAGCAGTTCCTCAGGAATATGTTAGATTCAATCTGCTTTGAGCTTTAGCCTGCTCATGACTTCAGTGATTGACTTCAGTGATAGTTGTATCTAGCCAAGTTCTGGGCAAATTAACCACCAGAGTTTCTGTCTTTAGCAGGAGACATGCCTACCAATTAGCCAACAGATTATAATTTACTGGACCAGAAAAATAATGTGACAAGTCAAGAATTTGGGTATCCCCTTCTTCTGTTTACCTGAAGGAGCAGAAACAATGGATTTGCCCAGACATGGCAAACTCTCTGTAATATGCAACAAGGAAAAGTGGCTACAACCTCAGTACTTAGTACTGGCCTGTGGGGAGCAAAAAGAGTTATCACCTTTGCAGTTATTTCCTCCCTATCAAATAGGCTGTCTGTCACTACCTTGTTAGGAGCCCTCAAATGCTACTACTCATATTAACCCCTTGAGGTCTGCTGTGGTGTAGAAATCCCTTGCTGGAATCCTGGCATGCTCGTTCAGCACAGGCTTTGCAGTTCAGTCTGTGCAGTGTTAGGAGCTGTACCTGCAGCAGCAAGCTTCAGTCTGGTTTTGAAGCTTTGCTCAAGACAGATACCTGCAGAGCCTTCTGTAGAGCTGAGTGCATGCCTAGCACAAACTGAACGCTGCAAGATTTTTACAGCCAGTCTCTAAAGAGTTCTGCTAAGCATGTAAGAGCATGGGTTTTGAAAGGCTTTTATAGGCTGGTCAAATCTATGTAAACAATCAAGCAGAAGGCATGGCCACCTTCATGTCCTCGAGATCAGTCCCCTGGGAAAACTGAAATCCATTGCCTAAAAAAACAAAGACAATAGTGCTGTTCAAAGAAACAGCTGGAGATGATGCAACTTAGGCAAACCATTTCTTTTTTAACTTTAGTCTGGAAAACACTATGAAACATCAACTGCAAGCATTACTGCTCTCTCTGCAGTCAGATAAAAGGAGAGCATGCAGTCACCAGATTACTACAGCATGCTGTTTCCCCTGCCCCAGTCTGGTGCTAAATTCTACCCAGCATTTTTTGCTGAGGTGCCACACTGCAGAGAACAGAGGGAAAGCTCTTCCTTGCCCAATTTACTTGCTAGCTTTGTATCTTCAGTGGAAGCCTGATCAAACATAAGCTGCTGCCCTAAATAGGACACATTTGTTTATTTTCTCTTTATGTGTGTGTGTGTGTGTTTAAATGTATTCCTTTAATCAATTCACCTGTTTGCTTATCAATTGACAGATATTTTTGTTTTTCTTAAAGAAACATCCAGGTTTTCATGCCACTGCAATGTCTGTAAGTTTTTAGTGTTTGTTTGGTTGTTTTTTTTTCCTAGAAACAAAGGAATTTCGTACTAAATTGGACAGAAGGCAAGGGTTTTAGTCCACTGAACCAGGAAGAGCAATTTCATTTAACTGTGTGAGCAGTCTGGTGCAAAAGGTAAGTGAAACATGGTCCATCCCGATCTTTAAAGGTTTAACAGGATTTTCATTGCTAATATTGCATTGAAGAAGAGCTCATTTTTCTGTTTGTGGCTCAGGATGCACAAAGTAAACATGTCCCTAGGAGAAAAAATAATATCTTCAGTACAAACTGTGAGCCACGCTTGCTTGAGAGGAGCACTCGTGAGGGAGCAGTGCCATCTGCGGGCTGTATCCCTGCATCCCTCGGCAGGGCTGCCTTTCATGGCCTCTCCTTCAAGCACTGACATGCATCAATAAAGCAGGGTCTCAGTAATCTGCCACATGTATTTGACTGCCTGTTGGGAATGCACAGAATAAATTTTGTTCTCCGTTTTTTCCTCTGCTTGTGATGTCTTTCTAGCGTGCCCAAAAATCTGGCAGCCTTTCTGAAGAAGGGAGAGTACTTTTTATTTTGGAATTGAAATCTGCAGGGCTTCAATGTGCTCTAAGAGCTAGAGGTTTCTATGTTGAAAGGAAAATACTTCTTTCCATAATACAAATCTATACAAAAAAAAAATCTTCAGGGTTGAGGAGATTTCAGATGAGCAATGTGTACCCATGATGTCCTACCAGAAGATTAAATGTCCCTGGTAGGTACCAAAGCAATGACTATGAAGAATATTAAATAAACAAAAAGCACACTGATTTGTTGAATTTACTGCCAGATGTTACCATGGAACCAGGATTTATATATGTTCAGGAAGGAGTTAGACCCTGCACAGATGGGAACAGCTGGTCCTTACATGCTAGGAAAAGGAGTAGTCTGGGGGTCATTTTTTCAAGGGAGTGTCTAAATTTCTGAGCTCCTTTGAGTGAGTTCTTGTGCACTGTTTCTTGTATTTGTTCTCTGTACAGCTGTATTTGCTACCAATAGGGAGAAGATAACCAAGTACAGTGGAATTTCACCTCAATCAGTGCATCCATTACAATTCTATTTATAGAAATACCTGAGTGTGCTTGCAGGAACTAATCCTAATACAACACTAAAATCTCAAATACAAAGGAATTTTAAAAAGGCTAATAAAGGTCTAAACCATAATTAATGTTAAGCAACATAATGGGCTATGCATGGAACTTTCTTCACTGTAACATATCAGAAAAAATCATGTTGTCTTGCTTGATTGTTTCCAAAAACAAATAGCCTAAAATTTAGGCAAGCAGGCTGGGAGAGAAGCCTGCTGCAACAGAAGGTATGAGAGAATGAGTAAATGAACCTTGTCACTCCGGACTTATATTACATAATGATAAAAGGAATTGATAAAAGTCATTACATAAATAGGTCTATTGTCCCTTTTTGGGAGAACCCAAGTAAGCATTTTCCTACATTTGCCCCAGCTCTTTAAACTCGTGAGGAGTCTGTAATCAGCAGAAATGTAGACCTCATCAAAAGTTATTGGCTAAGAAATATGTATTTTCTTTCATTTCATTTTATGCCTAAAATCAAATTCTCATTGTTACTCGTGATATGGATCAGTACAACTAATCTTAAAAGTGACTTTCTATTCTCCCCACCTCACGTTCATGATTTTCCCTATCATGAGCAGACACAGGTGTGCTGCCCATCACCAGTGTTTTGCACTTTCTTTTGCTTCTTACTATTACATTTTCCTTTGGCCTTTGGAATGGCAGCACTCCTGAAGTGGTTAGTGAATATCAGATAAGCTGCATGATGTTCACATGGTACCAGTCTGAAACCATTCTTTTTTCTGCCTTTAAAGGAATGAAAGACCTGGTACCTTCCATTTAAATTGTGTTCATTTAAAGGCTATCACATTCCCCCTGGAGTTCTCATATGACTTTCCATCTTCTCAGATATAATCAGAGAAACTTGCAGTGTTAATCTCAGTTCTCTAATCAAAAGAATGCAAATTTTACTGCCCTGTCTCAGTTTGACATCAGTAGGACTACTGATTACTACTAAGGGACAAGGGTTACCCTAAGCTTGCTCTTCCAGGATAGAAATATTTTATGGCTTTATGATGTTGGTAAGATGCCACCCTATTTCCCTTCTTCATCATCACTGGTAATCATAGACTAGAATTATAGAATCATTTTGATTGGAAAAGATATTTAAGTCCATCGAGTCTAACCATTATCTCAGCATTGCCAATTCCATCAATAAGAGGTCCCCAAGTGTGACATCTGCAGATCTCCTGAGTATCTCCTGCGTTGGTGATTCAACCACTTTCCTGGGCAGCCTGCCCCAGCGTTTGACAACCCTTTCCTTGAAGGAAATTTTCCTAATATCTAAAATAAATCTTGCCTGGTACATTTCCTCTGCTCCTGCCATTTTTACTTGGGAGAAGAGACCAACCCCACCTCACCACAGCTTCTTATCAGGGAGTTGTAGACAGTGATAAGGTCTCCCCTGAGCTTCCTTTTCTCCAGGCTGAGCGCCCCCAGCTCCATCAGCTTCTCCTTATCAGACTCCAAGCTCTTCCCCAGCTCTGCTGCCCTTCCCTGAACTCACTCCAGCCCCACAGTGCCTTTCTTGTAGTGAGAGGCCCAAAACTGGACACAGGATTTGAGCTGTGGCCTCACCAGTGCCGAGTACAGGGGGACAATCCCTGCCCTGGTCCTGCTGCCACACCATTGCTGATCCAGGCCAGGTGCCATTGGCCTTCCTGGCCCCCTGGGCACACCTGGCTCACGTTCAGCTGCTGTTGATCAGCACCCCCAGCTCCCTTTCCCCCAGGCACCTTTCCAGCCACTCTTCCCACAGCCTGCAGTGCTGCCTGGGGTTGTGACTCAAGTGCAGAATGGAGCACTTGGTCTTGTTGAGCCTCATGCAATTGGCTTTGGACCATCCACCCAGTCTGTCCAGATCCCTCTTTAGAACTTTCTTGCCCTCCAGCAGATCAACACTCCTGCCCAATATGTAATTTTCTGCAAACAGTGTAGCTGTCCAAGCCATGTGCAAACATTTTCTCCAGGAGAATTCCATGGGAAATGGTATTAAAGTCTTTACTGAAGCCCAGGTAGACAACAGTCACAGCCTCTTTCTCATCCACTAGGTGGATCACCTTGTCATAGAAGCAGATCAGGTTTGTTCAGCAGAACCTGCTGTTCCTAAACCCATGCTGGCTGGGCCTGATCCCCTGGCTGTCCCATTTGTGCCACATGATGGCACTCAGGATGATGTGTTCCATGTCCTTCCCTGGCACTGAGGTCAGGCTGACAGGCCTGTAGTTCCCCTGGATCCTCCTTACAGTCCTTGTAGATGGACATTAGGTCCCTTCCTGTTGGCTGGGATCTCCCTGGTTAGCCAGGACTGCTGGTAAATCATAGAAAGTGGCTGGATGAGCACTTCCACCAGTTCCCACTGCACCCTTGGGTGCTTCCCATCCATCCTCATAGACTTTTGTGTATCTAAGGGGTGTATCTTTAGCCCTCCTTTGTTTTCTAATGTATTAATAAAACAGGTGCATTGTCTTTTGCAGCAGTAGTCAGACAATTTCTAGTCAAGGTTTGGTTCTTCTCATTTTCTCCCTGCATAACCTCAAAACATCCTCATAGTCCTTTTGCATAGCCTGCTCCTTCTTCAAAAAGCCATAAACTCTCCTTTTAGTCCTGAGTTTCAGCCAAATATCTGTTTAGCCAGGCCAATTTTGTTCCCCTGTTCATGTTTGACTCAACATTATCATTAGATCACACAGTAGGGGTACAGAATGACCATTTTTATTGCAAAGATTATATATGCCCTTTTCCATAACCGTTTTATCCCTGCTAGGGATTTAGAACCAACTGAAATTTAATGCAAGGTATGTTTTCTATTGTGAACTGCATGTATCTGCTCTGGAAGTGGTAATCAATAAAGATGATGTGTCACATTTCTTGCTGCATATGGACTTGTTAAATTTTTGATGCATGTTTCTGGTTGCTTAAAAAGTAATTCTGCTTTTTCTGCCTATATGCTGCTTAGGATCATTTCTGCATTTCCTGCTGCTGTTTTCACTACTGTTCACATATTCCCTGGATGCTATGAATGGGAAACATAGCAACCATTCTGGAAGGAATTGCCAACTGAAAACAGCTAAAACACAGAGATATCCTAGAGATTCAACTATCCAGAAATCAAACTGGGAGCAGAAGTAGATGAATAGTAGTCCTGTCGTATTTGACTTAAGTAAAGCTCAGTGCTTTACTTTGGCACTTTCAAGACCATAGTACTACTTGTACCACTGTAAGTATTCAGTATTTTGCAGAGGTAAATCTCTAATACTAGAACTGACAGAAAAAAAGTTGAGTGTAAGCTTGACTTTGCATTGATGAATTGCGGATGTGCTTCGGTGTAGTGCAGGAATAAAAATCTAACATATAAGCAGGAGCTGGAAATGGATCTTCCATTATCTTCAAGTTGATAAATATGCAGCCAATTTCAGATATGATAAAACCTGCTCTTTGGAAGAGGTTTTTACTTATCTAGTCATCTCATCCATACTGGGACACACTGACTCTTACCCAAAGTGTTCTTTGGATATACACAATCCACAGATGCAAGTTTTAAAGTGAAGTGCCCTCTCACTTAGCTCACTTCAAAATATGCATGTATTGAAAAGTCTGATTTCAGAACAGTGGATGAGTGAGCAACAACGGAACTGAACAAATAAGTCTTTTTTTCCATTTTGCTTTTGGCTTAAACCAGAACAAAAAGCAAATCCTATTTCAAAGTTCTGAGAGGTTTGTACTGGAACTGAAACTGAACCAGTTAGAGCCAGAATAGAACTCAAAACGGTCTATGGCAAATGCATCTGTTATGTGTGACCCAGAGGCCAGATGCTGAAGAACGTGAATTAGTCCCAATATGAGTTCATAAACTCAGTGATGTTCTGGTGATTTTGCTCTGGTCATTCTCATCTGTCTAATACCTTTCTTTTGGCCCACATTTCTATCAATTTAGTGCAGTATCCTTTTGGTTTATGCAAAATTTTCACATGTGAACTATGTAATAAATATTTAAAAATAATAGAAAATTTACAGGAGTTACTTTCCTCCTGCTGCATTTTCCAGGGAAGCTAACACTAGCCAAAATTACCCTACCCATAAAGATTTTATTTAATACTCTCTATCAGACACTAGAGATAACATTATGGAATCTGACTCAGAAAGCAAGAACATTTAGAAGCTGATTCTGCCCCTTTTGAGCCTTTGCAACACAAGGTATTCAGGGTAGCTTGGACTGAAAGAAAACCAAATGTATGGAAGCAGCCTACAGTCAGCTGAAAAAGCCCTGCACAGACTTCCCTTGAACCTCTCTGGGAAGGAATGGAAAAGTGGGGGAAGAGTGAGAAGAATCACACTGTGTGTTCCAGGACAATTTAAGCTGGTTTGAGGCCTGATTTCTATCCTGGAATACTTGCTTCATGCTGTAATTTAGACAGATACTTTGTCAGAACAAGATGCAGAACCTGAAATACAAAAATCCTATATAATCTTTTATGCTGGCAGATCCATTATTGCATTCTCCCAATAAAATATTTAGCAAATGCATTTTTGCGTTGTGAAAAAGCTTCATTTTTAGTCTTTCTGTCACTCCTCTTAATATGGGCTTGTTTATCAGCATCATTCCTCCTGGACTGCCTCTGTAGGGATATAATGTATTCTGATTGCATAGTGCCTATTCATCTATAATGCTGTTGAGTCAGTTGCAGACATACTTGAACATTTGGTAGTTTAACCTTGAAATAAATTGTAGAGGGATGTCTTTTCACCACACCCAGATGTGTTCCTAACTAATCATGTTTTTTTTTACTTCCATTCCCTTGTCATTATTACAATTCCATTTTTACAGCAGAAAATCATCTTCTTTAAAATATTGTCCATTATCCATAAATAAATGCCCCCACCAACATGCTTAATATGCACTCATTTTGTAGGGCAGTTTGCAGGGTTTGTGGGTGCGGGTATGAATGCAGGTTCTTTTTGAAATTTCATCTCAAAGTTCAGGTGAAAATCTGTACTTTGGTTCCAGGCAGGAATGCAGCTGCCTATTTCCTCAGGGAAATAGGGAGCCTAACAGCTGGCTCTGCTGGAGGAAAAGCAAAACAGATATTTGGCTTCAACAGCATCAGGATTTTGGCCTCCTTATGCTGGAGGATTAAAAGTTATGAAGGACTGAGCAAACAGCATCTCACAAGGCACGCTGTGCACGCTGGGTTACACAAGCTACTCATCAGATATTACCTACACCTGCCAGGAGCTAGGGGCCATCTTTAGGAACAACACCCAGTATGAGCTACTAGGAACTGCAACTAGCACAAACATTTTTAAAAACATTCAGGAACACATGATAATTATCTTTAACATTCTTTCTTCTCACATGGATGCAGTGGTACCTCGGGTAACAAGACCCTGCACTGACAGAACTCAGGAACGAAGGCTCTTCAAAAAGTAGTTTTTAGGTGCCACCTGAGCAATGGGTAGTTATTTCCTGGCACGTGCCTGTGTAACCCTTGAAAGCTGAAATATGTGGGGGTTAAAGAATGCAGCTTCATAAAGCCACTGTGGCTGGAAGCTGGGCCACTCTGAGCCAGGGAGTGAGAGCCCTTGCCAGCCATGAAGAGCTTTCAAATGCCCCGAGGAGATGTGCATAAGGAAATGACTGAACATGAAAATAAAAAGGTACAGGGTCAGCAAGGCAGCACTTCTCCTTATTATAACATATCTTTATTGTTAATTTACATATTCCTACACAGAAATCTTTCTGGACTTAGCGTAGTAGGCTACAATTTATAATGTTTTCTATCTATAATAAACATACATTGCTGATCTCTTTCCCTATCTTCCCCATTTTTTTATTTTTTTTTGTAATTTACTGTATGGAAAGAGTTACTAAGGAATCTGAAAGAAGTTTGCATATCAGGTCAACTGGCAAAGAGAAGTCCAGTTATGATGATGATATACACCATGCAGACTGTTTACATTTTTCTCTGGAATATTAGGTATTTGGCAGTAATTCAACGAAGTATAGTAGACCCATGAAACTGAAAAGTTAGAGGGTCTACGGTAGCTAAAAATGGAAACTCATTAAATGTATGTAATAATGGTAATAAAAGTTTTTATGTATTACAGTCTATAAAAATAATACAGTCATAATTAATCAATAAAGAAATATTCAGGAAAAAAGAGTTCAATCGAATTATAGAAGAAATGTTAATTTTCTTCATAATTCTATTGTTACTGAAAAATAATTAAGCTTGTTCTGACAAGATTGGTTTACTTTACATTCCTTGTTTATCATAAGGAAATATTTCTTCAAATGTTCTCCAAAATTTTTAGACTTAATAGTGTTGATCTCCAGGATCATGACTAAAATTGATTAAATTAGGTTTTCAAGTCACCTACTTATAGTAAATTTTATATATGGTTTTTTATTTATAAAATATTAATTAATTAGAATGGAAAAATTATTTTGCAAAGTGACATAATCATGTCAAATGTTCCAATTTCTCAAACTTAGACTGTCTCTGCCCCATTATCATCTCTTTTATTAGTCTTCCCTGCAGGTGTCACTGAATGTTTCAGTATAGCTTTGTGTTGTGACACTGATTCTCCCAGAGTGCTTTTCTCATTGGTGTCTGGTAAATTTAGCAGCCAGGAAGGTGATTGCCTTGTAGGTTGGGCTGATTGCTTTCCCTCTAAATGATAAACTGCTTTTAGGTTCTGATAGTTTCTGACATTTCACACTGTTGTGAAATTATTGTTTACTGAGTTCCCAAAATTTTCCAAATAAAAATTTTAGACTTGAAAAGTAGATATGGAACAGCACTGTCTCAGGGGAAGGAGAGTTTACTAGTATAAGCAGGATGGTTTTGAGGGAAAGTAATAAAATTATGCAGTATCCTAAATAATTTATAAAGACAATAATATAAGACAATAAAATAACTTGTAATAATTTGCAATAACCCTTCCTTAGAAAATCTGTAAAAAATTATGAGTCTGTAGAAAATTATTAGAAAGTCTGTAAAAACTATGGGGAAAAAAAAATCGGACTATTTAGGAAGCTAATACAAAGTAAAAATTTTCCTGCCTACCTTACAAAATAGATCAAAGGCAGTAATGAGCATAAAATCTGGACAGTTGCCTATGAGGAGTCAAATATTTTAATGATGCTTGACAAAGAATAGGACCTGAATACTGCTGTATTTAATTTAAAAAAAATTCTTAAGATTGGGAAGACAAAAAGATGTTTTTTATCCCTCTGGGCATACAGAAATCCTATTTATTGCTGTAGTAAGCCATCTAAAAACATCAAGAAAGATAAACAGGAGATCAAATGAGATGATGGGTAAACGATTTTTCTAACAATACTGTGTGCTACTTTTGCTTTTGTTCAAAGGTACCTGTGAAATTCTCATTAGCATATGCTAATGAGCATTTCTTGTCAGTCCTCAGTAAATGTCATGGTTTAGGATATATTTATTTGTTTGTTTACCTCAAAATTGGTCTTACAGGGCCTTCAAATACAGTCAAAAGTTGATACTGCAAATCCTCCTGCTTCTTGCTCCCTGTTCCAATATTTTAGCTCGGTTCCAGTGACTCTTTCACCTGCTCAGTTTTCAAAGCACTGCCGAGGGTACAAAACCTGTTTCTCACCAGTTTCACATTTCGCATCTGCCACAGAAGGCTGTTTAACTGTGCTTCCCAAAAGCAGTGATCCATTCTCTCCTCTGCCACCTTCTTAATGAATTTTATTTTCTCTATTACAAGTGCAGCAAGGATCGCTGTACTTTCTCAGTAGGCTAGGGACAAATTACAAGAAAATTAGTGTTTTAAAGGTGGTGTCTTAATGCCTGAAAACTGGCAAGAGGGCAAGACATTGGAATAGATATCTGGGGCATGAGAGCACAATATGTCCCATGCAGAGAGGCTTTGATACGGGTAATAAATGGATGCTTAACAAGAATCCTCAAAAAAACCCTCAGACAATTCAGGCAGAGATTTCAAAGGCATCCCTCAACCTCCTCCTCTAATGCTTGAACACAAACTAAAGCATTTTCCTGTTCCTCAGCAGCTCATCTGCAGACAGGTGACATTTGACAGAACCTTACCAGAACTATGTAATAAAATTGTGTTATAAGGCCACGTTATTCTACCCTTCAGATAAACTTAAACAGCAAAAGTACAGTCAGCTCATTTCTGCATTTTTGAGGGACCCAGCTGGCTGTGT
The DNA here is from genome assembly GCA_013397155.1 of Irena cyanogastra. Taxonomy (NCBI): domain Eukaryota; kingdom Metazoa; phylum Chordata; class Aves; order Passeriformes; family Irenidae; genus Irena; species Irena cyanogastra. Next base: position 543,028 of record VWZV01002316.1, read on the forward strand.
GATGTAGCTCCCTTATTCAGAGCAAGCCACGAATCAGATTTTCAGATGTAGCTGTATAAAGTGTGTGGCTTCAGGTTCCCAAAGCAGGAGGCAAGTTCTCTCCTAGTTTTGCTTATAGGGTCTAGTGATCATCCTGCATCCCTGTTACACAGAGGTAAAATATATATGGTGCTGCAATAGGGAAACAAAGCCAAATTTACTCTGCCACTAAACCAGAGCTCTCAGACCTCAGGAGAGTGAAGAGGACAAGACCTGGCATATCCTCAGCAATTAAAAGAGGTGCAGGGGATGTGCTGCAGCTCTGCTCCTGTGAGGGGCCAGACCTCTTCATCACAGTGGAGCAGCACGTGTTCTGGGCTGCAAAGGCCAAAATAAGAAGCTCAGCTATTTAATTATTCCTGCCACTTACTATTTGTATGTTGTATAAAGGTATATTTATATAAATGTAATACCATCCAAATTAAATCCAGAATAAAAATTTACTGCAAGAGTATCTTATTAATGTAAATCTATGCAAAAGTATAACTTCACATAAATTCAATATCATTATATTTACATAAATGCATTAAATGCTTGTATTTTTAAAAAGTAAATGTAACTATACAAATATATATATGCTCATCTTGAAACGACTGAAGTTTCAGAACTTTGTTTCCTACATAATTTTTAAAAAGTACTCCGTAGAACACTCACTTATTGAATGGTATTTGAGGTATTTCTCTGGATTAAAAGTAGGCATGACAGAACCATTTAATGTCAGGTTTTTTCATTTGAGAATACAGAATTAAAACTAAAACATTCCCAATTCAGGTGTGCTGTTTGATTTGCTATGTCTTTCATGCCTTTTGTGCTTACCATTGGTATTTACATTATTGGAGTAAAAAGGAATATTTCAAGAAGATTATCTTTTTCACAACAGAAAATTCAAAAACTATTTCTTTACAATTTAAACATAAAATTTTATTTCAAAATTGTGAATTATGATGTTTAAAAATAAATATTAAAAATAAAAATAATAGGTCTTTGGTTTATTTATTTTTCTGAAGGATTACACAGCCTGTTTCCTAATATTTCAAGCGGAAGGGAAATGCAGGCTTCCATGAAATTTAGTGTTCCACTGAAGTACAGGAAACAGCAGTGAAAATACTGCCTGGAAAAAAAAATTAAATTCCCTCATGACAAATTGCACTGCTTGAGGAGAAACCCTGTATTGGTTTAAAACCTGACAGAAAAATACCACAAATTTCCTCCACGGAGAGTGATTGTATTGAACAAGTTGCTCTTCGCATCTTTTGTATCTCAGATGGCAGCTGCACCTCCTTTCACTTACTGGAATATGCCCAGTATTACAGGAGAAGTACCTGCAACACAGGGAACTGCTGGCTTTATGCATAACAATCAAAACAAAACAGTTTTCAAAACTCTTTTCATTTGGTTGGTTTTTTTAACTTCTCCTAAGACCTTTAGCATCAAGGTGTCACAGAAAAGTCACTTTTCATTCATCTGGGAGCCTGTGTGACCTTCAGTGCCCTTCCTAGGGAGGGAAGCACTGTGACCTGGCCACTCTGGCCAGCATGGGTGACCTGTAGGTGACCATTGATCAGGTCCACATCTGCACCTGCCCTGTAACCCCCAGAGCTGGTGGTGCTCGACTACAGAAAGCTGCATTCCCTTCCCTCCTCCCCCAAGTTATCTCAGATTTCCAGATTACATACCTTATTTATGTATTTTCTGTAGCTAGTAGTCCTCTCTTCTAATTTCTTATGGGAATCATGCAAATGTAGATGTCATCTTATTATGTAGACGTTGTAATTGTGTTTCCCTATGGACATGTAAGTCTTTCAGTTGGAAGCACCAGCTTCCATCCATCATGCTAAGGAGATAACTAATCATACCCAGTATAAAGGAGAAGATTCACAAGTGCTTTGGCCCAACCTGAGCACTAAGCCAGAGAGACCATGATGTTATGAGGATTATAGAGGATATCAACTGCAAGGAATGTTCTGTGCACACACTCTGAGAAGGCAGTAGGAAAATAGAGGGGCTGGAGTAGGCTGACCCTGGCTGGGTTTCAGTCACCCACCAAAGCCTCTCAATCACTCCCTCCCACAGCTGGACAGGGGAGAAAAAAATATAAAAGAAGGGTTCATGGGTTGAGATAAAGACCAGGAGAAATCACTCATCAAATGCCATCACGGGTAAAAACAGGCCAGAATTAGAGATATTAATTGAATTTGTTACTAATAAAATCAGAGCAGGATAATGAGAAGTAAAGTAAGACCTTAAAACATCTTCCCCCCATCCATCTCTTCTTCCTGGCTCTTACTCCTCCCCCAGCAGTGCAGAGAGATGGGAACAGGGGTTATGGTCAGCTCATCACAGGTTGTTCCTGCCACTGCTCAAGGAGAGGAGCCCTTTCCCTAATCAGCCTGGGGTCCCTTCCACAGGACACAGTTCTCCATGAACTTCTCCAACATGAGTCCATCTGACAGGACCAATTCTCCACAGACTGCTGCAATGTGGGTCACTCTTTACACAGGTTCAGTCCTCCAAGGACAGGTTGCTCCTGCATGGGTCCCCCACAGGGTCACAAATCCTACTAGGAAACCTGCCAGGAGCCTGTTCCAGCATGAGCCTTCCACAAATTCACAGCCTTCCCTCAGGCATCCACCTGCTCCAGCTCGGGTCTCCTCCACAGGCTGTGGGTGGATCTCTGCATTCCCCTGCCCTCCACGGGCTGTGGGTGGATCTCTGCATCCCCCTGCCCTCCACGGGCTGTGGGTGGATCTCTGCATCCCCCTGCCCTCCATGGGCTGCAGGGGCACAGCTGCCTCACCATGGGCTGCACTTGGCCTGCAGAGGAATCTCAGCTCTGGCACCTGGAGCACATCCTGCCCCTCCTTCTCCACTGACCTTGGTGTCTGCACAGTTCTTCCTCTCACATGTTCTCACTCTTTTCTTCTCTGACTGCAATTATACCTGCAAAAGAGCTTTTTTAATTTTTCTTAAATAAGTTATCACAGAGGTGTTCCCACCATTCCTGATGGGCTCAGCAGAGGGTCCATCCTGGAGCTGGCTGGCATTGGCTCTGCTGGACACGGAGGAAGCTTCCAGCAGCTTCTCACAGAAGCCACCCCTGTAGCCCCCCCATTACCAAATCTGGCCATGCACACACAATACAGGGGCAAAGACTGCCTTCCCTTCCTCATGAAACAAACATACCAAATACCAAAGGAACTTTAATTTTCCTTTTCCTTGGCATAGCCTCAAAATCAGAGCCGAGAGAGGGAAATAGTCTCTATGACCAATGAGTACACGACACGTTGGCTTTTCCAAACCAGATTTAGTAAAGCATTAATCTAACCAACCAACAGCAGGCTCGGTTCTGTTCAGTTCTCCTCACCAGTGTCAGGAGAGATTCAGGCTCCAGAGCTGGTTCATGCAGTCACATGAACTGCACATCCACCAGCAGCTGAGCTCAGCCCTAGCTTGGTTTCATCCAAAGGGAATCCACTGCTGCTCTTTCCATGGTGTGAGCCAAGGCATGGTAAATGGGGGTGACCGGAAAATCCCCTTTCAGAGGGAAGCTCCCAGTCCAGGTGATGCTGCTAAGGGTGGCTGCTCTTATGCTGTGTCAAGGCACAGAAGCATGCAGATAAAGCCTGATTTTGAAAATAGCACTGCACATCCAGTACTGTACTGAGAGAAATAAGAGATTTTCAGGTGCAAAGCAAAATTACTTGTTTCTTGAAATATCACTTCAAAAACTGCAGATATTTTACACTAGTCTGAGGATGGATTGGGGGTGGACTTTGTTTGGGTAAGGTACTATATACATATATATATATGAATTCCATATATCTAATTTAATTCTCCTTGAGGCCTAAAAAATACATGAGCTCTGAGTGAAATAATTATGTCTATGTGTTCCCTGACTCAAGTCAATTCTGTTGGTTCCAATTTTACCATTACCACACATTTTAAAAAATAATATTCAGAACAAAACCTGAATTTTTTCCATTTTTGATTTTTAAATTAAAAAACTTGAAAGAAAAGAAAACAATATACCTACATAATCACAAAAGTCAAAAGTTACAACAATATAGTAATTATCCTCTTGTATTTCATTTTGAAGGAAATAAATTTTACACAAGTTACAATGCCAAAGGGAAAAGAATATGAGCTTGTAAGAACTTTTGTTTTTGTTGTGAATTAATATACCTTAAACATCAGTAAATATTCTAATGAAACACCAGCTGAAGCAGTAGTGCATAAAGTTAATATGCATCAAATAACAAACAGGAGATGATCTGTTGATAGGCTGATCCATAAAATACATATGCATAATTCAAATTATGTTTAGGAATTCATATATCTCAGTTACAGTCCTTTTTTATTGCCAAGTCACAGATTGTATTTGTTCAAGTATTAATATCACTTTTTTCATGGCAAAGTTTAAACAATTCAGATGTCAAGTATTTGATCTGACCATGAGTGCTTTAGAAATGGGGGGCAGGGCTGGGAGTAAATAAATGTAGCAAAGATTTTACCAAATACGAAGACAGCAGAGCAACTTGTCACTTTTTTTTTTGGCAATATAACATCAGCATAACTTCAGCTCCTGGAGAGAGGCTTGTACTAAAACTGAGAAGTATTTCGGTTTTCAAGTTGATTACTTGAACATTACTGAGACATAAATGCCTGCAATTTAAGCTGTGAATAACGAGACTACTGCCTATAGAAAAAGACTTGAAAAGGACTGAGACACAGAACGTTTGCATGTGGTATAGAAAGAATTTATATTTAGTAATTGAGAAGGAGTCTGACATATTCTGCTGACGTATTTGATATCCAGATAGGAGCAAATTGTTTTTCTTAATGGAAAAAAAAATCTTGAGTTTTAGTCCTTTCAGCCCAAGATTTATAACGTGGGCACAAAGTGACTCTGGTCTCTGAGTCTTCAAGAACAGTCAGCAGCAAAAATGGTACAACAGTGTAACAGTGACAGATATCACAGAACGATATGTTCCCATTATACATCTGAGAACGTGGATGGATTCATGAACAAGGGAGGTGAAAGCAGAAAAGGAAGGGGCACACATCAAATCATTACACAATCATGCAGTTCTCTGCTAGCTGGCGTAAGAAGTGCACTGAAGTCAGATATCTATAGAATTTAGATTTCACTAACAATTTTTTTCTGTTTCCAGAAACCAACTGGGTAGTTAAATAGGAAAGAGTAGATTCAGATAGACATTGAAGAGTCAGTATAAAGGTGGTTATTATTGTTTGAGTGTCAATGTACCCTCTTGCCACCACAGATTTTAAATTAAACAATTTCTCTTACTCTGCGACTTAGAGGAGTCTCTTCCAAGTTGAGAATGCCGGGGAGAGGCAGAATTAAAGCAATATATTGGACAACTGAAAAGTTATTAACCAGAAGAAAATATCCAATGGAAAATACTTTCCAAGTGTGTCCAAATATTTCACCTGCCATTAGTGAAAGAAAAGTCCAATGGTAAAGCTGTATAAAATATGAAAATTCTGTTCCCCAGAGAATTTCAAATTTTTCTTTGTTTTGATTGTAAATCAAACACAATTTTTTTTTATACAATCTGCAGAGGAGCTCAGTTAGGGGGAGGAGGGGAAGAACGCTGTCTGTCAACCAAACCTACATCTTGCTACTTTATACTGATGCTCATCAAAACCAAATGTAAAATTAAAAACAAAGTGAGACAAGCAATTTGAAAAAATGCATCTCATTTCAGTGCCTTTAAGAAGGATATTTGACTATGAAAAAATTAATAGATTTCCTTTCAAATAAAATTGGTATCAAATGCACACAAATCCTGAAGCTTTAATATTGATAGAATCACACATTCTCAGAGGATTTAGCTCTTCTGACTGAGAAGCTGCATCTAAAGAAAGGCATCCACTAGGGCCCACACATTAGGAAAAAAACCAAAAACCTCAGCTGAGCCACACGCCTGTGCTGCCTATAGAAATAGAAGACTTCATGCAGCTGGAATTGCTGAATGGACCCTGTGGAGACATTGGACTATGTAGCCCTGAAAAATACAGTTGGTATACATCATATTTTTGAATATATTCTCCCTCTCTAGAGGCACAGTATGATTTACATAGTGCTCCAAATTAGTAGTTAAAAAAAAAAGTATTAAGCTTATTTGGAATTCTTTTTGGACACTTTAAGTCACTTGGAATGAAATCCTAGTTATGCTGATTTTGCAGGGAGGCTTGATGGTGATTTTTAAGTACTCATGATTTCTTTCACCCCTTAGTGTCTATTTCAGCATTGCAAACTTGCATTTAACCTTCTTAGTCATTCAGATTCTCCCCTACCAACAAGAAGAGAATAATTTAATATTGTGAGGATAAGAGTGGAGATCCCAGAGCGTTATATATTTTTTTCCTTTGATTACGTGCTCTCATTTTCTTGTGATTTTATCCCTTTGTCCTCTTCTATTTGATTTTCTTGCTGAGCATCCATTGTAATAAAGTGCCATGTTCAATGAAGTCACAGTGAGCAATTTAAATAATAGCAGGTGTAGATGTGTAGGAATTTTGATTGTAATGCACTGCTGTGAAGAGCTCATGCATTTATAGTGCAGTATATTTCTGAAACCATTATGGCAATAAGCCAATCAACTCGAATGTGCCAGGGGCAGTGCTGCAAATGTATAGAGCTGATGGAATTCATTTCAGTCACTTATTCTCGAGGTAGGATTAGAGGAAATTTTGATCAGTTCATGCATCTCCAACTTGGCCTGCAGCTTTGAGCTCTGGCTGCAGCAGAGCTCTCAAGCTGAGCACAGATGGGGCTGGATAGTATCTGGGTGAGAAGCTTTCAAAAAAATCAAAATGCTGCAGTGTGTAGGTGTTGGTAACTCACTAGGCAGCATGCTTCCCTCGGGTCTGCTCCTTAAATTCCTGCCTTTCACCATGTTGGAAAATGCCAGCTTGTTAGAGGTATTTCCTTTGAAGATAAGAGTTAAGATCAAGTTCCTTATCAGTTGAAAATCCTATTGTATGTTCTCCACTACTAGCCTTGATATCATGCCTAGCTTCCAGCTCTAGCAATTCCATTACATTTTGTCTGCTTTTTCCCATTTCATTTTCAAAAGAAGCAAGGTTAGGACTGCTGTCAATATAAAACAGCTATGACTACATTTTGCAGAGAATCAGTTGAGGCTACTTGTGTTAGAAGAAAAGAGGGGATTGTGCTGGGTACTAGTCAAAACCTACTGCAAAAGCTCATTTTTATACATACCTGTTGAGAAAATTTAGGACAGTCACTTTAATAGTGTGATACCTATAATCTCTTCAAGTTATCCCTTATCTTGCAGTTCAAGTCAAGCCTTAATTTTCAAACTACACCTTCAGTTGTGCTAGAGGAATTTGGTTAAAAGTTCAAGCACTGCAGTTGGGAACCATTTCAGCATGTTATATAGGTAAACATAACATGACTTACAACTTATGTACTCCATGAAGCACTTGCTCACCCACTGGACACAATGTTGAACAAGAATTTATTTGGAATGCTCTAGGGCAAAGTAGAAAAGGCCACTTTTTTTCAGGTGCTTAACAGCATTTCTTACCCATTGGTTTCAACATGACTTTGCAGTCTGGGGTAGGTCTCTCAGATCCACTTCTGACACATCTGCCACTTGGGAAACTCTGTTAAGCTCTTCAAAGATGAAGGAGGTTTTTACTGAGTTCTCTCACACCACAACTGTGCGAGGAAGCTGGGGAGGGAGTTTGGTGCTCAGAAGCTCTGCTGAAATACTGCCGGGGACAGGGGTGGGCGAGGTGGCACCAGGGCTGTGTGAAATGTCAGTCATGCCGTGGGCCAGCTTCTGCGCAAGCTGCTTCTCCAGCCTGAAGAAAAGTCAGAGAGGTTGCATGAATGTATAGCAATGGAGAGCCTCATCTTAGCCTGAATTTGCTAGCTAATGACATTGCTTTGTAATTACACAATGGATCGCTGACTTTTTTCTGCATCACATTGTTTACAGGTTATATGTGTTGGTCAAGGTATAGTGGAGGAGCCACAGGTGACACTGTGAAGTTACATGCAGGAACATTACTTTCATAAAGTGCTTAGGAATCAAAATGCACCCATTGACACGCCATCATCACATCTCAGTAACCCGCCCCCAAAACTAACAAATGTAGACAAGATGATAACTGATGTAATTTTGGTGAAAATATCTGTGATCTACCAAAATTTAATCAAGAGAAGTTATCATCCTGAACTTCTTCAAAGAAATACAGAAAAAAATATTTTCTGTAGTGGTGGAAGTGCGTTTTGAAAGATGGGAGATAAAGCAGCCTAACATGCAAATGTCTATAGTAGAATGGCCCTAGCTATCATATATTACTAAAGAAATAGCACATGGGATATCTCAGAATGCAGATGCTTAAGATCTCTTTTATTCTCTTACAGCTGAGAGATTTTCTCAGTCTTATTGAATTTTTGGTCCCTGTAGTTACAAGACAAATTGAACGTGTTAGGTTATGTGAGAAAAGCTCACCTGCACACCCACAAAAGGGCCCAGAGAGACAATGGAGCAGAGACACCCCAAAAACCATCCTGTGCAGCCAGTTCAATCCACCCCTGCAGCCATAAACCCAGAGGAGCACAGAGAGACAACATCAGGCAGGGGGGAAATCCCAGCTCAGAGAAAAGAGAATCCTGTCTGGGCCTTGTCCAGGGCTGCCCCAGCAGAGCCTCAGTGCCAGTGTCCAGGTGTGAAAACTGTCACCATGAGTCACTGGGGCAGCTGCCTGAGTCATCTTTGGGACTAAGGATGTCTCCTGTCTAGGGGTGGGACACATCACAGGATGCAGGGGAAGAACGTGTTAGGATTGCCCAGGATTTCTATGGGATTCTTAAGGGAGGACTCAAAGATGAGAAAAAGGAAAGGATTTGGGGAGTTTGAGGGGGAAGAAGGAAACAAAAGGGTCCATTGACACATAAACAGGGTCTGGTCAGTGCAGTTGTCTGTCCCTGTCTTGCACTTGATCATCACAATCCGCCTCTCTATTTATTGAAGTCCACCTCCAAGTGCTTTCCAGCAAGGGACTTTGCATTCTCTGTGTGTCCCTGCCTGTGACTCTGTGGTGGCAGCAGCTGGAGTGGGGCTGCATCCTCGGGAGCCCACATGTGCAGGTGGCCTCAGCTGGGAGACTGAGCAGCCTTGCTGCTGGCTGCATCCACCTCGGGCTGTGCTCCTGGGCTCCCTGGGTGCTCGGCTGTCCTGCCCAGCCAGACAGGGAGCAGGACAGGGCTGGGGGTGCTGCCTGTGCTTTGGGAGTGCCCTGGGTGTCTGTCAATGGCCTGCACTGCCAGACATCTCTATACGTGCCCTGTGCCTGCTGGCAATAATTTTTCAGCTTGTTACCAGTTGGATCTGGGGACACGGAGTGGCAGCAGCCCTGTCTTCCTCGAGCTGTCAGGTCCAGCATGACACACTTTATCATTATATATCTGGAATTTCCAATTCCAAATACCTCCAGCAGGATGACCACCAGTTTTAACAAGTCTGAGCAGGTCTGCTGCTTAGCTTCCTGAATGCAGCTCTTTCCTTTGAAGATTTATTTCTCTTGTCAGAAGAAATGTCTACCCTGAGAGTCCACTGGGCACCATGATAGCCATGGGATTCTCACTTGGGGCTGGCAGCCACAGTGTGCAGATGTTTAAAAATCCCTGTTAAATTATTCAAATAGATGAATACTTCTTAATGTAGCCTGCCACTTAAGTGTTAGATCATGAAATGTCAGACAGCTGAGTTACAAATGGAAAGTTAAGTTACAAAGTATAATTTTCAAGACTCCATGTCTAAGAAGTGATTGTTTTTCTAAACTAATAACTAGGCACATTGATGAAGACTTGCTTAGGTCTTGCTTAGGTGCCATTCACAAAATTTATGTGAATGCATGTGCCCGTGATAGTACTGGAAAGTGTTCAATGGGAATCAGACTTAATATTCGTATGCAAAATATTTTTAGGGAGAAAACTATTAAAACTAAGAAAAAACAATCAGTAGAGATTAAAAAAATCAGATTTTAAGGAAAACTGTAAGATATCACAGAGCAAAATACATAAAAATACTTACAGGTGAAGCAGCACTGTAAGTTACAGATGATTTATATTCATTATGCAGATTACTGAAAAAAAACCCATAGATGTTTAAAAACCTTAATTGGCTATTCCAGTCTCAAGAGAGAAAAAACAAGCCTGTTATTGAAAAGCACATGAGCAAGAAAGAAAGCTTTTGATAATGTCTGCATGGATCCCAATCATTCTTTCACAGACTTAAGGTGAATATTGATTAGTGTAATTTCCTTGCCTTTTGGACTGTGCTTTTTTTCACATTTCTCTAAGGAAGTTTCAAAACAGTCTTCAGTTGGGGTTTTTTCCTCTCATTTCTCAGTATGCATATGAACAGCATCTGCTTTCTTCCCCAGCAACAGCAATGATGTGTTTCTACTGCCTCAGCTCTAAGCAGTTTAGTGTGCTGAAAAGCAGAGTGTTGCACCATAACAGCAATTCTGCAGAGCAAAATGTTGATGGAAGTGGCAGGCTGCTGTTAGAGGCAATGATGGGGTTATGGGAAGCCCAGATTTTCTGTGAAAGGAGTTGGTGAGGGTCTCTGGGAAAATATGGAGCAGCAACATCTGTGTTTCACTAAGCTTTCATGAGGGAAAATGTTCTGGATGCATTTTGTTACAGGTTTTTGATGAAACTGAGATGGCACCATTGAATACATCCAAGATTAGAGATGTTAACATTTCCTTCACTACACTTGGAGCTGCTTTTGACAGAGTATGGCACAGCAGACACAGGGAGACCTGCTGTGTAGCAGATTTTGCCAGGCTCTACAGCAGCCATCATATGCTCTTTTAATCTTTCTGCCTTCTTTTTATTTTATTGCATTTTTCCTCTTCTCCAGCAAAATTCCTGATGTAGAAAAGCCTGTGTTGTTTGTGAAGCAAAAGGTCTGCAGAAATGATAGGGTTTCACTTTTGATGTAAAGCATTCTTCTTGCTGCAAACAAAATTAGCTGTTTTCCCTTCATATTCTCTGCATACTAATTCCAGAGGAACTGCTATGTTACACATGCACTTGGTTCCTTTTCCTTTCTTTGATTAAGACAATTTAAATATGTAAATTAAAATCCACCATAAAGTGTAACCTGTTTGTCTGAAGAAAACAAAATAATGGTCATTGAGACAATGGCATATGCTGGTGATGCAATGAACTGCATTTCATAGATTCAGGGCAATTAGGCACTGAAAATCACCCATCCACCAAGCTCATCCACCCACACTGACAGTTTAAGAACAGTCCCACTAGGGAATTTCTAAGTGTTTTGAACGGTCTTATTTTTAAATTTTGCAAGTGTCAAGACCACCTTGAAAAAAGAAAGTCCAAGAGATATTTCAACTATAACTGCATATAACATCAAATACTACAACCATAAAGTTAGAAAAGTAAAAATACAATCAATGCAGAATGTTTAGAACTGAAGATGGAAAATATGTTTTAACTGTGATTAATCAGAAAGTGCTAGAGTGATATAAAAGAATATTTATAAAAATGTCTAGAAAGGCTTCATTGGCTATTTAAAAATTGATGACAAGATAGTGTAAATGGATCACAGAGGACTATAATTCATAATTTGTATTTTTTTTCTATTCCAGTAGAAAATCTGTGAGTTGTAGTTCAAGAAAGATGTTTACCAAATGGTTGTGTAGAGGAGGTGCTAGGGAACATGGGTGATTGAAAGAATCCTGGCAAGAAGCTTTCCATAAAATGCAAGATTAACAGCCTTCAAATATTCAAGGGTCTTCTGCCACAAAGTTTGTCCACGTGGCTGGTGAATAAGTTAAGAAAAAGGGAGATTATAGAATCTACCATATAGAAGAGCCAGTTCAGATGCCTGGAAAACTTTAGAATTTTAAGGGTAGTGACACAAAAATAGACTGAATGGAGGTGTCATAGAGTTCCCATCACTAAAATGTTTAAAGACAAATTAGACAAGCTGTTGCCATTATGACATGGTGTACAATTCATCCTGTCAGGACAGGAGGATGGATTAGATGATCCTATGAAATCCCTTCCAGCCATATGACTATGTAGAAGAACAGAATATACACCCACTGTAATTTATAGCCTGTTTCAGCTTTACTGCTTCTCTTCATATTTTCTTCTTGTCAACTTTACTGTTCTGTGAGAAAATAACTGATAGGAAAAAGGTTTCTTTGCTGAATTACTTCTATGGTTTGTATTAAGGAAACATTGAGACCATAGCAACTCCAAGGATACTGGACTCTTCAGGAGCCAGGCAAAATCAAATAAGCAGTGCCTCCTTCATGCTATCAGTAATTGCTTTGCACTTACAAGGGCTCTATGTTGTCCCATAAACAAGGTAGAAAATACTTTCAGATATTTGTCCCAACATGCAAGACAGTGACAAAGAGGGAAAGACATGGATAGCAGAAACATGAATTGCTCAGTACTGAGAAAAGGAATGGCCTGCAACCTCCCGGTGCATCTGGAGAAAGCAGGGCAAGCTGCCATGTGTGGGGTTGTCCAGAGCAACCTAACTGGAAGGGCCACAACTTCCTTCCAGCCCACATATCTGATGTGCTTCCTATAAAAACCAAAGCACTGAGAAGGAAGGAGGGAGGGAGAGAAACCTGCAGGCATCACACTGTGGTTTCACCTCAGAGCAGAACTGGGTGTGCCTCTGGTTACAGGAGGGCACATTTCTAATTGAGCTGGAATCCTAAAGTCTAGGCCCTTTCTGAGCACAATTTCTAGACAGACTAATTAGTTCCAGCTGATGGCCATTAAGTGTCTTAGAGTTCAGCTGTATGATGCACCTACCTTAATTCAAAGTGTTAACTAGGCTGTGATAATTTGACCACAGCAAATGTCAGTGAAAGTTTTCTGAGTTCACAACTCGAAATCTCAGATATTATAGAAAGGACCTGTTGAAAGTCAGTTTAAAGGTAGCAACTTCTTGAGTTTTGGTACTTCTTTATCAGAACCCATTCAAGCATCATTCTTACCTCCCCCAATTTCTGCACAGATTCGTGTGTCTGGAAATCAGCTAGAAATAACTCATAAATTACAGGTCACAGACGTTATCTCAGCCATTTGATCTTGTTTGGGAACAGCTGAAGTTCCCAGCTCAGATGAGCTCAGATCCCACCTGCAATAAGATTTTGTTCTCTTTACCTTGTTTAAGAGTCAGTTGATGGAGAAGCAGGATTTCCACCTAATTATTCTAGAATAAGAAATGCAGCACTGCTCCTCAGCTTTCTGGAAGATCTTCTGAAAGATCTCCTCCAGCTCTGGTTCTTCAGGACACCAAAGTACACATGACAAGAAGTAGAACACTGAATGCCTGCTGCTGGCTAAATTGCAACATTTTGAAGACAGAGCCACATCTATTCTTATATGTCCCTGATCTGGTAAAGATAGCATGGGAAAAGGAAAAAAATTAAAAATTAAACCTCCTACAATAACAACAATAAAATTCTCTTGTTCCAGTACTGATTTTTTTGGTCATTTGATCAGTCAACCCTATCTGCTCATTCCAGTTTCAAAGAGACAAAATAAACTGGATTGTCTCTTCCTTTGAGAAAGAGATTAATTTTCTTCAGCTAGCTCTTACCTAGAGATGGCAGATATTAGCTGTGTTCTTAAAACTTGGAACTGCAGGTCTGCTCCTAGGGTAAATATAGTTATATGTACAAAAGGTTTTTTTCTAAATTCTCTACTTTTGGAAGCTTTACTTCTTTTTGTTATTCCTATTAATCCAGCCTCACTAGAAGAACAGGATATGAATAGTCCTGCTACGTTTTGCTGTGTGTGTGTGTATGGGTATGTGCATGTGTGAGAAGCTTCATCATGGTCTCAGCTGGGAGAAGATGGCCGATGGTTTCCCAGAAGTGAGGGTGACTCCAAAGTCTCACTTTACCAAACTGTAGTGGCTGGCAGTTCAGTGTATAACTCGAATCAAGCCTTATTCTGCAAAGTACAAATCCATGGTGCTACCCTACAGTGGGGATGCTGGGATCAAAAGGAATCTGGAGATCTTTGTGTCTCTCCATCCTCTCCACACTCAGCCCAGACACCCCATCTAGACTGGATGTTAAATCTTCAGACAGCTCAGTTTCAGCAGGGTGAAATTCATCCCATGTGACAAAACAGTAAGTGCTTCTATACAATTAAAGAACAGATTCTTTTTTTCTGAACCTGAAATGAGTGTAATTTCCCTTACACAAAATAAGTAAATAACATAACATGCAGAATTTAAAGGGTCTGTGTGTCACATATGCTTGCATAACATTTGTGTGGTTACTTACTTACATCTAGGCATGTTGTGAATATGTAAATGAAGCTGGATCAATTTCATTACTGACACAAGCAGTGAAATGACTGCCCACTCCTATCAAAAACGTGATTTATATCAACAAAGTGAATGAGTCATGGATTTGCATAGAGCTAATAAATTATAGCCCTGTGACCACACAGAGCTTGTAGATTTAGGAATATTTTTGTCAAAGTTCCTCTGACAGTGTCTGTTTGTCTCAGCTATTGAATTTTACTAATGTACTTCTAGTTTTAAAATACTACGTTTCCAATATTTAAAATAAATATTATGAGTCCTCAGACAATATGCGTGTTCAAATTTGAAGGTGCATTTTGAAATTTCAAAAATTTTTTATATAATATTTGCTTACACTTTTTGGGACTTTTCCCAGTGAATTAAAAACCGATAAATTGCAATGCTTAGAAGGTCCACTAGAGGAATAAGTTCTGTTTGAAAAGAGATGAAAGTGACTGACTACCACAATTTTAGGCCAGAATATGAGGCCAATTCAAAACAAGAAAATTTAGGTTGCAGAATCCCACCTTTGGTAAGAAAGTTACTATTCATTAGGCATTAACAACGTTCACAGTCTACCCACAACAGCAAAATGCTGCAAAGCTTTAGAAAGGTCACCAAAACAAAGGTTACATATTAAACTTGGAAAAGTAAGATTATAAATAAATGCTATGCTTTTCCTTATCTAAAAGAAGCACTCATACAACTGAAAATGCAACTTGGTTTTCAATTATCCTTTCTCAGATCTCTTCAGAGAAAAGGGCATGGCAAGGCTACCCTGCCACGTGGTGCTTTGTGATTAGAAGCCAGTGCCTGGAGTGCTGGAGTGGCAGGCCTGGCCAGGAGCAATGGGAATCTCTGCTGAGGTGGCTGGGAATGGTTCTGCACAGCACTGCTTCTGCCTGAGACACTCAGGGGATGCAGGGTCAAATTGCTTGGGATGCTGCTCTTAGTTAAAATGTCTCTAACACCCTGGAGGGCTGAAAAAAATGGTGTTCCCTAGGGCACTCATGCCTGAAATGACAGGGATAGAGAGCAAACAGAGAAAATGCTGAAATATCCTCAGAAGCCGTGTCAATATCTGATCTGAAAAGCAGTCTTTACTGGTACATTTAGGAATATGACAAGAAATTCTGTGCTGCACCTGGCAGTGCAGAGCTCCCAGCACAGCACAGAGCTCCCAGCACAGGGCAGAGCTCCCAGCACAGCACAGAGCTCCCAGCACAGGATAGAGCTCCCAGCACAGGATAGAGCTCCCAGCACAGGATAGAGCTCCCAGCACAGGGCAGAGCTCCCAGCACAGGGCAGAGCTCCCAGCACAGGATAGAGCTCCCAGCACAGGATAGAGCTCCCAGCACAGCACAGAGCTCCCAGCACAGGGCAGAGCTCCCAGCACAGGGCAGAGCTCCCAGCACAGCGCAGAGCTCTCAACACAGAGCTCCCAGCACAGGACAGAGCTCTCAACACAGAGCTCCTAGAACAGGACAGATCTCCCAGCACAGCACAGAGCTCCCAGCACAGGACAGAGCTCCCAGCACAGTGCAATCTCTCAGCATAGGACAGAGCTCCCAGCACAGCACAGAGCTCCCAGCACAGCACAGAGCTCCCAGCACAGCACAGAGCTCCCAGCACAGCACTGCTCAACAGCAGGCAGGGCTGGAGGCTTTTATCTCCACGGGAGTCCCAGGCAGCTGACAAACAGAGCTCTCACACACTACCTGAGGCTGTGGGAGGGTCTTTACCTGCCCCTCTTCTTCTGGTAAAGGCTACATTACCAAGAGGCATCCTTTAATGGCCACTTCCTTTCCACCCTGCCTCCCTGAGGCTTCCAGTGCTTTGTCCTATTCCTGCTGCCCAGGAGATCCAGAAAGATCACTCCTTGTGTCACAGCAGTGGCCACGGCCATCTGAGGCTATCTGAGCCAGAGTTCACCCCCCCTGCACAGGACAGAAAAGGATTTAGCTCAGTACTTCTCCTACCCAGCAGAAAAACCTGCTGTAGAGCACCCAGGGCCAAAGATCTGAGTAGGTTTGCTGAATCTGCAAGCACTGTACGCAGTCAGAGGCTGAGGAGCTCACTCTCACACCTGCACAGCAGCACCAGTGGAGAAGACAGGCATCTGTCCCATCTGTCCCATCTGTGCCAGCAGTGAGGATGCCTGTGTCCTCTTCAGTGTCAGCTTCTGGGGTGGGCTCTTCCCTGCTCTGCACATTTTCTGGACTTGACAGATGAATCTTCCCACAGTGACCTTTTTGCTCAGCCTCTGGCTTGTTTTGTGAGTTGCAATCTCTCTCCAACTCCTTCTACTCAGCTCCTGGCACATTATCTCCACATTAAAATCAGACCCTTCCCCACTGCATTTCAGAACCACACCCAACTCTTCTCTCCCATTCTTCACAGTTGTCCCAAGTCTTCAGCCTGGTTCCTCCTACAAATCTCTTTTTAATGTCTTGCTTTGTCATCCCTCTTCCTCTGGCCTACAAAGAGACATTTATTTTTTTGCCAGTTCTCTTCAAAAACCTTGATAAATTTGTTTTCCCATTCAGATTTCCTATTTACCGTTCCCAGGTGCTTCCATTAGAACAGACAACAGCTGAATGACTAACAGTATTGCTGGTCCAAGAGAAATATGATAGAGTACAGTTCAAGGTGGATTTGCAGTACACATTTTTCATGACAACTTCAGAAAATTGAACAGAATATAGAAATTGCTGTATCAAACCTGGGGATGTAAGCAGGTACCCCTGAGTCATGAAAACTACAGTATTTAGTGGCACAATAGGCCCAAGATGTCTCAAGGTGGCTGTTCAGCTGAAAATACTGTGACCAAGGCTCAGCTATTAGGATTAATTTTTAGGAGTACTGCAAACAAGTCTCTTCTGCCACTTAGCAGAGAAGTCTGAACACTAGTATGAGTATTAATGAATTCTGTGTGGTGATGAAGTTGTTTCAATCTGGGGCTGTTGGAATTCTCTTTAGTCCTTACCCAAGATGCCCCTAACCACTATTTAAATGTTTTAGCATCATGCTTTGTGCTTTTCTGGAAAGAAGTTTCTTTGTCAGGCATCCTTGAAAGCTAACTACTGTGAGCTCATATGCTGTCTACAAAGAGGGAAACATATACATATTTATGTTACAGAGCTATCAGGTAAGTCCAAAAGCTATTGTAAACTCTCAGAACATTTACACTTGCACAATAAATATTATTCACACGTAGATGTTTGTTATAGGTGTGTGTATACGTGTGTGTACGTATAAAAACATTAACCTAATATAAAAACTAAGCCTGTTCTATTATGGTCTGAACAGATCTGAAGTCTGGACTGGTAGTAAATATCACTTTACTTACATATTTTTTCTTCTTTTGAATTTTTGGGAAGTTCCTCATGGTACACAAGCCTACACAGGATTATGTGAGCACCAGAACACTGTTCATTTCTGGACCACCATTGTTTTTTGGGATGGGAGTTGTGTTTCTTGCTCAGTTATTTTTCCTCAGTGTCAGTGTCAAAGTCCATGAGGAGATCCTTAGTGGCATGGCCATACAAATCTCAGTGATATTTATGAATGAACTTGTACACCTAGGAGTGTTTGGCTACTTAAACAATTTCTGCTTCCCGTAAGTTTTCTCTGGGTAGGTACAAGCCAACAAAAGTGCCCCTGCTCCTTACCTTAGTGCAGGAGCTGTGATTATCCTCTGCGCAAGGTGGCAGCAAAAGAAAGCTCTTCAGGCTCCTGCCTCTCTCCCCTGCACACCTCCTGTTAAGGACAGTAACTCCTTCAACTTTATTTATTGTGCTTTCAAAACCACCTGTAGCTAGTGGTTAATATATGTCTGAACAACACATGGAGTTACTGATACCTTTTACTTTGGGAACACTGTCACACTTCACTCTCCATTTCTTTACCAATATTCCCCTGGGGAAAAGCTAGAAAATTGAATGCAAAGAAAGGAAAACCATGAGATAAATCCCCCTTAAATCACTGATTTTCCCTTTCTGATTTTATTTTTACAACAGGGTATTTTTCCAATGAAAACACAATGACTTTGGGAAAAAGGACCAAGTCCAAGAAAAAAATAAAATAGAATAGAATAAAATAAAATAAAATGTTAAGCTCAATGCTTAATTAAGGCATCATCACATGAACTGACAAAATGTGATGGATGTACCAGTGGTACACCATGTTTCAGCATAATAATTTTGTTTGTCAATAGGAATAAATAGTCTGGAGAATTTGACTATTGAAGTCCCAGTTAGCAGTTATCTAGATGAAAAAAAAATGTGGAGTTCACCCTGCTAGTTCTCCTGACCTTAATCAGCATTTGCTGTTTGCATATTTTTGGAGGCAGTTTTTATTTGCTTGTTGTTTTGGGGAACAAATTT
Source organism: Irena cyanogastra (assembly GCA_013397155.1). Lineage (NCBI taxonomy): Eukaryota > Metazoa > Chordata > Aves > Passeriformes > Irenidae > Irena > Irena cyanogastra. The sequence continues at coordinate 561,836 of VWZV01002316.1, forward strand.
ATTTCATTTTCCTGGAGCCCAAAATGTGTTGAATTGAATCTTTTCCTGCAAATATTAGAGTTGATGAAGCTACTTTAAGGTTCATTAAGCCTCAAAATATTCCTAACACATCTTCCTCATATGGAAGAAAACCTTGGGTGAATATTTAATAACCTTCACAGATTAGTCTCTGTTAAAGTCAATAGAAGGAGTAAGAATAGCAGTAAGACTGTGCTTATTTTGAAAAACCAGGGATTACTCACCTTGAAAGTACAATATAGTAAATATGTTCTTTATTCAGAGGCATGGTAAAAGAATAGCCAGTTAACGTTGGATATGAAGATTCTCTACAACCTTAAAGCTTCTTTTGATGACCATAACCTTATTCCAAAACCACTATGTTTAAAAAAAATTACTTTCAGAACTTGAAGAATATTTTATTATGGAATACAAAAATACTATCTATGTAAAAACAATAAGTTAGTTTATTTACAATACTTTACACTATCCTGCTCTGAAGCTTCCTTTGCACTGGAATTCTTTTCATTATTTTACACACCTTTATAATTTTAATTATAATTTTGCACAAAGCATTTCCAAAAGCATGTCATCCATGTTCACTGCTCCAATGATGGGCCTGAAGAATAATTCAGCAACCACATTAGCATTAATAGAGCTTAACAAGGAGAGAACAACATTCAGCTTGGCAAATCTGGCTTCATCACCTCTGTGAATGAGTCTGACATGTTCATTTAGAGCCTGTTGTGCTTCCCTCTGCAATCCTTCAATGTACTGTGTACACTGCAGTCCAGGTAGATCTGAAAAGAAAAATAAATTATTTTGTTTACATATTTTTTTTGTTTATAAAACAACATTATTCTTACAGAACAACTCCTTACAGCTCACAGACTGTAATTATCACTCAAGGAATGAAGCAAATTAAATTGCTAGAGGACTTCTTGTACGCAAAGCCAACATGCCAAATTTTATTGAGCAGGTCAAATTCTTATCATATTGCTGTTCTGGATATTTAATACTCTTCCTCACAAGCCTGAAACTTGATGTTTGTCAACATTCATTTAGGTGTTAAACAAATTAGTTGATAAAAACTTTGATTGAAGAACGCTCCCCAAAAACCATTACAGTGAGGAAGACAACAAAAATAACTTCTTCAGTTTTTCACTTCTACAAAAATTCATTGTTTACATTTAAGGCTTCTTTTGACAACTGTTTCTACTCCAGTTTATAAGTGGCAAGAAATACTGACTCCAGTACACGCAGCAGGAAGTTTCCCAATGAACCACAGCAAGGATAGTGAAAGATGGAAGGTGCAGAATTAAGGCTATATGTGACCACAGAATCATTTTGGATGGAAAAACCTCCAAGATCAGCAAGTCCAACCATTAATCTAACACTGCCAGGTCCACCACTAAACCATGCCCCTGAGCAACATACCTACACATTTTTGAACGCTTTCAGGGATGGTGATTCAACCACTTCCCTGGGCAGCCTGTTCCAATGCTTGACCACCCTTTCAGAGAAGAAATTTCTCCTTCCAGAACAATGCCCTTGTCTTTTTGCATTAAACCAGCCTCCAAATTTGACTTGTGTAACATAAGCTTCACCTTAACTACTGTAAGGTGAGGCTTATTCTCCTTTTTCTCTCTTATCTGTATAGGAAGCAAAGCTACACGAGCAGGATGATAAATGCAAAGTACCACTACAGGAACCTAACCATCAATAACTAACAGTTTGGCAGTGGGAGCGCCAGCAGAGCCCTGTCCCACTTTCACAGGGTACTGCCACACTTGGGAAGTGCCATATCCAGCTGCTAGCTTCCTTTCAGGTGAGTCAACGATGTGATAGTAAGTCACTTGGTAGAGCTGCACCTATGGGAGTCTCCACAAAGAGAGACGGCAAAAAAACCAAAACAAACTCCGATCATAAATGCTATACCAAACAGCAGTGCTCCACAACAGCACTTTGTTGCTGGGAGCCCTGAGCGTTCCCTGGCTCTCCGGGGCGCGCAGACCTGCGGGCACGGCACGGGCAGACCGCTGCCCTCGGGCCGTGGAGTAGAGGTCCCGCCGCTCCCGCTGAGGGAAACGAGCAAGGAGCCGCTGCTGTCTCCCAGCTTTCTCTGCCAGGCGCCTGGAATTCGCTCTGTTCGTGGAAAGCATCTGTGGAAAGCGCCAGCCCTCAGGACCCCAGACCGAGCTGCAACCGGACCCCCTCCCTGCCTGCGGCCCGGGTCTTGAGGAAGGGGCAGAAGATGAAACCTCGCTCCGCGTCCCTCTCCTCCAGCACCTTTCTCACTCCGAGGAAAGCCCCGGGTCTGCCCCGCTTCCCTGGGAATACGGGCGGGCTCTCCCCGCCCTCCTCGCCGCCCTGCGGCGGAGAGACCCCGCTGCCCCGCCCGGCCACTCACCCGGGTTGAAGAGCACCGTCCCCTTGAGGTAAGCGTACTCTTTGGTGCTGATGTCCAGGCTCCAGCACTTGGCCAGGAAGCCCTTGATAGCCTGGATCTCGCCGGCCGAGGGCAGGTGCGGGCCGTGGTGCGGCCGGCCCGGCGCCGGTGCCGGTGCCCGCGGCGGGGGCTGCTCGCCCTGCTGCCGGGCGGTGAGGATGCGCTGCAGCATGCTGGGCTCCGCGCTCTCCACCGTCTCCAGGTGCACCCGGTCCTGCGCCAGCCCCAGCAGCAGCAGGGGCGCCCAGCAGCTGCGGACCAGCAGCAGCTGCTCCTCCAGCGGCAGCTCCTGGAAGCAGGGCACGTTCTGCACGAAGCGCAGCGTCTTCACCAGCACTGCCGAGGCCGCCTTGCAAGCCACCTGCGGGCTCCGCAGGGCCACCCGCCGCCGCGACCCGCACGGGCAGCCCCGGGGCGCCGGCCCGGCCGGCGGCACCGCCCGCTCCTCGCTGCGGAGGATGCTGTAGAGGATGCTGCTGTGCCGCCGGCCCTCCGCGCAGCAGCGGCCGCAGCGCTCCGCGCACGCCATGGCACCCGCGGGTCCGGCGCCCGGGGGCCGGGCTGAGCCGCCTGGGAGGCTCGGCGGGGCGGTCCTTGCCTCCTGGTCCCGCCGGCAGACGCGCACCTCTCGCCCTCTGCCCCGGCTCCTTAACTTATTTATAGCCGGCGGGGGCGTGTGCGTGTGTCCGTGCGGGTGTGTGCAGCCGCAGGCGCTGTGCCGGCCGTTCCAAGGGGCAGACACTCTTTACTGGCTGGAAAGGAGGCGGGGGAGAGAGGAGGAGAGATGAAAAAATAACCAAACCCTCCTCCTCCTTTCCTGAGACAGCGATACCCGGAGGGAGCCGGCGAGCCGGCCGCCTCTGCCCGTGGGCTGTGGCGTGACGAGCGGCAAATTGCAGCCTCCTGGCCCAGCGCGGGGCCGCGGGATGTCCCTTCCCGGCCCCTCTTTCCGAGTGCCATCCCGGCTGATGCTGTGCCGGGATGCTTCCAGCACGGCAGGGCAGGGCAGGGCAGCTCCCGCCGCTCTCTCGTTTTGCCCCCGCAGGGAGCAGCTCCCGCCCCCGCCACCCCCGGGGAACCCACCGAGAAATGACAACCGGCCGCGCTGCCTTCGCAGGCACCCGAGAGGTCTGAGGGAGGAGAGAGAAAAGGTCTATTTGTGAAGAAAGGAGCGCTGAATTGGTCCAAATAATTAAATTCCCGCCGGAGGGGAAAAAGGGGACACCGCTAATGACATCGAGGACTTTTGTCGGTGCCTGCCCTGAGGAGTGATGCCTTGTGTGCCAAACCATCTCCACAGTGCTGCCGTGCGGGGAGGCAGAATCGGACATGTCCCTGCCCAAATGGGTGCTCTGTGAGCGTTGCAAACAAGGCTCTGTCAGGGTGCCCCGAGGCTGGTGCCGCTGCAGCACCCACCGGGATTCCCCATAGAACCACTCCTGTTAATAATTCCCTTGCTCTGCCTTTCAACACGTGTCCCATCCTTCTGATGTCGTGGTGTTCCATCCGTTCTCATTATCCCTTCAGGCTCTGCTTCTCCGTGAATCTCTCCTCTTAGACACTTATTTTCCTGTGACCCATGTCCTCCAAGTGGCACACGGACTCCAAAGCAAGGAAGCCTTCCATCCTTCCAGGCCTTGACGTTTACATGGGAGGGACAGGGGAATAGTGATTGTCCAAATGTGGACTCTCGGATGAAAAATAAGCACCTTCTCAGCTGGGCTAAATAAAAGTGGGTGCAGCAGAGTGGAGTAAATAAACAACACAGAAAATAAAGTTACTTCCATCTACTGCATCCACAGAAACATTTTCTGGTTCATGTGATCTGGAAGAACCTTGACAGGGAGTTAGAGAAAGTAACTGGTTTTAAGCACAATTCTGTACCTTCTCTACCAGTATCAGCTACCAAGAGAAGAATAAATCACCCTTGAAAAGCTGCAATTTTTTTCCATAAAAGTGAGTTTTTCTTTGTTCTTGTTTTGTTGTGTTTTGTTTTGGTTTTTTTTTTTTTTTTTTGGTTTTGTTTTGTTTTGTTTTGTTTTGTTTTTGTTTTGTTTTTTAAGCAAATACCATTGACTGCTTTGGATTTTTTAGAAACAAAACAATTTTGGGCTGGATCTTGGCAATTTCTTTTCCCTGTGAAGCCAGTCCTACCCTATCAGCTTACATAGGTATAGAGTCATACAGTCTTTTCCCTGTAAGTGTTTCTTCACAATTGGACTCAAAGGGGATGTTCTTTGCAAATGGCTTTTACAAATGACTTGTGCTTTTTGTAAGGCACTTTTCTATAAAGTTGTATAAAACACTGATGGGCTACCTGTCTCAAATAAACCTTGTTTTCCAGATATAAGCTGTCCAAAATCTGGATTATCACACTTTTGGCTTTACCTATGAAATGCATTTTCTTTTCCGCAGACCCAAGCATGATAAAGCCCTTTATTGGCTTTGTAGTAGAAGAGAACTGCTACAGTGCACCAATTAAGTGATGTCTAAACTTTGCTGACAGGTCAGTGGTTTCACCAAACATCCTTTAAGAAAGAAAAGATGCTAGATTTACAAAACAAATGTACTAATACTAAATATTGCCACATTTTTCCTTTGGATAGTAGCACTGATAATGGGAAAACAGTCATTTATTTGTCTAGAATATTTCTTTGCCATTCTAGGTTGTTTCCTGTTACAGTTATCAGTGCTTCCTCAGCATTAGGATTTTAGATGGTTTCTTTCAGCCTTTGTAGTCTTTTTGCATTTTTAGTTTTTTTGGGGAAGGGGTTGTTCACTAACTTCAGAGGTAAGTCTTACCCATTTTTAGAGAAAGAGCATCTCTAAGCTTTTAGTTGTCTCCAGTAGCATTTCTCCTATGAGGTACAGATTAGTAGTCTGACTGTGGAATCTAGATTTGTTTCTTATGAGTTTGTAATTTGAAAAATATCTGTGGGAAAGCACAGTACAGCTGAGACTGGAATCATTGCCTTTGCAGCTTTGACCTTGGACTCCAACTGTGGGAATGTTCTGCTTATTATGGGAGTATGCTGCTTACACAGGGCTATAGACAAAGGAAATATTTGTAAATATAACTTTTATACCAAGTCTACAATAGATTTTTTTCCATATGTAGCAATGTTGGTTGCAGGTGTTTAATTTTTCAAGGTATTCCTTTTTCAAAAAAGTCTCAAATGTAAAAGCAATTCATCTGTTATATAATGATTTTTCTGACTCTTCATTTTCTAAACAAACTTATATAGACTTTGTCTTCGATAGTTATAACAAAATGTGTTTCCCACAATGGAATTGAAACTTGGTTTACTATTCAGTGCTAGAAATCACACTGCTGTAGTTGTAAGTGTATTTCCTTCTCTGACAAGTGCATGTAAACACTCATTTCTCTCATTCTCATTCTTAATGTAATCTGATATATAGGGAAGTTTATTTTATTCAGAGTAGAGTATCCTTTTCCCAGCTAAAGCATTAAGAATATCCCATAAATATTTATTTGTGTTTTTCATGTTGGTATTTAGCAATATATACAGTCTTTATTTAAAAATCTGGCTTCTGCCTGTCCATAGCATTCAAGCTAAATTAACAGCAAAGCATTCTATTCACAACCAAAACCAAAATGCCTCACAAAAACCTAACTGTTTGATGGGAAATGCATGAAAACCCTTTTAGAATAAAGGGGAAGTGCCTGGTTTCTGCTGGAAGGTCTGATGTTACATGGCTATTACCAAGCTCCTTGTGGTGCAGTCATGAATAGGTTTACAAGCTTCCAGACAAAGGATTACTTGTTTGTATTGTTTGGGGCTTTTTTTGATTGTTTTTGTTTTGGGTTGGTTTTGTGTGTGTGTGTGTGTGGTCACAGGGTTTTTTTAACTCAGACAAAGCCTTGGATATGGAGGTGATACAGTGCAGTCTTGGCAGCCTCACTCTCTGGTGTTGCTGCTCAGTGTCTCTGTATCACTCAACTGGTAGCACATTTGGTTCTTGGCCAGAGGGCAAGACTTCAGTTTCAGAACAAGACCAAACAAGCATTTGTTTTTATGCCATCAGTGCTTCAGTGCACCATTAGCTTGAGAAAAGCTTTTTTTCAGTGTAGAATTTGATCCTGATGTCCTATAAATGCACACTATTCCTTTTAGTGTAAGTGCTGAAAAACAAAATTTGGTTTTAAGATCAGATACAAAGCAGATTCAATTTGGTGATTAGAACAGGGGAAGTTAAGTTTTCTCTACAGAAAAACAAAGTTTAATGTGGAATATTGTTATGAGGCTATGATAAGCAATATGTATTTTGTAAAAATAAATGCTTTATTAAAACAAGGTTTTGAAATTGAAGTGTTTTGCTATTTTTCATTCTTTTCTCATTGTGGCTATCCATTTGTTAGACTGACCACCATTCACATTTCCCCTATTTTTTTCTGGGCTGTCTTTTGAAATAAGTGAGGATAAAGGGAAAAGTAGTCTACCTATGTGCTGTACCACATACTTCTGATGGCACTGATGTTCCCTTCCTGGATGGGCAATGGATTCCTTAGGAGGAGCATACTGGAAGCCTGAGCCAAAGATAGTTGAGCTGGACCCAGCTGGGAGATGATGATCAGAATTTCCAGAGCTTTTTCAGCTTCCCTAAGGCTGTGATTTGACAGCGTTTTTGTATCCCACCACCAGCTCACCTAACAGTATGTGTTGGTTCTGGAGCACGATTAGAATACAGTGACATTGTTATGGAATTAGCCAGAGTATATAAAAAGGAGTTTATCCCAGGTTTAGACCTTCCTGCCAGCTGCTTGAAAGCAAATGATGTCTAATCTGGTATAAACTGTAATGGTGCAAAATCAGCCTTTTAACATATCTGAAAGAAACCAGAACATGCAAAAGGGAATATGTTGTTGTTGTTGTTGTTGTTGTCGTCAGATCAGTTCTTTGTAAAATGTGGCCATGGCAATTTGGATGCAGAAATAGCAATTCTGAATTTCAATTTACTCTTATTGGACCATGCACTCCACTGTCGTATTTCCACTGGCAGATAGCAAATTTAGGGAGGCCTCACACACCCCAGCCCTGGCCTTTTTTCCTTTTACCCATATGCTAATTTACCTTAGCTAATGCTAGGCTAGTCTGTTAGACTTAACTAGGTTTTAGGGTAGGCAAAATTAGGGAAAGAAGCAAACTTGTAAACTTTTTACAGCGACAGGCACTCAGTTGCTTCCCATTACAAAAACAAGAGATTAATTGATCTTTGGGGTCTGTAAAGAGCTGTGGGCCCCAGCAAACCAAAACCGTACATTTGGATGTGCTATTGGGGCTTCAGTATTTAGATATAAGTAATAACTTGTATTTTGGTCCAGAGTGGGTCCATGGGGCTCCCAAACATCTGCCAGTGTGGAATGCTTCAGGGTGCAGTCCCATAATCCCTCCTGAACCAATCCAGCAGCTCACTGGAGCTGAGAGGTGACTCCTGCAGAAGTGTTGCTGCCACTGCTTGCCTTGCCCCAGCTCTGGCACACACCCAATCCTCTGGTGAACCAAATCTTTCTAACCTAGCAGCGTTTTTGTGACAGCCATTGCAGGAAAAGTAGAAGAGAAATTAGGTACCTTGGAATGTGCTTTCCGTGCTTTATTTTACCCAGTGATACTTCTGAAATTTCTGCCCCATTTGAGAAGCTGGGACAAGCATGATACAGCAGAATCGTGCCCAGTGAGTCAACAAAAAACTAACACATCAAGGAAAAAGACATGCAGTATTCTGCTAATTGAACTGAACCTAATTCAGCTAGGGCTAAAAAGGGTGCCAGAGCAGGTGGAAATTTGTGGTCCTACCAGCCTTCCAGGAGAACGGGAAAAGAGCAGGAAATACTGCTGCAAACCAGTATTCCACTCAGCCACCAAGTGGGACTGCTCCCTCAGGAAGGTCAAGCCCTAAATCTTGAGAGCAGAAAATAATAGGTGTTATGGGAGAGGGCTTGTAGCAAGCTTTGGTTTTAAATTATTCTTTTAAATATCACACAAAATTGGTCTGTACTCTTGCTAATGGCACTTGAATAAGGGAATTATGTCATAAAAGACTAGTGTAGAAAACAGCTTTCAGTTACTTACCTTGAACAACAAGACCAGAGCAGCAGACGGGTAACAGGCAAAAAGCTCAATTAAGTTAGATACTGTTCAAGGTTGTGGCTTAAAGAATAAAACACATTCTAGCTCTACAGTGGCAGGAGGATACTCTGTATCCATTGCACCAATTTTTAAGTTTAAAATTCTGTATGCTAACTGCAGCTAATTGTCTGACACTGCTGAGTTCACAGTTACACTTTCATTTGTGACTAATATCGTAGGATATTCTGCTAAAAAAATTACATTCAAATAGTCTTATAATTTGGCATGTATTTTATCTGAATATCAATGTGTGGGTTTTCTAAATCCATACAACTTTCTATAAGTTTTAATTCAGACGTATTTCATCCAAGTTGGGTATTTAAAAATACTGTCCTCTGGTGAATCAGTGATATAATTTCTCATTAGATCAAATTTGTGTCATGGTATCAAAGATGTATTTCTTTTCTTTTTACTAGTCTTCAAACATGAGTTTGAAAGGTACATATTTAATTTAAAGCTTCACCTATAATCTGTATCACAAATACTTATGATCTCCAAATAGCTTCAGCAGTTCTTTAGGTTCTTTTCTTCAGTCACCATTCACCAGGTTTCTAAATTTTCTACCCATTCTGTAGCTAACAGGGAAATCATTTGGCATTCTGTCCTGCTGGCAGGCTAGACAGACTGTATCTTCAGTTTTGTCAAAACAATCACGTTAGCTTACCCTCTTTAAAGAAAGGATTTTTCTAACCCAGATCTTTTGGGCACAGGCGGATTAGGGAGTGACCCAGCAGTTCTGCTGGAACATTCAGTGTACTTGCAGTCATTGATAGCCCAAAGTACACTGGGAAGTGCTAACATCTTAATCTGTCCGGGCTGCAGCCAGACAGCATCCTTGGCTGGGCCACAGCTCAGACTTTGGGGCTGACAGGGACCATCAGCTGCCCTTTCTGGCTTCCTGGGGGCACTGTTAAACTCAGAGCTGCTGCTGAATGAAGCACAACTTCTGCTCCTCTCTGTGCCTCAGCAGGACACCATTCATCTCAGTTTCCAAGCTCAGTCCAAGACATTAAAGCCCACCAGTCCATCGGTTTTTTACCCAGGTTTTTGCAACTCTTGCTCTACAAAATTAGCACTGTGTTACTACTTTCCAGATTCAGCTTTTAACTTCTAGACTCCTGATACACATTTCCCTATTAATTTTAAATCACAGGAATAATCACCGTCAATACTCACCTGTTTTTTAATGAGTAAAACATATTTTATCTTATAAACAGCTTTCAAGGTAAACCTCTGAAGGTCTTTTTCTCTTTAGACCTGTTTCTTAGTTATCCTTTGTGCCCATTGCAACAGTTTTCCTAGTTTCTAAAAGCCTTTGAAGTGTGGACATCAGAACTTTATAAAGGGTTCCACTTGTGCTGTCCTCACCAGTGCCAGAGAGAGACATAGTAACTCCCCGAATCACATTCATTATTCTACACTCCTACATTAAAGAATCATTAGTCTTTTGGGGTCGTAATTGCATATTTCACTGGGAATTTTTGTCAGACTGTTCCTCTTCTGTGACATCCTACATAGTTTTCTGATCTTCTTTCAACAGCAGAGCTGTTTATTAGCAGAGGTAGGATGTCTTTCTTGTTTCAGTTCTGAGTTTGGCTGCATTATAATGTGTTCCATGAGAACAGGTCCAGCAGTCCAAGGAGAGAGCTTTTCTGGCCTTCAATTACTTCTCCTCATCACCACTGATCCTCATCTTCATCCATGAATGCCTACATATCTCTTGAGTTGGAGATGGAAATATTTTCCTCAGTAAGTGTGTTTCATTCATTGTAATTTTGTAAATTTCTTAAGTCACTTTTTGCTATTGCATAGTGCTGAGGTTTTAAATGGCATGGCATGTCACTCAGAAAAATACCTTACCAGAATTCTAAAGAATGTTGTATCTGAGTAATTACTTTTGGCTTGATCTAGACCAAATTGAATATTATCATGTACTACTAAAAAAATTTATTTAGGCTCCTCATAACTGAAAATTTTAATGTAATGTATTGTGTTAGAAAGATGCACACAATATTTTATGATAAAAAGAAGAAAAAAAAAAGAAGAGAAAAAATTGTGAGTTTGAATCTTCTGGTGCTTCTCATGTCTAAAGACTTGAGTGGTAAGAGTTGCATTTTTTTAGGTCCACTTCTTGAAACATTCTGAAACCTCGAAATACAGGGGTAGTAACACTGAAATCAATAGCATAAATGTCACTGAAAAACTCAGACAAATCAAGGATGATATGCTATTTTAGAGTTAATTGTTCAATAAGGATGTAATAGGCAATCGATTTAATAATGTTTAGATTGTTCTGCCTTGAATACTAATCAAGTAATAAAGGAAGTAGATCAGATGGTGATAGAGTAGCCAGAAAATATAACATAGAAAATATGCATGTAGAGAAAAACTTAGCTGTAGCTTAGAAAACTGGAAGAATAAATTTTCAAGTGATGAGAAATAAAGAAAGGAAAATGAAAAAGAACTGAAAATACAGAAAGGACTGCAGGGGATAGAGACATTTTAAGAATAGATAGAATCAAGATTAGTTGGTCCCACAGAAAAAGAAATTATTGATAAGTACTTTTCCATTTACTCTCATCCAAATCATACTTCACATAGATCTCTTTTTTTAGTGAAATTTCACCAGACTGTGATCATCTTGCTATTTCTCTACTTCCTCTATCATATCAAAGTATGCCTTTCTAGGTTTTGTCTCTGAAAACTTAGGATCCTTAGAAGAGGCAGATTGGGAATTCCTTCTTTCACAATTTTGTCTTTTATTTTGCTTACTTGTATGCAGAGGGTCCACCTCAGAAAAACACCCCACAATGTCATCACTGACACTTCTTTATAGCTCTCTTACATCCAGGAACATACTCAGTTTAAATCTTCCACATTTTTCGCAGTCAAGTTTTCTCTGTACACCTGTAGCACAGTAAATCACATCATTACCTTGTCCTTTTAATGTCAGAACTGCAGTAGCTCTGAGAATTGAAGCTGTTGCTGATGGTAGATATTAATACTTAAAACTTTCACCAATTAAATGAGGGTTAGTTTCAGTAAAACTGTCATCTTTGGTTTTGATTTGAAATTTGACTTGATTTGAATTTGACTTTTTAGTTTTTATTAACTATGTTCTATCCTTACAATAAAAGTTTCCACATAACGCATAGAAAACTTAATCTGATACTTTGTAGCTTCTTTTTACTTCTCCTGAAGCAAAATTGTGTGTTTTCCTTTACCAAACTTGGCAAGGGTTAGTGCTTTACACACACAAATCCCAGAAGTTCTCCGGAGATGTTTTTCTCCCATCAGCCTCCTTCCCCTCCACCTCCAAAACCTTTGTGGGTTCAGGTCTTTTAAAAGTTTCAGTCACAGCCAACCTGAATCTTTGACACTCTTTCCTGGCAAAGAAAGAGTGCTTAACTTGGAAGCAGGTCAGGCTACAATTAAAAATGTGTAAAGGAGAGAGAGAAAAATTACCTTACTATAACAGAACCTGGCTGAGTGAGTTTTTTTCCAAAGTCCTGCTGACCAAAGGACATAAAGAGTCTGAGCCACTGCCACAGTAGATACTGAACTCCACACTGACTCCTGGCATTCTCCTCTGATCACTGGAATTACACCAGTGTTAGGGCTTATGCAAAATTGTAGTGTCTTGGGCTGTTCAAAGAAAAGTCCTCTAAGGTTTTTTCCATCCCACAAAATTAAAAAAGAGTAGGTTTATTAAGTCTAGGAGAAGTAGCAATGACACAGTGGAAATGACAGTCACTGTCCAAGTCCTCTAGGCTGTCAGCTGTATCACCTTCATTCTAACAGTTAAATTAAACGTGCAGTGGCTTCACATCTTCATTTTAATGAGTAGAGATACTCTTAATAACTTTGATTTGTTCCCAGTGATAACTACAACTCCTGAAGTTATGAAGTAACAGAAAAAGGAAATCTCATGTGTTCCCAGCATAGGGAGCCTGTGCTGTTCTCTGAGACTGTAATTTGGGAAGGATGATACACTACTAAAAGAAAATTAACAGTGTTTTCCCAAAACATTTAAAAGCTGAGGTGATGTTGCTGAAGCACCATCATTTCATGTCTCTGTTGCTGACACAGCTTGTGTAGAAACAGTTTTAATATAAAAGTCATTACAGGGTCAATGGGAAATCTCTGTACATATCAGAAGTATTTTGAGTGATTTATGTAAGCCCATGGATATTCATTATGATGATATTATTTCATGTTTCCACTGACAGGCAGAGCAATGTCACTGGTAATGTCCAAAATAAATTATATCATCATAAAACTGGACCTTAAATGCAACAGAATTAAATTTGAGGTAACTGTTAAAGTCTGACAATTAAAGAAAGTTAAAGGACATTTCAAACAGTAAATTTCCCTGCTCTGGGTAAGTGTTGTCATTCAGTAGGCTTTGTGACACAGAAACAGGCACATCCATCCTACAAGTGCACGGAAGGGAGTGTACTGAGAGTGCCTATTCTAAATTCCCTCACCTTGCCTGTTTATAGGTACTTTGTATCAGTACAGTGTTTTCAATGCCCTGTGCCTCTGAGCACTTCAGTTTTCTGTATCAGGTGTTCACTGTTGTCTGTAACCATCAAAAGATTCTTCAGTGAGGGTTCATGGGTAAGTACTCATGATTATCCCCAGCAATTGTGCAACTGGCCCCAGTGAAAATAAGGAGTGCTCATGGATTTCCTGATACAGTCTGCTTTTATATTGCCATTTGTGTGGAATGATGATAACTAAAGACTGAGATGTGTGTCATTGTGCTTAGGATCTCTGACTAGTAATAACAGACTGTCAACAGTTTGGCACAGGGATTATCACCATTGGCTGAAGAGGATCAAAACCTCAAGGACAAGCAATAAAGATATGAAATTATTTGCCTGAGATTATTTATAATCAAAAACAGAATTGTGAAGCAAATCAGCCAGTTTGTTTGAGCCAGCAATAAATTTTCCCCTGGGTTCAATGAGGCCGATGTTCATCCCACATATTAGGGATTTCCCAATTTGTCCTCCCTTCCACACCAGGCCCATACACCTTAATTTTAAAATACTGTAGGCCATGTTCAATACAGTGTGTTCATTTTGCTGAAGATACAAAACCAAACTGGAAACTTGGTTCTCTAATCAGCTGAAACAGAGGTTGGCTAATTTCCTCACCAGTGAAGCACTGAGAAATGTGAGCAGTATTCACAAAGGTCTGAATCATACTGGCTATTAAATGTTCTGGGTCAAACTACCACTTTCAGAGAAATAGTGGAAACTAACACAAAAGGGAGTAGTCAGCATTTCTGGCTACTGTACCAACACTGAGAACCTTTTTATCCATCACTGGTGATGCCCCTTTCCAACCAGTAAATACTCCAGGGCAGAATCAATTCCGCGAAAGTTCCCATTTCACTTTCATTAATCCTGTTTCCTAATGTGGTGGTTTTATGCAGGTGTTCATTCTCTAAAGCCCAAGATTTTCTCTGAAAATACTTTTGCAGGCATTACAGGGCCCCTAACTTCAGGATCCAGCCATATCTGTAGTAGCTTTTTCCAAAGCATAGAAGATACTGATACACATCTGTGCCACATTTCTTGAAAGCATTCACTGCTCCTGGGGGATGGGGCCTGGGGAGAAGAAAAAATGCTTAGAAAAGCTGGATAGGAGAGCCTGTTCTTTCATAATCATCTAAAGCCGTCAGAGTGGTGTTTTAGTTCTTTGTGGTAAATGAGAACAAGCAGGAAGAAGATCAAGTGAAAGAGAAGATAATTTTCCTGAGTTGAAACCTATCATTATGATGAAATTAAGAATATGATTAATATCCTCAAGGACTCGATCTGGAAAAAAAGCCAACATTTTGAGACTCCAACTTAATACACACAATTTGCATGCTGTTATCCTGGATTTGACTGCTAAAAACGAGTGAAAGCTTCAGTGTTTTAATCCAGTGATAAATAGTGGGTTAATGAAAAGGGAGAGGCTTTATTTTCCCCTTTTAAAGTTGTAGCTGCATGAAAGCCTTGCTGTATATCCTATATCTACCATCAGGGCATGTAACAGCTCAGCCCAGAAATTTTGATCAATGAAACACTCTAACTTAATGGTCCTATGGTAAACTGATAAAAAAAAAAAAGGTATAAAAGGTATAAAAATAATGAATCCTGGAGAAAACATTGCTCTTTGCTTTACAGTTGACAGCTTTACAGTTCAGCTGCTTCATTGCAGACCAAGAGCCATGCAGTAAGGAATGGAAACGAGATGGGTGGAAACAAGATGGGTAGGTACAGGCAGAGAAAAATTTGTGGAGTCAAAACACGTCTGCAGTTTCCCACTAGGTAAGGCTGTTTGCTAATATCAAAAGCTTTATTTGATACTTAGTCGTATGCAACAGTAATGTGGTTTTTTTTAAATTAAAAAGTAAATAATAAGAAAGAAGTCTGTGGTTTTTTATTTCCATTAAATTCACTCTTGAATGAGTGATTTGGACTGAACACTTCTGTTGACTTTTTTCAGTAAAATGATTCAGTTGTGCTCTAATTTAAATAGTTTTATGGTCATATGGTCTTACATTCCCAGCCCTTTTTTCTGGTGCTGAGAATTCAGTGCTTAACTCAGGGCAAAGAAGAAAATCCAGTTCAAGGAACAAACCAGCTTTTCTACTTTTCTTTGTTTGTGTCAAGAGAAAATAAGCTATTTCCATAAATTTATATACCAATAAATTTATAGCAATTTTTATACCAGGGATGATACTAAATTTGTTTCAGAAATATTTATTCATACATATTACCATATGGATGTGCTTTACTCATTCTGAAACAATGCAGCTGCTTCTGAAGAAGACCATGGCTGGACTAAAGAACTGAAAGTTTCAAGATTTTATGACTGCTGAAAAGTTGATTGCTTCTTAAAACATTCTAATCAGCTAGAGAGACCATCACAGCACAACACAGATTCATTTGTTCACAGTCACATATTTTAATGTAGCCTTCTCTGCCAGCTTTAGTTTTCACTTTCATTTAGATCATACAAATGTATAATAGGAATAAAATCAATTTTTCAGTATTTTTGAAAATTAAGAAGTAAAATGCTTGAACCTTGTAGTTCGATGTTCAATTTACCAGTCTGAGGATGCTCTAAATCTTTCAGTTAAAAATTTGAGATCACTTAAGTGAATCCACTGTTTTGATAATTTGTGGTGTTCTGTTTTTTAAGTTTGTTCAGTTTTAGTTAGATAATTTGTGTTAGTCAGATTTATAATGGTTTGTTCTTATGTACCCCTATTCTTTTCCCTCAAGTTGGTTTCTCCCAATTTTTTTTTCCCCTTTTTCCCTGCCGTTCTCCCTGCCAATCTTCCCTCTCCTCCCCCCAATTTTCCAGAATTATCCCTGCCAATCCTTAGTAACCCTGCCCCAACCCCTGTCCATCTCCCTAGTCCATCCCAAATCCTTCCAGAACCTTCCCTGTCATCCATTCCTATCCCTGCCAGGGGTTGGCTCCCTGTGACTTTCCCCTCCTCGGTGTTACCCCCATTCATTCCCTGTCACCCCCTTCCCTCCCCTATCAGATCCCTATTGGCTGGCCTGCGTGCCAGCCCCCCGAGTTTCTGGTGCGTTATAACGTTTTCCCGGGCATTGCTCCAGGCTACTTTCCTCGTCCCCATCCTGGGAGAATAAAGCCTTCTTTGGACACACGAAAGAGTGGCCTCTCCTTCCCCTCTCGCTCCGGATCCCTGGTGGGGAACATCCATTCCCCACAAGCTCATCCACGCGCTCCTGGCTGTCGCTGCCTGCCCGCGGCGTGCTGGGTCTGTCAGCCGGGCGCTCCGCCTGCCCAGCCGCTGATCGATAACCCGGGCAGAGATAATAGTTAACTGGATAAGGGGAAAAAGAAAAACAAACAATCAACAAAGAAAAATCAAATGTCCAAGAAAGTATGTTCTTTTAAGAGATGGGAAAAAGCATCAGGATACCAGGAGTTGAAAAACAATTCATGACCCATGGTGTGATTCAGACAAAGAATTTATCAGAAAGTTGTTCTGAGAGGTTGTGAACTCTTTGATTTGCCCTCTGACTCATTTTGTTTTGGGTCTGAGAGCCATTCATCATCCATCCATCCATCCATCCACCCATCCAACCATCCATCCTTTTCCCTCTATAGCTACTAGTTTCTTCTATGACTCATATATTTTATGGTGTTGAGTTAGTTTCTACTAAATCCTCTAGTTATGATGATTTTTTTAATTCTCTTACTCAGATTCTGTGCAGTATGAAGAGGTCATAGGTGAGCTAAGTCTTTGTAGTGCTCAGCCAGTAATGAGGGGGAGCAGAAGCTCCCAGTGTCCATATAAATTGCATTCTACCTTTCCAGGGTCGAGTCAGTCCCTAGTTTTCCATTTCATATCCTGTGTTTTGCCATGGCTGTCAACAGCCTCACTAGAAGACCTAAATCTAGGGAGAGTTCTCTCAGTGCTTAACTTTCAACTCAGTGCTTTAACTTTAAAAAATCTGATTATTTACATGAATTCAAGAAATCTGCCCTGAGCATAATATTTGAAATCTTTGAATGTTGGAGAATGTGCCTTTTTGACTCCTAACTGACATCTCCCTGACAGTTCACATCTTTATCATAACCTTACAATTTAGTCCTGCAATACCTAAATTCAAACCAAACTACTCAAAGAGATTTGGATACTTGGCTTGGTTTATTCCTGCCTTCTCGGCTGCACTTCTGCTGTCAGTCATTTTCAGGGAAATAAAGTGGAATAAAGAAAATCTGCCTTATTTGTGTCTTTCTGTCCTAGCCTCATGTAGTGAGAAATGGATGGGAATGGCATAAAGAGGCTCAGAGCAAAGGGAGCTCTGTAGCAGAAGAGTGCAGAAGAAGCATTCTGCAATAATTTACATAATCATTACAATATTGGATCACTTTGTGACTTACAGTTCAGACCATAGAAACACTACAGCATGTTCTGTATGAAAAAATCCAAGAGCACTGATGAACTAGAGACCTAATCAATTTTGGTTTCTTTCCCCTCCCTGTACTTGTGTGACACTAGACTGTGTTCAGCCAGGCCTAACTCAAACTATCTCAAAGCAATTTGTCTTACCACAATATGGGGAAGTTTGGGGTTTTTTTTTTACTCCTTAAATAAAATTTCATCAGCGAACAAAAATGTCTGAGCCATTTTTCAGGTAGAAGGTAGTAATATGTCCCTGTCACTGCTGGATAAACAGAAATACAGACTGTATCATGCATCACTGGTGAAGCAGGACTACAGTGTTTGTTTCACCTACTGTCTCAAACACCTCAAGTATTGTCATGGGTAGAGAAACTGTGAATAACCACAGGTTATTTCAGCAAAGCTTCTACAGCCCATTTTCCACTGACTAGTTTATTTTTATTTTTATTTTTATCCCCATACTAAATAACAAGCAGGACAAGCCTTTTGTCCAGAAAATGTGTGATAAGGCAGTGCAGATGTGGTTGGACTGTGTCATTTTAAAATAAACAGGAGGCAATTTTTCCTGATATACAACAGCTGTCTGATATCAGTTCTCTTTGTTATCATTACTATTAGAAGAATGATCTATTAGAACTTCTCTTTCCCCTAGAGAAGTTTAAGTTAAAACTCCAAGGACATTCCCAAATAGACTGTAATAGTTCAGACATTCTTATCAGCAGCACATGATGAAACTGTGCTGGCTTTCTCTTGCTTTTCCTACAAGCCTATGAGACTTTTCTGAAAACATCAGCAAAGTAAGGGAAAATTCTATGCACACAAGTGCAAAAACAACACTACCAACCTGCATGGTGCTAGCATATAGACAGCTGTAGATGACTTTTCTGAGTACCCAGTCTTCCACACCTATTGTCTCTAAGTTATCTGTTGAAATTCCATTTGTAAAGAATTTGTCCACACCCCAAAGAAAGCTGCAGTGGGTTCACAGGAGGATGATATGCTTTGTAAAATGCAATGAGCAGCTTGTGGTCTTAGTGATGAGGCTAGCACTATTTAGAAAAAATATTCAGTATGGCCCTCCACATACTCACAAATACTATTTCAGACTAGATCGTTAAAGTCCTAAGCATGCCAAATCCTGCATTGCTAGGACTATGGTCTCTTTTGACTTTGGAAAATAATATCTGATATTTTAAAGTGTATCTGCTTTATAATGACATTAAAACCAAATTTATCCACCAGATTAGGATCAGAATTTAAGCAACAGAGTAGGCAAGTGAATTCTTATTACACGTTAGAGCCACTTCTATTTTTGACCATTGATACTGCATGAACTGTGCATAAAATTACTATTTTTTTCTGGTTACCTTTCACAACATCCTTGTTGACTCATGTCCACTACACCACATTCATTGTTTTTATGACACAGTTTTTTGAGAGGATTTTTCAGTTCTGCTTTCTTGAAATTCACCTTTCTCTATACTCTCTTTTGTGATGGTCATTGGGCAGCGGAAGCGCCGTGCTCGAGAACTGCATCACAGAGCCCAGACAGGCAAGGTGAAGGGAAATGTGTTATAGCTCTAAACACCTCAACAAGACAGCATTTCAGCACATCATCAATGCTGTTTTCAGACTGCTGTGCATGGCATGTAGCTCTCAGCCTGATGGTCTCAAGCACATCCCACAGACTCACTCTGTCACGTGCACTCACACTGTGAAAAGAGCAAAGGCCCAGAGATTTAAAGCACACAATAGTCTGATACATTTTCTTTCATGAAAAGCAATCATTCAGAGCAGAGGCATTTTGTGTTTGACATATGACACTGATAATTTCTGATGTTATAAATTTATAAGTTAATTCAGAGAATTGCAGAAGTGCAGGCTGCTGTCCAGAGGAGTTTATTGCATCTGTTAAAGGTGGCCTGGGTTACCCTGAGCTCCATCAGCAGGAGTGGAGCTTTGCTTGGACATTGTGCATAGCAGTTCCTAGGTTCCTGTGACTGTCCTTAGCTACATCACCATAACGTGTAGTGACAGTAGAAACCAGAACTTGGGTTGTAATATTGTGATTTGCCTTTTCCCCCATAACTCAGTGAGGAAAAAAGTATCCTGTATTCACTCATTTATTGTTAGATTTCCTTGCTTTCTTTGACTTAGGGATTGTATAGAAATTTCTTTATTTTTTCTGAGTTTTAAAGGGCAGTGCAAAAATGTAAGCAGAACAGCCTGCTTCTATCTCACTGTTTGTACTTTGACTGTCAGGTAAACAAAAATGAAAACCAAAAATGTTTAAAACTTGGTACACCTAAGTAAGGGGGAAAAGAAAAGCTTGTTTACTAAAAGTTCCATCTATGACCTTTAAAAACATGATTACATTATTCAGAAAGTAAAGAACAGTGACAAGCCAAGTGTTCTTTTCACTAGAAACATTCTTCTTAAATTATTTCATAATTACAAAATTTGATGAGATACCAAGGACAATAGAAATATAATGTTCCTCAGAGACCAAAAAAGAGGCATTGTTTAACAAAAAATGCTGGCAGTGCAGTGAAGCAATTCAAGAAACTGACAATAATATGTTAATTTAATTTGCCTCTTGTGCTCTCTTAACAGAACCCTTTAGGTATTTCTGTTTACCACCTGTTTCATCCTTCTGCTTACCATTAGATGCTAAATTATTTCTTCCACATGTTAATGGCACTCTAGCTAATCACTATCCTAAAGCATGGCATAAGAGGTTTTGGCTATTTTTGTTTCTGATGTTTTTTTCAGACAAAGAAAATGAAAATTATGGATATACAAACTGAAAGCATTGTAACTGTTACCTTGATTTTAAAGGTCTACATAGTTTCCTTAATAATATAAATATGGCATTATTAACTTTAAGTTTTAGATCTAACATATTTTACCATGCTATGAGAAAAAAAGACCCTGTGATATTACGGGCTTTAACAGCAATGGAAGGCGTGACCTTAGAGAGCTCATGTTAGAATTGTGAAGAAATGAAAAGAGATTCTATTTCCATATTAGTGCTATATTTAAAAATATAGTCTGAGACATAACAAAATAGGACTATTCTCCTGGTGAATTAAATATTAACTTTGATTAACTTTGTGTTGCTGTACCATTTAATCCTTGGTATTGACCCACTTTTGTCATCAATCATTTGAAAAAGTTATTGCATTGAGACTTATGTCCTTGTTGTTCGGAGAGAGAAAATGTCATTCTGTTGTAGGCTGTAATTAAAATAAATGGTATTTGCTGAAAGTTTTAGCCTCACTGTGTTAACTCCTTACAAGCTTGCAAGGAGGCTTGCAGGCAGCAGCTTATTTTAAGGTGATAGCAAGCCTAAATTGAGGTTGTACTCAATGCAAACATAATGACAGAATTAGATGGAATGCTGGCAGAGCGCTGGCGCAAGGCGGTGCGGGTCTCCTCTCATTTCCCAGCTCAGACAGCAGACACTGTGCCTGACCTTGGATAAAACAGTCTGTCTCAGACTTCAATTTCCCGCCTGTGAAAGGGGACTAAATATCTTCCTGCTGCAGAGGTCTGTTTTGAAAGGGGTGTTTATTCATGACAGAGAAACAGTCACTCAGGGGGGCGTATATAGACCCTTGGTAGTTCCACCAGCCCAGGGAACACTGTTCATAAACAGGGCAGGTTATGAAGTGTGCCTGGGAAGGGGGGCTCTGCCTGCCAGAATTGGTTGCTTCTATACAGCATCTCAGAGCATGGCTGGAATCCAGCTTTATCATCTTTACATTCATTCTATTCTTCTCTTTCTTTTATGTTTCATATTTTTCAGTTGTATTTGAATGTACTATCCCTCATGATTTTCTAAGTCTGTAAATTAAGATTAAATGAGGCTGATCAATAAAGCCCCACAGGGAAGAAGGTGCAGAGGAGATGGGCAAGGAAATGTCCCCATGAAGCTTGGGAAAAATGCCGGGTTTGACTGACCAAAGCTGTTACATAGAAGCTGACTTAGCACCAGAGGGTGGCCTTTGTTTCAGGTAAGCAGCTATCAACTGCTGAGTGGATCAACAGGCAGTGCAAAAGTTTCTCCCTGAGTTCTTTAGAAGAGTGGGAATGTCTCCTTGAGTTAGCCAGACCAGGAGAATACCTGACTTACCCCAACAAAGAGTACAAAAACTGAAAAAAACTGAAAAACTAACAGAATTCCAAAGAGAACAAAAGGCTTGTGGTGGCTTGAACCCATCTACAATTTCCTGGTGACCAGGGACCCCATTGTCGTTGGAGAGCATTTTCTAAAGGCCAGTAATAGGAATTACATTGATATTGTGATTGAACTCCATATTGCAGTTCCTATACACGCATTTGGCTAAGTGTAACTTACATTTGTATTATGCTGTGCAATATATTTTGTATCATTCTGACATATCAGAAATCTCATGTAGCATAAGCTTTAAATAAGTACATTTGATGTTAAACCTTACACCTCCCGTGGAATATGTAGAAGAACCTGTTCAGTGTAACATACCTGATCAGTATTGGGCTTTGGTGCTACTTCAGACCCAGCTTCTGAAATATGTAAAAGAGGGTGGTGGCCAATGAAAGTGTCTAAAAATAAACTTTGAAGTAAGAATTCCTCTGCCTTTTAATAGGTGTTGATCAAGAATTTTGATGTCTGAACACAACGGCTTTTTTTAGCACGTATGCTTTCCCTTTTGTTTTCAGAGCAGTTCCCTAAGCACGCCAAAGTTTTTAGCTGCTGTGTAGAGTCCATCTTCTGCCAGCTCTGCTTGGTTTTCCTCATGTTTTGCAAGGACAGCATCTTTAAAAAAAAACAGCTGCAAGAAGATCAGAGATGCTGTTGTTGGCAATAAGAAAGTTGTGGTGGTGTATAAAACGTTAGGGGTATTAATTGTTATAATATAACAATTATAAAATAATGTAAAAAAGGCTCTGCTGGTACCACACCATCTTTAACTGGTGTTCCACGCAAAGACTAGTTATAAAAATGTATTTAAACCTAAATAGTGCCACAAAGCAGAGATAGATAGTATTTCAAAATTTATTTCAGGCTGTCTTACTATCTCCTGGTCATCAAAATAATCCCAAACAGGATAAGGATTTGCATTGTATTTAAAAAGAGCATTAGAAGGGCAATTATTTACAGCTTCTTGTGATAACAGTTCATGTATGGACTTCAAAATATGGAAGTATGTCTTTGTAGAGTACACTGCAAACAGGAACTACAGGGTTTATACTTTGTTCTTGATTAAGAATCCTCAAACAGTGTTGAAGAATCATCTCTTATTACTAACACAAAGTACATGCTGGTCTGTCAATATGGGTCAGAAATTACCCCCAGCAGAAAGAAGGCAGGAAGGAGGGAAAGAAGGAAATGCAACTTTTGCAAGATGTTTCCATTTCCCTGACACTAGATATGAACACTCTTTTTTATCAAATGTTTCAGACTAATAAAGTTTGTTTGCAGCTGGGACTTTGTCTGAAGGCTGAAATTCATGAGCTTTGTAACAGGTTTCTAAATGGAACTCTGATCCCAGGCTATGCACTAATGGCTAAAGAAGACACATTAATTATGGAAAATTCAGTTGCTGATCCTTACAAACTTTTGGTTTTCATTAACCTTTCTTTTTAAGCATCACAAGCAAATCTAGGTGGAGTTCATATTTTGAAGTAGATACACAAAAAAGATAATGTGCCCAGATGTTTAAGATAGCCCTAAAGGTAGCTGACAATGGAGAGCCTCACCAGATCCCTTTCCTCATTGCATTTTTTAGTATTGGAAATCTTTCTCCTATCTGTAGGCCAGTTTTATTGCACCAGCAGTCAGGCAAAAGATAGCATGGGTCATTGTGATATCCATGGTTTGCATTGGCCAGGAGCTGTCAGTGGGACATAGGAAGAGGTTGGACTGAAATATTTTAAGTGGTTATGTTAGGAATTTCCACTGTTTAATGTTGGCATACCATGAGTGGATGGAACTTAGGGGTATTTTCCCCTTAGGCTGTGTGCTTGTAGTGAAAGGATTGCTCAGTGGAGTTTCTGGAGGGAGCACTGCTCAAATTCCAAGCCTGCTCTAAGGAAAGACTACACTAAAAATAAATGCTCTCAGCAGTTCAGTGCTGTGTACATTTGGGCTGAGCACTAAACTTAATCTCACACTGCCTTTAGATCATAATAGTGATTTCAGATTTTTATATCTGTATGTAGCCCTTCATTCTCCTGTGCTCTAGAATTTCTGAGGAATATGACCACTTTTTTCCTCAGATAGTGACATATGGTTTAAGGTCTGCACTAATGAAAATGTATACAAATTGCTGAGGGAAAATATTTTTATTATCATTTTATAACATTTTAGTTGATTAAATTAGTAAATACACCATCTTTTGTAGATTGGAAGTATCTTTTCTAATTTTTTTCTTGGATGTAGC
Organism: Irena cyanogastra; assembly: GCA_013397155.1. Lineage (NCBI taxonomy): Eukaryota > Metazoa > Chordata > Aves > Passeriformes > Irenidae > Irena > Irena cyanogastra. Next base: position 585,806 of record VWZV01002316.1, read on the forward strand.
TAGTTTAATTTGCTCCATTTCAAAGTAATTAGAAATTAGGAATAAGAAATCCTAATTTCTTTCAGGGTTTTACAGTGCAAATTCTTATACATAAAAAGAACTTGGTATTATTGGGGCTAAATGGAGTTGTAGAAATTTTTTGCTTTAACTGTGAAATTGTATGCAGACGAAAAAATTCTGGGAAGCCATAGGTCTTGAAATTACACAGACAATTTCCTAGCATTCAGTGTTTTTTTCTTCAGGGGTTAGCCTATTTTTGCTATGTTTTCTTCACAAAGATACTATAACAGCATGCCTGATCAACCTTAAGTTGGCTGCAGATGAGTGAAAACTCCGAGTTAATTGCTTCTTTCTGTCAAGGTCAGGAAAATCTTAATTTGGATCCACTGAGGGAGAAAGTTTTTCAACCAACAAGTTCAACCTATTAGAGTGTCCTCAGCTTTATATGACTGAGAGCTTCCAACAGCACACAAGGGCAAGCTGACCTCATCTTTCCTGTGAAAACTTATTGCCAATTTATACTTTTTATCGTTGGAGAAGTGCATGTGCACTGCTGCACTGTGAATCTGATTTTGTCTTTTTCCAAAGCCTGTGTTTGAATCCCTTTCCTCCTTCAGCACAGCCTGTCCTGGGTGTGCTGGTCCCAGCCTGTTCCTGCACACAGGAAAGGTGCAGCAGCAAACACGAGTGTAAGTGTTTAATGAGGTTTTTGAAAGTTTGAAATATGAATTGTCCTTCACATGTTCAAACCATGATACTGTGTCATTTTAATATTCTAAATTTTTGCTTGGAAACCATGAATTTTAAATAGGAAAGGCAAGGGAGGGCAGAAAAATCATGAGGGGAGTACCAAATCTCCTGACTTGTTAAGAGATGCTGGCTTCATACAGGTTTATCCTGCATGCTTTCAATAATGGGTCTCTGCTGACACCTTCTATATGACCCAAAGGAGGCCTTGCACTGAACATCCATTTTTTTGGAGGGAGTAAGAGGCAAATTTGATACCCAGAACAAAGCACTTTACTGCAGTACAGCCTCATGATGTGTTATTTTTTCTTTCTGCTTACACTCAGGTATTTTTTTCTACAAAGCTGTTTATAAATAAATTGCATTATCAGCAAGAAAAAATTGTGACATTGTAATCAAGACAGTGCTATTTATGAGGGAATAAAGTAATCACATTCATTTTTAATTGATTGGTGTGTTCACAGTTTCTTTCAGTGATTTGAGATGAAATGGCCACTTTTTTCTGGTGTTTTCTGGGATTTTCTTTTGTCATTCTCCCTGCTGGGTTCATCAGTGTTTGATTGCAGATGAAGTGAAAAGTAAAAGCAGTAGTTTCATTGAGAAGAGCAAACCCATTCAGGGAGCAGCTTCAAGGCCCCTCTCTGAAGCTACAGATCAGTCTTTTTTTTAAAGGGAATATGTTTTCTTACATGTCTTCAGACTCTTACTTTGAAAATCACCTTTGTCCATACATTAATTGATGTACTTATTTTCCGAAACTTCTAAGTGACAGTTTTCAACTTGCATTTTGAGTTTTCTATTTTCTTCATACCATGACCATCAGCTAAAATGCAAATTTTGATTCATTTGCCTTGTCCAGGATGCTATGAATAAATATTTACTATATTTGACTTGCTTATCTTCTTTAAAAATCTTGCTTTACTTAATAGTTGATGCTATTTCTTCCCTTCCCAACTTGTTTTGGTGATAGTTATGCATTCACTAGTCTTCTTTCTTTTTAACTTAGACAGCTCTGCCAGTTCAATTTATTGATCACATTTCTTAAGAAACAGCTTACTGTCTGATATCAATGAACAAGCCACCTCGAATAGTTCAGAAACATCCAAAATAGTATATAGGCATAATAAATGTCAAATTTAAAGATGGTATTTGAAATATACTTTGCTTTCCTGTGTCCATTCTTTCACAATGATTTAGCTGTTTTCTTCTACTCTTGCGATGTGTGTCTTTGCATGACACTTTTCTGAAAAATATTCAAGACAGTACTTTACTATCTGCTTCTGCAATTATTAAGCAGAAAATCAAGAGAAGGAAAGTGTAGTAGAGATGAAAATATTACCTCAGCTGTGGCTTCCACCATCACAGGGGCTATTGCCAGTGGGAATACTCTATTTATTTATCTCAGTGAGCTTACTTCACATCCAGTTCAGGTGAATGAAGAAACGTGGGGAAGAAGGAAACTTAATGCAGCAGTCTAGTCAGTATCTTAGCTGAATATCCTTGCAGACTGTTTGCATTGCAGAGTGGTTTTGGATTGTGCAAACCAGATTCTTCTGGGCCCAGCTAGACTGAGATATCATGCCCAGGAATGTACCTGATGCTCTCCAGCTGCCAGTGGGATTGGTTCAGCTGGCCAGGCTGGGGGGAACCCAAAGGAAAGGCCCTGGAACACAGCCAGCACCACTGCTGGACCCCCAGCACTGCTCCATTCCTCACACTGCCTCCCACCGGGTTGCACGGCAGGGATTCCAACCTGGTTCTGCTCCCACTTTGTTCAAAGTTGCCCATCTAGCCCTGACAAAATTGTTGTAGCAAATGCCAGTAAGAGGCAGATGAGAGACAAAATTCTTCCAAGGCAAGGGAGGGTGAGGCTGCATTTCAACAGCTAGAATTGCTCTTCGTGGAGGATGCTCTTGGAACTCTATTGCATAGAGAACACTTAGAGACAAGGAAAGTAAACTGAATTCCTGCAAGAGATGAATCAGCAGCAGGAGACAGCTTTTCAGAAAAGGAACACTTTGTATGACTAGGCCAGGGTTCAGAAACAGAACAGAAAGAGCATTGATGCAGGTAGAAAACAGGAATATCTTTTCTTTCTCTGATATTTCGGTTTTAGAAAAAATAAAGTTTTCAGAGGAAAGAGACAGTCGTAGAAGTTTTTCCTCAGCAGCATCAATCATCATGCATATTTTCTTATAAATTTCCTCAATGTGCATTAAAAATAACTTGCTGTCAAGCAAGGTTTTTGAATCAAAGGCTGGGACAGAAGTATCACTTTTGCAGACACAAAGTCAGTCTGTGTGGTGACTTCCCAAGCCACAGACATCACATATTCCTGAACAAGCACCAGTCCCAGAGTACCTGTACTATGCTTTAAACCCTCATGACAAAACTAAACATGGAAAAGTTCTCCAGGAAAACCAAGCTGCATCCTACCAGAGGGGAAAAAACCTCAATGTTTAATGATAGAAAATCCTGCAAATGTGTAAAATCCTCCCTCTTTCCTGAAAGGACATGATGTGGAGTGTCTTTGGTATCCCTTTCATGAGAGGGTCTTTCTAGAATAAATTTACACCTATAGAATTTTCTTTATTTATATCTAATGACTGATTTCATCAGGTCATCAACTTATGTCTCCGAGATTTTGCCCTGTAATATTGAGGATATCTGTTATGTAAGAATTACTTTCAAATGTTCTTTTCTGCTGGCAGACACAACTAAACACAGTAGGTAGATAGCAGTAAATGTGCTCTAATTTGATGTTAGTGAAAAAAACATTGGCATTCTAGTTTGGATTGTCATACACAAAACACATCTTCTGCAAGTAAAATTCTTTTCCCTAACATGTGAATTCATCTTTTTCAGGTGCCATTTGTTTATATAATATATTGTTTCCCATCTTAAAACTTGCTTTATTTTTCCTAAATTTCATCTTCATCCTTCTTTTCTCTTATATTTTAGTAGCATGCAGGTTTAGGTTCAGCTTTGCAGAGGAAAGCAGTTGCAGATGTAGCTGTATTCAAAATTCAAAATAGCTTTAGAAATCTGAGGCACACATTTAATGTCAGTATTTCCTCTAAATTGATTATTGCCCTAAATTATGTTACTCCTCCAATGATTGATCAACAGACACTAACAGCTTCTTCATAAAGGCTTCTTACATTAAATAAATCATAAAAGAGTAAATTGATATTGAAACACTTTAAAGTAATTCAGTTAAACTTGAGTCATTAAAAACTTTTCCATTATCCACTTTATCAGGGTTTAACTTTAAAAGTTAATAAGAAAGCCAACTCTCAAAGTCACCCTTATACTCCCCCCAGAGTTACTTCTTTGAAGCTTCTGGTCACCAACACTGTACATGTTCCCATGCATTCCCAGCTGTCCTATTCATCTTTTTATATTTCTTACTGATGATGTAGAAATATCTGATGGATGCAAAACCAGCTTTTGATTTCTATTTAAATACAAGTTTTTCTCTAAGCTGTTATTCTTTATTGCATGATGAACAGATGTGTGATGTTCCCAAAGCCCTTCATGGTGTGGAAAATACAGAAGTACTTTCTTGAATTATCCAGGAACTCGTCATTGAAGAGGCAGAGCAAGGAAATTAAGGAAATACAAGTATTGGATTCACAATAAATTCTGTAGGTTTATATAATTATGATTAGAACCTGCTGTTTGTAAGAATTTTGCCTTTGTGATAGCACTTAATGGTTGAGTTTTTAATTTTCACACTGTTGAACCAAAAGCTGATGGGCTTCTACTGACTCTTTTACTTTTTATCTAACCAAACATAATGTTGCTCCCTTTCAAAAGTCTGTGAAAAGAGAACAGTGAAATCTTAATGTGAATCTTCATCCTTTTACTGAAGGCAATAAATATTTTAATTGTGGTCAAGGATTCAAACAAAAATTCTATAGCGAAGACAGGTTTGAAACCCATGCACAACGTTTGTATAGGTGCTGTACAGTGCAAATGTGTTCCAGGGATCTGTGATGATGTTCACAAAGTGCTACTCCAATAACCTTATACTTCTGGGGATGAAGTTAGTGTCATCTCAGCTTTTCTCATACTGTGGATATAGTCCTGAAATTCTGTTATTGGGAATTGCTAAATTACTGCATTAAGAAATGTGTTCAGTATCATACTGAGTCTGTCTTGCAAAATGAAATTGTGGATTTCCAAGGCTGCCTGAAAAGTTTCTTGGTCAACATCCAGATACTGCAAAAGCATTTCCAGGATTATCAGAGAGTGAGGAATTTCTCAAATGTTCAGAAAGGCAAAAGCCCCAGGAATGTTTAAATGCTCCCTGTTTGTGGCACACACACACTTCCCACACAGTGCTCTCAGTGCCAGCTAAAAATAAAACAAGATCTGCTTTGGGTCTCAGAAGTAGGTACCAGTACAGATTTTTTAGATGTCTAAAAAGACAGAAACATGTAAATTAGCCTTTTTTTGAAGTAGAACTATTAATAGAGTTCCTCCCCACTGCATCAAGTTACTTCACATGTTACAGAAATGTAGTGCTTTCATGACTTAAAAGTTACTGAGATGAAGAACAGCTACACAGATTGGTGAGCAAGTTTAGGGTGATTGCCTAATTATTATTCCTTCCCTTAGAGATATAAGTTAAAATGCAGGTGGAGTAACAGTTCATAAATGACTAGCAAATATTTCCTATATCTCTGTCCCCATCACATCTCTGTATGGATTATAGTAAAAATTTATCTACTATAAAGTATTTTTCTCCGTAAGCTCACAGAGCTGTCTTCGAGTGTCCAAGTCCTACATAACTTACAAAATTTATGTGCTTCAAGCAGGTTTGGATCATCCACTCCAGAAGCTCTAATGTGGAAATGCTGGTTATTTCAGCATGCATCCAGTAAAAATGGCCCCATCTGCTGCCCTCTGTGCCACACACCAGTGGTACAAACAGTGATACTCCTTTCAGGAGGAACCAGTGTTCAGGGTCCTTTGGTTACAGCTTGGAGTGCTTTTGAAGGGCAGTAGGGATGAATCAGAATTCTTTTCATTCTCCTGAAATAATTGAAATAAATACTTGTTAACCTGGTGGGTGTTTGGCATAAGAGTGTGACAGTGTGAATGGTAAAACCAAAATGACTAGTTTGTATTTTTCAATGCCTGAAGGCTTATTTATTTTAGTGCTGATGTTGTTGGTAGGTCATGCATTCATGCAGGTGTTGTCAATAGGATTATGTTGCAGCAATTGATTTTTTTTCAATGAGTAAATAACAGAATAATCTTGCTTTGCCTAGGCCTTAATCAAATACAGGTCTTATATTTTCCTGTGGGAGGCTGCATGCTCTTACCTTTCAATAGGTTATGTGTGCACTGATGAGCTATTTGTGCAAGTAGGACAGTCCTTCAGAAGTCACCTGTTCCTGCTCATGTTTCCCCCATACACAATATCAACAAACACTATTTTTCCAGGGAGGTACTGTCTTCATGGTGCCAGCCTGATTATCTTGTGGTGTATCAGGTATTGCTCATTCTTAAAGATCTTAAAAATAGATCTTTCTCTGCTGTGGTAGGTTTAAAAAGTAGATTACTTTCCATTTTAAGGATAGGCAATGGTATTTATTTGAAAAAAATAGCACCTAATTATTTCTTTCCAATGTGTATGCTTAACAAAAAAATCTTTAACAGGAAGCTGACATAATTTCATTATTTCAGTAGAAGTGCATCAGTTTACAAACAAGTTAGGATCTTTTCTTTATACTGCCATATCACAACACTAAAGTGCTTATATTCTCAACAGGGTATACATTTTGTTGTCAGGGCCAGACCTAATGGTGGTGGGGGGAAGTAAAATGTAAGTAACAGTGTAGTGGTTTTTGAAGGGGTTTTTCATTCAGATGGGGTTTTTTGATTTTTTATTTTTTTTTTAGAGATACTAGAAACAATAGAATATCCTGTTTGGTCTTTGAAAATGAATGCTGCACACTGTTTCAGTAATCAATGTGAAACAAAAAATAGTGTCTGAGTTTTAGCTAAAAAGGTTTTTCTTAAATTTCTTTGTGTAACTTCCTCTGGGAAGGCAACTGAGCCTCTGCTGGACCAAACTTCTGCAGAGGGTAGAAAAAAGAGGTGATAATGTGTGTCATGCTATTTAAAATAAAGGGACTGAGTGGATGTCCTTCAATATGCTGAGGAGGATGTCTGGCAAAGATATGGAGATACCAAAAGGTTCTGTGATTCTACAGCTAAAGTTGCATTTCAGAATAGACTTTCTGTGAAATACCAATCTAGTTCTTGAAAAGCCTTTATTGTAAATTTTCATACAAAATTATGGCATTGGATAAAATTAGCAGAACAGCATTTTACATACTTCACAGAGACTTTGTATGCAATTCTAGTTGTATCTCCATCACTACTGCTCTTTTTTTCCAAGATGCTCACAAAATCTTTCTCCATCTTTAGCAGTAGGCTTGAAGGTTTTTACCAAGCATTAAAAATTTCTGAATATATATATATATATATAAAAAACTGTACTGTTTTTTTTCTTACATGCCAGTCACATGTTTTCTTCACACACACTGAAACAGTCTCAATGAGACCACTAAACTTTAGGGATTTCCTCTCCCATTCAGTCTTCTCTCAGATCAAATGCTTCTGTGCCAGGTTCCTCAGCAGCTGATAAGAACAGCTTGGTCAGGATATAATGATAAGAAGGCTGAGTAAGGAGAAATGAAACTACCTGTATTTACTATTTTCTAACACGTTGTGGGAAGAAGAATGGATATGTTTGAGCCTGGTGGTTTCACTTCGTTGCTTTGCTTTTGCAAGATTCATTAAATTGTATTAACTATGAATTTCCTAATAATCTGCAAGTTGATAAAATTCTTTCATATAAAAACCTCTCTTATGATTTTTAATACTAGCCTTGCCATAAGGAAAGATCACTGACCTAGTGCTTTTACCAAAGTGGAAGTAGAAGTAGAGCTTCAGCAAATCTGCATTTTGCAATTCCCTCAAAGTAGTGAAGATCAAAATCAGCTTTGTTTGGCTTCTCCTCCTGTAGCTGAGATCCTGGGAGCAGCAAGAAAGTTTTCATTAGACATTTTAAAGGTGAGTGAAATCACAGTTTGAACAAGCAGCAGGGAGCTGCAGGAAGAGCTGGCATCCTATGGAGGAATGTTATTGAGCAGCCCTCTGTTCTGAAAGGTAGCAAGGGAAAACTGAGGCTAGACCAAATAATATTTGGATTTTTTGGGGGGTTGAAGACATTAGAGAAGTCTCAGTGCACAAGAAAGACAGATTGTCAGTTGCAAAAAAAGTTCATACTTGCTACCTACACCTTTTGTACATTATTTGTTCTCCTGTGAATTAAAGATTATATTCTAAGTGTAGCTGACAGCTGTTGTGAGATGTTATTACCTGAAGTACATAAACTGACAAAATAAAACATTCATTTGCCCTTAATAATCACATAGTAAATGCATGGAAAGTTTATTAAATTAATCTGTTTCCTCTCAAACCTACAATGGAAAATCCCTGACTGAGGTGAACTAAATAAATACGTTTGCATAAGTCAAACCAAGGTTTTCTGTGATTTCCCTGTGATGTTTATTCAGCAAACAAGCCCAGTACATTTTCTGCATTATCAGTGGCTGAGATGCATCCAGTCTCTGAAGTTCACTTTTAAATGTTTCATCAGTGTGCAGTGTTCCATGTTTCTTTGACAAATGAAAGACAACTTTGGACATAATTTATGTCTACTTTTTATTCCTTTGGTTGTGTGACAGCTTATTTTGATATTGGTGGCTGCTGCTGATTTACTTTTTTGAGTTTTCAGCCTTTTTTTCTTTATTTAATCCATAAAGTCATTGGATTCCAAGTTTGTGTGAGAAATGAAGATCCTCAGATAGACACAGTGGTATTTTATTTGAATTAAAGGAACTGAATTATAGGTTGCCTAATTGGGCAGGAGTAAAAGAGAATGTGAACAGAATTACAATATTCAGGAAACTGGAATAATGCTGATCTGGGGGCCTCCTCAGAACTCTCCTTAGGTGTTTCCCTCTTTAGGCAAGGGATGTCCAGTACAGCTGTGGAAGTCTAGAGCACAGTCAGTTCCTAAGTGGAGAAAAAAAAATACTTAATATTTTATTTCTTAATGTCTTATTTGAATTTCATTTTTTTTCCATTGAAAGCATTCATATTTTGATCTTTATTATTAAAACCAGAGAACATAAGTGACAAAGAATTATCTCCTTTCTTTTATCAAAAAATTCTGGGGAATGAAGATATGTATATTTTAATGATCCATGCTAGCAATAGCATTATTTATTGTATAGATAGTATCCTCTCCTTTCTATCTGTAATAAAAATCAAACAACTGAGCCCCAAACAACATTGGGCTCTGGTCCATGTCAACTCTTCGTTTTCTTAATATAATTTTAATGCACTATCAGTCTAAGAAATGTGAAAATCAAAACTAGAAACTTGATTTTGACAAACAATCATGTCTATTTTCTTTCAATGACATATCAAATGGCTTTGTGTAGGACACAACAAAACTTGGAAGACATCCTTTTTACATTACCATATATATTATCACCTATATTTTCAGAAGTTTGTGTTACATTTTCACTCAGAAAACAGGCATGAAAAACTTCTACTACTTGTAAAAATTAATGTAAAAACTAAATTCCTTTTACTTGCTAATGACGCAGTTAATTATGATTTTTGAAAAAGTCCCAGAGTTTTGACCAGAGAAGATTTTTTGTGGTAGAATGAAATATAACAGAAAATTCCTGAACAGCCTACCTCTAAAGTGATCTGCTGCATAACTCACAAGTAAATGGCATTGCTCACAAGTATTTCAAACAGACTGTGTTCCCTTTCTGGCACTTCCTTCTGCACTTCCACACAGGATTTCTTGTAACTTGAGAGAAAATAAGAGAAGAGCAGTCTGCCAAAGGAATGCTAGAAATAAGAAGTTCATGTTCAAGCCTGACAGAGCTCAAAAGTGTTTGGAGAACACTCTCAGGTGCATGGTGTGATTCTTGGGGTGTCCCATGCAGGCCCAGGAGCTGAACTTGATGATTCTTCTGGGTCCCTTCCAACACAGGATATTCTATGATTCTATTTCTGTATTTATGGGAGATACAAAGAAAAGAAAATACAAAAGGTAGAGTCTAAAGGAATGAAAAAAAAATAGTTGAAGCCTGTTTCTGTTTTCAGTTAACTTGTTAAAACCCATAAGCAAAACTGTTAGAAGATGCTGGGGGTATTTGATTAAAAACCATAAAGATACTGAAATGGAAAATTATTCCATTCCCTTTTTAGTATACAACTTATCATTCTTTCCCTGTCAAGTACATGGGGAAAAAAGAATTCCCTGTGATTAAAGAAAACTTTCCAATGAGATTTTTGATCTCCTCTGAAATTCCTTGAGTGATTTAACTGTGGGATCCCAGCTGGGTCAAACTCTTTCCATAGTTGTGGGATTTTCTGGAGCTTTCCAAATATATTTCATATCTGTGCCAAGAAAAGGATAGAAGATGTTGTTGTTAAAAGCATCTTTCTGGGTTTGTATCACAAACATACTTTTGAAGGCCTTCATTAGCTGTTTTGCTAGTACAGTGTTTGAATGAATTATGGCTGGAAGTGCTATCTACAAAGAATTTCTGCTCTCAGAGCAAAGATGACAATGGAAAAAAGATCCAATTCATTCTCAAAGGGTTGTAAGAACTCAGAACTCCATTTTGTAAAGATCTGACAATCAGATTGTAGCTTCCTATTATATCACTGCTCATCACCTGTGTCAGTGCTGCCCTTCCTTTATTCAGGGCAAACCTTTGATATTTAAGCTGAGCAGTACAACAGGGATGAGCTCACGCCTCATGAGGTGAAATTCATCTCAAACCAAAGGCAGACCTAATCAAAGTAATTGAGGCTCCCTTCAGAGGGTCAGTGTGGGGACAGAGGCACCCTTTGCTGTCATTCATCTCATCCTAGACTGCTGTCCCAGGGTAAGAATGATGAACTCAGTGTGGAAAGTTTCCTGAAGGGCTACTGTAAGTCGTTCATGGGCCTGAGCCCTGAAGCAGTTCTTCAAACTGGCCTGCAGCCTGCAGGATGGATAAATTCCCCCAGAAGAACTGTCAAACAACTGGTCTAATACTCTGTTCACCACCAGTCCCTTCAGTATTATATTGAAGTGGACAGAGGTGCCTTAATGCATTATTTCTTGCACATGAAGTTATTTCCTTATGTTTTCTACCCTGTTCTGTGTCCAAAATGCCTTCATTTCTGTCATATGGCAGATGCAGCCAAACACTTGAGAGGGGTTCTGCCCAATAAACATATGCTGTCTCACCATGTATTGAAATTCTGTCTCTGGACTCATCTGTTCTCCTTTGTCTTTGTCCAGTTACAGTAAGGAAAACAATGTTTTGCCTGTCCACATTATTGCCAAAGTATTTAATCTTTGCCTGTGCTCATTCTTTTTTCCTAATTTATTATCAGGACCATTCTGTAAATGTCATAGGACAAGTTTTGATATTTATCAACTTCCTTTTTAAAGATAAGGTTTACAGAAGAAGAAGAACTGATGTATTGGAAAAGCTAACTATAGAAAAAACTCTTCACTCTATAACACATCACTACTGTGAGAGATTTAAATATTGATGAAGGTGCTGCAATCAGTAGAAAATATTTTACATTGTGCAGCAGGTCAAGCCATGTGATCATGTTCCCCTCAGGTCTCAAAATCCATGTTTTTAGTATGTTTATTCTTCTCTACAGGAATTGTATTTCTCTAGGAGTGATTAAGATGCCAGACTAATTGAAGTTTGGCATAATCAAGGAGTTTGAATTGTTATGGAAATAGAAGTAGTCCATATTAGATAAAAGTGATTGCAGCAGCTTGAAGGAATTTACTGTCAGAAGAAAAGAGAAGTGAAAAACAGCAAGCCACCAGGAATATGAGAGGGCAGATATTTAACTGTGTTGCAGACCTTCCTGTGTCAATCACACAGCCATGGCTGCACAAGCTTAGAGGAAATTAATGTTGCGAGTCCTGGATTATTATTTTGATTGTAACTGCTATTTATTATTTCTATACTTATTATAGTCCTGATCTTTATGGAAGGAAGGTAGACTTTTTAAAACATGAGAAAATTAGAGACTTTTAGCTTCATATATTTTGTTTAAGTTTCTGAAGATCCAGAAGGCAACTGGTAAGAAAAGCAATTAATCTAATCTCTGAACTGAGCTCGGATTCCCTGTGAAGAACGTCAGAAAAATCTGATAATCTTTGCTGAGACTCTAGTGTGTGTTTAATTTCCTTCTGCCAAGAGATAACTTAGCCTCAAGAAGCAGATTTGTATGTCTTTAAGTCAGTAATTGCCTAATGATTGCCTAAACACTGACACTGAGGTGCACAGGGGTGCCAAGAACTGGGCTCATATTGTCCATTTTCCAAGGGAGCACAACCCTACACTTCTACAAAGAAGGGCAATCATCTGTTCATGGGCTAGCACCCTACCTGGTGAGGTTCTCAGCAATTTCCAGCCTCAGCTTCAGAAGGAGGGCACCTAGAAACCATCCTTCCTTATCTTGCACACTCAAGTCTTTTGTGCCCTTGCCCATGTGCCTCTGAAGTATATTCTCCCTAACTGTCTTTTCTCCCTTTATTTCACCCTAATAAACTTGTAGAAAATAATTTTCTACCGTGCACTGAGCCAACAAAAATAAAACACCTATCCTGCCTCTTATCATTCTTTCATAGCTGGGACCTCAGAGCAACACAAAATTTACAAATACTTCTGAAAGAGGGACTTCAGCTTCTACCATCTTTTCTAACCAAAGAACTGAAATACTGGTGAAGAGCATAAACCATTTAAGGTTAAAATATGTACTGTAAATCAGACACCAACAGATGACCCCAAACTGGATCTATAGCTGAATTAATTTTGGTTTCATGTGACGTCAGTGTGGCCCATTGAGTGAGTTACAGCCTTGCATCCAGTCTGGGACTATCTATTATCTAAGATGTCCTGCCTGATTTTCAGTTTCAGGCAGGAAAATTGACCATGTATACTTGCTTGTGTCAGTAGCTAATTTTAGGTGGCTAGTCTAATTGAAGATGTTATGCTCCTTTAGCTTGTCAAATAGAAATTCACATTTTCTGATTAATGTGATTCATTTATATCAGATTTGACTTGACAGGATTGACAATGGGCAATTCAGAACACAAGGATGACAGGGTTCTCCATCTCCTCCGTCACGTTTCATTATGAATTTTCTAGTCAAGGCTGTGGCTTCAGGTTCTTACCTGAGATATGACAAGATTTGAGAAGTGCTGCAGCTACATATGGCTGACATAATCTATTCCCACAGCTGGGGATGTGCTTTCAGAAGGGTGACAAGCTAAACTGCTTTCTTACCTTTGTAACAATTATACATATTTGTGACATTTGGGTATGACTGAAAAATTACTGAGAAAAACTTGTAGAAAACCACAAAATCCTTGAAATAAAGCTTAAAAAGTTTTAAATAATACAAGATAGCAAAAATATTTTGGAGGGGGGAAGTATACAAGGAGTTATTGCTAACTAACACATCAGCTGGTGGAAGGGAGAATGTGTTAGATAGGGAACATGGAACAGTATCTAGAACTTGAAAAACGTGTCAAGAAATAAAAGCATGGCTGCAAATAAAAGAATACCAGTAGTCCAGGCACAGAGAAAAAAGAGGAAAAAGCAGTGGAAAACAGAAGAGTGGTCCACAGCTGTGTCCATGGAGCAGGAGCATGCCCACCTGCAGCGAGGGGATGTGAGTCAGAGATGCAGAGGGAGGTCTGTCAGCCCAGAGCCTCTCACACTCAGGGACACAGGAAGCAAAGGACAGAATCTCACCAAGACAACAGGTGATATAAAATATATGGGATTAAGTGGAAAATTGTGTATCCTGTTGCCTCTATAGGTTAAATGCCTTGCATACATGGAGTGCATCTTGAATACTCGATTTCCTGTGCCACAACAAAGTGTCCCTTCTAACTGTGCTGGCAATCTCACTGCCTTCCTGATAATTATGGTAAGGGCAGGACTTCATCTGCTGGCATAGATCAATCTGCAGAGCCAATCCTGCCTCTCCTGGCCCACTGGGGCTGTAGAGCTGCACACATACAGCTGCCGCTGACTCAGCACCACCCAGTTTGAATGAGCCCTTGAAACACATCTGGTTCACTCTCCTGCTCAAACGAGGTTCAACACTGAGTTTGGGTCTTTGCACAGTTGGGTCTTTAAAGGAAGAACTGTCTCCAAGGACAGAGATCCTTAACCTCAGAATGTCCAGGTAAAAGCCCTCATCTCCCTTCTGTTGTAAGGATTCACTTCAAGCCCTCTCCTACTCCCTGCAAAACTGGATGTGCTTCCCCACACTTACTCAACCCTCCTCATATTCCAGTACATTAAGAGAGTGAGAGCAGAGAAATCAGGAATTTAATGCAGCTCAGTCAAGGTGAAAGCTACATGCAAAAAGTAGTAGCACTGCTACAGCCACAATGGATAAAAGCAAGACATAGTGCTAAAGAAAAATCTTTTACTAAAACCACCTGGGATATCAGGGAAAATGAATAAACATTGGTATTTCCTGTCAACCAGTATATCATAAATATAAAATATGTCCTTCAAACATCAGATACTTGTTTGAGATTATTTGTTCTTTAGGCATGTTCTTGTACTTCCGTCTTTGCAATTTTGCAGTTGCAGTGTTGTTGTAGCTTAATGATCTAAGGAAATTTTCTGCAGGTATACTACATTAAATAACTCTATTTTTGAAACACAGGAGAGATTCTTGGTGTTTTGTGGCCAGGGAAAATATAAATAATAACTGAAGAAAAAATTGGAAGTACACTTAAAACAGATAAATTGTTGAAAGTGGGGGACACCTACACCACATGCTCCATGTAATGTGGATATTGCAGAAGACATAAGAAGCAGCTGGTGGGGATCTAATTTTTGAAAATAAATGAAAGATTTTTTGTCTTATCCTTTTTCCAAATAGTAAAATTTACCACCCATTCTCCCCATCCTTAATTATTAAAGAGAAGCTAAAGAAAATATGAAAAATACGTAGACATGTTTAAAAATAATTTTATATTCTATGAAAGTCATTTTTCAACGAACAAAATGCTCATATTCCACACAGATATTTCAGTTAGCCTATCCTATTAGAGCTAATATTTGTGAATGGTAATAACGAACTACAGGTGACTTAAATTGGCAGCAAACTTGAGTTGTACTTCTATTTCTTCATAAATACAACAAAATGTTGCCTCTGTTTTCTTGTAATATATGTGACAGTACACATAGAACTATAAATATGAATACAAGAATAATGCAAGTTGTGTGGAAATACTCAGAGCTGTGTTTTGATGGGTCAAGTATAAGTGGACTCCACTGTTCAGGGATCCATAGAGGATGACCAGGGTAGGTTTGACATTGTGTTCCACTGTTGCCTGACAAAAGATGCTCCCTTTTCATAAATCCTTGTTAAAGGGGCTTTTTCCAAAGAGCTATGATTCAGCCTGATCTTAACAGCACTTCTCCTGTTACCTGCTCTCAGCTTGTCTAATGAGGGTCCTTGTAGCTTGAGTGACAAGGCCAGTCCAATTTTATTCCTCCATAAAAATATAGCACAGGTAGAATTATCCCAATGTCATCACTGATGTTACCCTTTCATCAGTTTCTGGTTCTTGTTTCTTTTTTGACCGTTAAATAAAGCCTGGTGTCTCAGTACATATCGTAACTTTGGCACAGTTTGTATTTATTTCAGAATTCCTGAGACACCCATGTGTGGAATGATCATATTCCTTCCACAGGTACCACTGTGGTAGTTGATACAGGTTTGGAGGTGAAGATAATGGAACCAGAAAGTTTATGGTAATAATAGATCTCTTTCTCTTCATTACATGAGGCATTCTAATTCATGTAATGCTCCTTCTCCAGTGGAGGGCTGCAGCAGATTGCCCATTTTTGAGCTCAGTATTAATTATGCTTACTAGTGATTCTGTAGTTGAAGGTCCCATGATAAACTCCTATTTTATTTTTAGGGGTTCATAATTCATCTTTAAAAGCCCACTTTGGACTGAAATATGTCACCACCATCTAACATCAACTTATCTGACCCAGCAGTAATATATGATAGACATGGAAGTAAGAAGCTGCACTTTGAATAATTCAAGGTGATTATCTCATGTGCAAAATCATTCTTTTCATGTGCATGTCATCAGAATGGCCATATAACTTTGCAGCTAGCATTGACAGGCTGTATCTCATCATAGCACTCTGTCAATAAACACAGCCTGGGTCCTCTAGCCTTCTTTTTCTTCCCAATACAATTTGCATAACAAGAACTGAATTAGGTATTCTTTAAAGGTCAACAGAAGATGCGGAAAAAGCTAAATCTATCAGCCTTTGGAGATTCCCAGTGCTAGGATACATGGTAGCAAGATTTTTAATAGGAACCTTAAATTGTATGTTACCAAAGGAAAAATCTCCTTCATTTCTCATATAGTGGGTTTTTTTGTGAATTATGCAGTTATTTGATTTCAGAGCAGAGTTACAGTTTTAGAGGACAGGTGTGTGCATCATGAGGCTTGACACTAATGAATCTTGATCTCAACAAAACCATCAGACTTAGTACTCTTTTTCCAATCTACAGACTCAGCTCAAAATTGAGTATCAACTTCTTTCTGCCAAAGAATACAAGTAAATTATAAATCAGTGGAGCCTATAGCTGTCAAAGTAGAGTTATCAGAATAATGATTAAGCTGCCCTTTGTAAAAAGGAAATTAAGCTGCTATTTAATCAGTCTCCATCCCAAAGGATTATGAAATAATGCCCTCTGCATTTTTTCCCACAATCCCAGTGGTGATGGGGAGCAGAGCCATTAACCCAACATAAATCTACCAGACTATAAGATATAATAGACTCTCCTCATTTTGTTTGTGTACTCCTCTATGTTTATCTGCTAGCCTTCCCAAAAATCTGTATTGTACACCAGGAAAAGCCCTCCAAAAATGCCAAGATGCAAATATGCATGTAGTTATAACGGTGGAAATAACCACACTACAGAGAAGTAGAGATCTTTTCTCCTCTAGAAACTATTGCAGCATAGCTTTGGTTCTTCATTTACTAGCTTTTACTTCACAGAAAATTAGGTGATGTTTTAGAATAACTTAAATTCAGAACTAAAGTAGTTATAACACTGCTGCTGTACCCATCTCTTTCTCATCTTTTCCTATTATAATCGTCACTTCCATAATTTTTTTAGTGTTAGTGGACAGAAATACTTCAGTGGAAAATGGCAGTTCATACATTTGCTGACCATTTGACATTGATCCCCCTTTTTAAAGTGCACCATGTACTTTGCTCATTGCAGAGCACAGCTGTTTGCACCTTCCCTTAATCTGTACACACTGCATACCCTTCCTGGGTAATTTGTTTTCCAGACATTCTTTGCTCTGATAAACTAGACCATCAATAATTCTGGATTTTTCATTTGGGTATAGACTTACCAGATAGCTCCATAACTGAGAAACAGTACAGTACACTTCACTTCCAAAGCTCTCTGTACCACAGCTATTGGGACTGGAGCACAAACATTTTAAATGTATTCCTGTAGTATCAGCTTTCAAATAGACGTATTATGAGGAGGACCTCCCAAAGAAAAAATAATGGTAGAAATTTTGCTAACTATTACTAAAAACCTGCGAAGGCAGTAAATATCTCAGCCAGGCATTGTATTTTTAAAATAGACAGACAAAAAATTTCTTAGAAAAAGATTCTTCAGGATTCTGCAGTCTGTTTCAGCCATATTCAGTGATTGCTGTTTCATGGCTTCTACTTGAGCCAGTATGATCCTCATACTGTTTGTTTAGAATTTAACTTGAAATGGTTCAAGAGTATTGAGGAACATTTAAAGAAAATAATTTTAGCATGTGTGGAATTGAGGATGAAATATTCTTCTTTATGGTGAGATAATTATGTATTGTCAATAAAACATGCTTGATTTTTCATAAATGTTTTCATTTAATAAATAATTCCTAATTGGTGTTCAAAATGTAAGTTTAAAAGCATACAGATTAGTACACTCTTATAGCATCTTTCCGAAATTATTCCATTATCTTTTTTTGTAAAGTTCAGATTTAATTACCGTGCTTATTCCCTACTGTTATTTGATGATGTATAGAATACAGTTTCAAAAGCTGACAAGATGTACTTAATAGTTTGAAATGGTACATTTTTCTCATCAATAAAAATAGTAGATATTCCTCATTAATAAAAATAGTATAAATAATTACCATCATATTCAAAATGATCAGTGTAAATTTTGGTCAAAACATATTTTAAAATGTTTTAAATTCTTCATGGATCCTGAGTAAACTTAAGAATAACAAATTAATTAACATTGTAGGCTTTCCTTCACTTCCCAAATCTGAAAGCTGTGCATCATTCCCGAAAGGGTGAATTTAAATTTCTGAAAAATATTATCCGAAACACTGAACAGGATTGAAAAATTCCCTCTAAGAGAATTCACCATCTCTCTTAGAAACAGCACTGCAAACTTGTGTGTATTTTGAAATCGATTTTTGCTCTTCGAAGATGGACTAAGTACATGAAAAGTCACTGCAAAAATACAGGCAGATGTAAAATGAGCAGATGTATTGTGACTTTTGTAAGAAACAGCTGACAGTGTCACTATTGCCATAATACAGTCCTGATGCTTTCCCTTTTTGTTAGAGGAACACTGTGTGAAAAAGCAGCAACAGCCAGGAAAGCCACCACTGCTGCCATGAGACAGCTCTTGTTTCCTCAGCAGCTCTGCACACAGAATGAAGAGTCACTGCTTGGGAGCAGTGGATATTCTGGCTTAATGAAGCTGGTAAGGGAAAAGCAAGAAGCTTCCTTTAGCAGTGCACGTGCTCTGGCTGTCTGTGTCTCTCACATGTTTTGCTTTTAGGGAAATTGTCCTCGTCTAATGTTGTTCAATGTCATTTTATCAAAGCTCTTATTTGAGGAACTTGTTGAGAAAATTAGAAGTGATGAAGTAGCCCAAGGAGGTAATGCCAGAGTGCACAGGAGATTCTGATGTGAAGCCCTGGCTTCCTAATTGTTATTATGTTTACAAGGATGCTCTTAAAAGAGAAATGAATGCCTTGTTTCACACCTGCTGTAAAAGGTGCTGCAACTCTGGAGCTTGCTTAAATCATTCTTCCTGCACCAAACTATAGAATGAAACTCAGGCCATTTAATTTCCAAATACCAGTAATTAAAATGAGTCACATCATCAGAGTTTGGCAGGGCTACAACTTTCTTTTATTTTTTCATTTTCACATAAATTTCAGCGAAGGTCAGATTTGTTGGGGGAGGAAAAGAACCTGCCTGCTTTTGTGCTCGGAGGAGGTTAAAATATGACTTGTTCACAGTGTCCCTCATAGTTCAGGACTTAATGGCCCTTGACGGGGATAACCTAGAAGTTAATTTTACTTTGTGTCCCAAAAGCAGTCATTGTCACTGTAATCCTTCTTGCAGGCTGAAGGATATCTTCACCACTTGATCAGACTTTCAATAGCAATTGATGAGCAATATCATCAGCCAAGAAGCACTTTCCTGGTGTTTTCTGGCAAAAGATAAAAAGAAAAAGAAAGAATTGTGCTAGTACGCCTTTTCATTAATGTAATCCTTTCTAATGCTCCTTACTTTAAATGTGAGATCTTGCTATTTGTAAAAATTGAAGTACTGCAAAATGAGAAACTGCTTCCTCTTTGTTTCCTATGTAGTGTTTGAGGCTTGTCAGGGAGAAGGATGAGCACATAATGGAGCTGTACACCCTCTCCAGATTTTTTATCCAGAGAAAAGGAATACTTGAAGCCAAAGACCAGCACTATCAGGAAGACCTCTTCTCTAGCCTCCTGACAGCAAAGTGTCCAATTGCACAAAGAAACCTCAAAATAAATTGATTTCCTGGCTGATAATCTCTAACCAAGCCAGTTTGGATAACACATCTTTGAAACACCTACACACGTGATTTCTTCTTTGTTTAAACCTTTCCAGATTCAGGAATGCTATACATGGTGGGCAGAGCTTTGGCAGAAGAACTGCCCTCCAGCCCTGTTTAAAGTCACTCTTATAAGACCCAAGCAATAAATCTTCCCAAGTCTACAGCTGTAAAAGTATTTTAACATAAGCATAACAGAATCCTTTTTTTCTTTCCAGACTTCTGTACTAAAACTGAAAAATCTAATGTTTAATTCAGAATTCTATGCTATAAATTATTTCCTCAACTGGATTCAACTACAAAAGCACTGGCTTTAGGACAGCCCTGACGTTGTAGAACCAGGGCATTTGTCTCTACAAAACTGCACTAAATGATGTCAGGTTATGGAAACAGAAAACTTTGCTGTGTGATGGATTTTGTATGTGATTCTATTAAATTCTGTGGAGATTAGACAGAATCACTTAAATTGTTTGAGTTACAGAAAAGAACCCCTACATTCAAATTTCTCTAATTGTGAAAGCATTGCTTCCATAGCAACTATGATCCTCATCTCACTTTTCCAAGAAAATGCCTTTGATTTTTTTTGACCCCAGTGAAGACGTTAACATGATAATTATATTTATTCCTATGGATGCTACTTTCTGTTGGGAAGATTTACATGGTACTTTGATGGGTTTAGTCATTCTAATGGTTCTTCAAGGGCATGTGGCTTCAGAAGCATCTCTGTGAGCAACATATTTATTGGAAATGTCAAAATAAAAAATCATGATGAAAATTGTTTCAATTCTATTGCTAGAGAAGTCAATCTGACTTTTTTTTTCTAGAAGGGCCAGTCTTGCCTACTTAAACAGTCTGGTAAAACTGACTTTGGGATTTCAGCAGAGCCTCTGAAAGCAGCAGATAATCTGCACAAAGGGTCAACTGGTGCTGTGGCTGACAGCTCTACCCTACCCGTGTGTAGGGGCTGCCAGACCAATCCTAAACCTCCTTTGGCATCTGAGGAGGGGCCCACTGGCAAATTTTGCACTATAGGAATTGAATGAACACGAGAAATATGTGTTTTTAAAAGATGCTTAATGTTAAATAAAAATAAATTAAAAATATACTGACAAATGGGTGGAATAGTTTTAAATACACTGCATGCTAGGAGTTTTTATCACAGTTGATATCATTAGAATTAAAGCTGTATTGTTTTATATAACTAATAGTAAACATTCCAAACACGGCTCAGATTGTTTTCTGTTACAGCAGAAAGTTTGGGTTCATGTAACATTGTCTCCTAACTATGATAAAACCTTCTGGCCTTGAAAGATAAGAAAATACGTTTCTTGATCCCTGTTACCCTTAGTAACTGATAACATCACTTTATGAGTATTAGTGACTGGAAAGGTGAAAGTAATTTGTGTGTTCAAGGGGAAATAGGCAACTTTTTTTCCCAATTATATGAAAATGGAATCTTCTTTACTCTGATCAGCCGGTGTGGTGAGGATCAGCCTCTCTCAGTAAGCATCAAGTTACTTATCTACCAGCATGTGCACTTAGAACTGGTTTTAAGTATGAAGAAGTGTAAGCAAACAAAATTATTCCTTTTTATACAAAGCAAATAATACTTGAGTAGTCAGCTGTGAGGAAAATTCGCTTCCCTGACACTGCTCACATGAGTGAGGATTATTGAGTTTCACAGGCCCTGTCCTTAAATTATTTTTCACTGGAGTAATCTCTTGTAGGAGATTAACACGAAGTATTTAGCAGTACTAGGAATGATCAATTATATTCCCTAGGCTGAAATTTCATAGTAGTGATAATAACAGACTAAAGGTGAAAATTAAAAAAAAAGCAAAATATTCCCTAAGGATGCATATAAGCAACACAGAGACCATTATCTCATCCTCTTTGACCTCCCCAACTATTTCCAGTTTGGCTGCAGTCGAACAACATAAATTTCCAATTCAAGCACTATTTGCCCTTCTGAACACACAAAGCAGAATTAATATCATTATCACAGGATTAACAGAGCAGAATATATTGAGTGTGAAAATTAAATGTGCCCTGGTTTGATCTAAAATAAATACATGCTTATGAGGTAGTGCTCGTTTGTGGGGTTTTACCACCTCCCAGCAGCCACCAACCAACCACAGCCTGCTCTGCCAGCTCAGTGCCCCTGCTCACTGACACAGCCCCTGCAGCTGGGGATGCTCCATGGCTGGGAGCAGGCTCGTGTTCCTGGCACTAACACGGAGCAGGAAGGACAGCAGGGCTGGCTGCAGGGCTGTGGGCTCTCCCAGCTGTGGGCTCTCCCAGCTGTGGGTGAGTTCCTGTGCCAGAGCAGGAATTCCTGCAGAGCCCTGGGGTCGCTCCTGCAGGTGGGTCCTCCTGTGAGGCTGAAGGAACCCACGAGGAACAGGATGGTAGGTGGGTTCAGCCCCTTGCTGCACAAAATTTCAAAAGCTATTTAAAGTGAAGAAGTGGGAAAACGCAAGCATTTTCCAGCACGTGCTGGAAGCTCCTCAATTTCTCCTCTTTTCTCCATCAGGCCCTGATTAGAACAGGTGTTTCTGTGATGCCCTGGTAGCTGTTTGCCAGTGGGCACCAGAGCTCCTCTGAAGGAGACCTTGCCCAGGAGCACCCTCAGGCCCTGTCAGGTGTGAATTCTCTGCTGTCTGCTAAAGTGAGGTCACATTGCTCTCTTCTCTTAACACTTCTTCAGAAGTTATTTATAGGAAACTAATTGTCTTTGAGATGTCTGTCCCCTGACAAATTTAGATAAAATTGCTCAATGAACTGAACATCATTATAAATTGACATATGAGGGTATAGAGGTATCTACAAAGAAGGTGAGTTCACATGCAAGCCTTAGGAAACCAAGCTAAAAAAAATAAATTAAAAAGTGAGACTATGGAATGGTGAAGAGAAATGAAGGAGGCATGTTTTTCCTTGTAAAACAAGACTTAAAATATTGATTTAAAAGAAAAAAAAGGTAGGGGCCAGTTATACAACAGAGTGAGGAAAACAGAGGGGGCCAACTAAGCCTTCCTGTTTTGAAGGACAAGAGGGCCCTTTATGAAAACACAAGGTAATAAACCCAAAATAGAATGTACTTGAAGTAAATTACTTAGATTTTTAAAAGGCTCCAACATACAAAGGACAACATTTGCAACTGCCATAGCCGAGATGACAATTACAGTAATTACTCACCTTAATAATTTGGAGAATAAAATAAGTGTCATGATCCAAAAAGTCAATCTTTTCACCATGATATATTGTAAGGTCACATGAGTCGTGCTACAGAACAAAGCACTGGAGCTTCACCTGGAGCTCGCTGTGGGCTGAGCCAGCACACTGGTGGGGTGGGGAGAGCTGTGCCCTGCCTTGCTCTGCAGCTCCTCTCCCTCAGCTCCACCCCAAGAGACAGCAAAACTCCACAGCAAAGTTTAGGGAACAACATCTTTCTCATTTTTCTTGCTTGTAACAGTAGGCACACCCTGCTCCTCTATCATCAGCTGCATTGCCTGGTAAAGAATTCAAAGGGTTTGAAACAAACAGCACTTCTCCTTTGCAAGAAAGGACAGCTAGGACTGACTGCTGAAACCATAAATACTGATTATTCTTGGAACTACAACTTCTGCATTTTATTACGGATAATTTTGGGGCTTTACTATACATACTCCTGAAGGCAGCAGAGAAATACCATCCAAACCTCCCCTAGGAGAGGTGCATTTTGGAAAAGTCAGCATAGTATTTTGACTGGCCTCTACAGTGTTCTCATATTTACAGTGGGATTGGTATTATCTTATTTCAGGCTTCATTTTGACCTTGTTCACCTAGATACCATGAAAACAAGCTTATTATTTTTCCCCCTGACAAATATGCTGAGGCCATTACTGAATCAATCACAAGTACTACCAGGACTCCTTCAAATGAAATTGTCTTTAAAACAAATTGTGATTCTTCAGTATATTGTGGCATTTGTTTGATGCTTCTGCACTGAACTCTCACTTCTATGCAATCTGCTGTTTGTTAGTCTCCTGTGATCTTCCAAACTTTGCTGTTCAGTGCTTGAAGGAACAAATAAACTGACTTTTGCATTCCATTTTCAAATTCATCCAACCTAGGGTGTACCTAGACACAATTCTGAATATATTTTAAATTACTTGTGGTGTTACAGAAAAACTTGCTTGAGAAATCTGAAATTGTATTAAGCACCTCAATGATCTTGATAATTATTTTTGCATTGCAATAAAGCCCTCTTTCACACTTTATATGAAAAGGAGGGGAAAACAGGTTATTTTTCCACAGGTTTGAAAGCTGATAATTGTTGTGGTTTTATGTAATTTTTTGCTCCCAGTTTCTTTACAAGAACTTAAAACTGTAAAACTGAGAGTTCCTGAAGTAATGCCCTCAATGCTTTCAAGAGAGTTAATTTACTCCTTAGAAAAAAATATAAATTCACCTGTTGGTTTGCCTTTATTACCTATCTAATTCTTATCCATTTGAAACATCTCAAAATATTGATGTATTAATTCTCACAACATTCTGTGAGCTACAGAGTGCTATTATTTTCATTTTACAAGAGCCTCAGGTCATAGAAGTGTGCTTCAAAGCAAGCAACTGAAAGAGCCTCCAAATCACAGGCTAGCTCAGTCCCTTAATTTGTACCTCTATGAAGGTACAAATTGTCCTCTCTTAAGGTGAATAGAAAATTGTGAAGCAGAGCAAACAAAAAAAATCAGTGGATTAACACTGTTATCTATTCAGCTTTGGAATTTCCATTAATTCTTTTCTGGTTAATCTTGTAAGAAGCAGGAGACAGTGAAAACTGAAAATCTTAGCATAAGTGGTAGAATGGGCTAGTGCATTAACCTTCTATATTTTGCTCACAGTTTAAACAAATGCAAATGTTGTTCTGAAGGATTTTCTAGGTAAATAAATAAATACATTTTTTAAAAAGTGAAAGGGGAAGGGGAAGGGGAAGTTCCGGGAAGGGAAGTTCCGGGAAGGAAAGGAAAGGAAAGGAAAGGAAAGGAAAGGAAAGGAAAGGAAAGGAAAGGAAAGGAAAGGAAAGGAAAGGAAAGGAAAAGGAAAGAAAGGAAAGGAAAGG
>VWZV01002316.1:610795-961548 GCA_013397155.1 Irena cyanogastra
AAGGAAAGGAAAGGAAAGGAAAGGAAAGGAAAGGAAAGGAAAGGAAAGGAAAGGAAAATCTAACTTCAATGGCATTTCCAGTATTAAGACACTCAGAAGCTGCCATTAACCCACCATAAGATATGTAACTATTGACATGAAGAACACCAATAGTCTGTGTATGCTTCTGTTCAGCTTCTTCCAGGATGGAATTGTAAGACTGGGATTTCTTTGCAGCTCACAAAATCAGTGTTGGAGTTCAGTTTAATAACAGACAAGAAACTAAAGAAACTTGTAGGGTAGAGAGTCAAGTAATATCTTACTGTTTAAAACTTCCACTCATGGGAAATGTAAGATAAATGCAATCAAATATGAATCTGGATTTCAAATCACAATCTGATGGATTTCAGCATGGGATCAAGGTTCTCAGATACCATAAGGCAGCTTTTCTCACCCCAGCTCCAACATTTCCAAGATCAGTAGTGTGCATAGTTCCAGCTTAAGGATTTTTTTTTTTTTCCATAAAACTTTATTCTATTATTTGGACAATTTCAATTGTTTTCACTCTTAGGTACAGCTTTGATTTTAAACGTGCACAGAATTCAGGAGCTTTGGACCTTGGAAAAAAGGAAGCAGTTTCAGTTCTGCCTTTGACATTACCTCTCAAAAAGACATAGCTGGACAAACAAAAGAAAACAAACCAAAACCAAAAACAAGAACAAAAACAGAAAAAACCAAACCAAACACAACCAAAACAAAAACTTGGATTCATCACCATATTTTCAGCACCAGAGAAAGACTGGGCACACTGAATAATTAGCAAGTGCATGTTGTTGCTATCTGGCTACACTCTTGCCCTCTCACCTGCCTGTACTGGCCAGCATGGCAATCAGGTTGAGACAGGACAGGACAGGACACACAGGGTGTGCCACAGAGGGGACAATGCATGTCTGGGAGGGGATAACAGAGTGACCCACAGTGTGTCATCTCAGAAAAATGCATCCCACTCTGGGAATGCATCCAGCACCTTTTGGAATGTGCAGGGATCCCCCACCCTTTGCCTGGGTGTGCTGCAAGGAAGGAGACAGATGTAAAAATGTGCCTCTTCCTGGGGACTGGGTTCTTGCTTGCTTGCTTGTTTCTGTTGTGTATACCTTGAAATCAGAGAGTCACTGCACAGACTTTTCCAGAAGGCTGCAGGAAAGACCTCCAAATCCAGAACTGCAGATTTCCATGGGAGACAAAAGGGATGAAGTTAAAACACCTTTAAGTTGGTTCACCTTGTCAAATTCCAAAGAAAAAGTGCCAATGTCAGAAGGTGGACATGGGTACTACATCTAACTCATCATAACTGCCAAAGATTTCTTAATACCTTACACAAAGCTAGAGAACACTTATAGTATCTTAAGCACTTGAGAGAATGAAAGAACAAAGGTTTTTCACTACATAAACTTGTGTATGTAATGTTGTGGAAGCTCACCTGCATATTGCACTTCCAAGCTCTGGTCCCACAAAACTGAGATGACATGAAATCATATTGCCCTGTTTCTTTATACCCACGATGAGAAAAAGGAGTCATTCCTAAAGCCCAGCAGGCAAGCCTGCTGCCAAATCCCCTCAAGAAATCTTCCCAGGCAAATGACTCACAAGAAAAGCAGAAAAAAAAGTAATAATGAAATGCCAAAAATGCTTCAAATCAGCACTGGTAAAGAATATGTTTCTGGGACAGGATGACCCAACAACCACCCTTATTTATAACTACATAAATTAGGTTAAATTGTGATTATTTGTACTGCCTATTGCTAGGCTTGGCAAACACTGGATTCCAAGAGAGTTCTCATAGCCAAGGGTTTGCTGGCTAAGAGCAATTTATTTCTAAAAAAAAAACAAAACAAAAAACAAAACAAACCAATCAACCAACAAAAAAAACAAAACAAAACAAAACAAAACAAAACAAAAAAAAAACCCACAAGATAATTGGGTCAAACCTATGACATTGTTATAATTAAATTCATAATTGTCACAAAAGACACACCTCTTTTATAGGTAATTACATAAGGAGTTTAAAAATGTTCATTAAAACCCTTTGATTTCTAAGGGATAATAATAATTAAATTATTTTCTCTTTCATTTACTTCTTTTCTACATTTTTCTATATTTTCTAATAGCATGAAGCAAAACAATCTGGACTACCTAGATTTATTTTGTTTTCCTAAGGACTCGAGTTGTAATAAGACTGGAGAGCAATGGGTGCAATACAAACATTTTTTTTTTCCCCTGAAGTTTAAATTAAGATTTCTGTTTTGTTCATTTACAGAAGTCTGTTTATGTTCAGTAGAGCAAACACCTTACCCAAGAGAGTTGGGTACACACGAGATAGAGCAGTGAGTCTAGCACCCCAACAGGACATTAATCCTACACATATAAGGGAATTTTGTTTTTTCCCACATAATAGTCTGAAAAAAATATTATTACTGGAGTTTTTTCATTATTATTTTCATGCCCAAAGGACCCAGCCGGCAAGGATTTTACAGAAATGTATTTTGAGAAAGTTCCTTTCTTGTAAAGATTACAATTTAAGTAGAAAAGAGAGAAATTAGAAGGAGAGGTCTGACAATAGAGGCATTACCCAGAGTTTTGCAGAATTTTTTATAATGTTTAATTATTACATTTATTGATATTTAATCCCAACAGCAGCTCTGTTCTAAAACCAGGAACAATTATGACCAAAGCTTGTATTTGATATTTCACTGAACACTGAGAAACAACTGAAATTTTTGTTTGTGTGTGTGTGCATGAAATGTATTAAAACAGGCTGAATCTCACAGAATAGCATGTGGGACTTGTTGGGGATGTTTTTCAAACGTCATGTCTCATGGAATTTCTGCTCTTGCATTTCTTGGCCCAGGGAGCACATCCTGCACAAACCCAATCAGAAATAATAGCTTGGAATTATAACATACGTGGGCCATAGGCATAAACACAACATCTCTGAGGCCATGACATGTCTATCACTGTTACTGGAATTTTGAAAATGTTTAAAGAGGAATAACAGACAGATGGCAAACTCACAAAAGCTGTGTTTGGCTAGGAATCTACGGTGGAAAATTTTAAAAATGTACCAAACTCTAGTGTCTTGAAGGATGGTTATTTTTTCCTTTTGTTTGAATTAAGACATGCCAGCAGCTGAGCTCTCCCCTGAATCTCTTAGATTAGCCCTAATCAGTTTGTAAGTCCTGCATGTGTTGAGTCCTAAAGGTTTGGATGTCCCAGCTGGGATGCTGGGCTCTATAATGTGTACATGAAGATGTCACCCTCTCTGATCAGATTGTGGCACAATATCTATGTTCAGCCACAAAGAACTTAGTTGTAATCCTTCAAAAACCTTTTTTTAAAAAGATTAGTTTAAAATCCTTTTTACATTCAGAGCCATATGCCTTCTGGCTGATAGGCACAAACTTCAAACAAAGCACCAGCTCATCTCAACAATATGGCATTGTATGGAATTGTCCATTGGATTCTTAGCAGTAGACTTGAAATGCCTAAAGGGTATTTATTCTACAGATAATTTCAATAGGCCAGTAGTACTGTAGAGCTTGGATTGGAAAGTTATTTACCCTCAGATACCTGTACCATGCTACACACTGCTGATAAATGAGGCACAAAAGAATTTGTGATTCAAATTAAAACTTCTTTCAAGTACAAGATGGACTTTATCACTGCTGAATCCTGAAGAGAGGTAGTGTAGCTGTGACAAGTCTGCCAGACTTTTTTGTGAAAGGTATGTAATAATATTAAATGAATTATAGACCCATGCATTCCTGGTTCCATAATGGAAGGAAAGCGGGGAGAGATTCACATTCAGCAGGCTTGTACTGCCTCCTGCAAAACAGGATGCACACCAACACGCTCCCAGGATAGAGTTTATTTACGAGAATTTAACAGTGACTTCTTGTTTCCAGAATGGAGAATACTGCACACACTTGCTGTGGATTTCCACACCAGGAATGCAAGAATCACTTTGATCATCCTGTTACCCTTCTGTTCCCACTCTCTATCCTTTGAGCTCAGTGTCCAGAGTCAGATATAGCCCAGTCTCCACTATGCTGAACAAAGGTGGAACAGTCTTTGACAAGCCTTAAGAACAATAGCCTTGTTTATGCATCCCAATTTGTAGTATGCCATTTCCACAGCATGGTGTTCCTGACTCACACTGAATTTATCCCCCACTGTTGTCCCCAGAACATTTTTGATGATCTGGTGCTAGCCAGGAGTTCTTCATGTGAAACATTAATTGTCCCTCTCTTTGTCTCTGTTTTGCAGAGTTTGGGTTTGGGTTTTTTGCCCTTTGGGGTTTTGAGCTGGCTTTTTGGCTTGTTTTTTTTGAGAGGTGGGGAGGGACAGTAGAGGGACATGTCTCAGGGAGTTGTAGGGGATGCCATAGTGTTTGATTTTAAAGGTTGTAAGTGCAGTTCAAGAGGGATTTCAGCCTGTGGAACCCAGAAGACTGAGATGTCTCTTTACAGCACAGTGGTGAATTGGTCACCCGTGTCTCTGTTACTGAAATGTTTCTCTCACAACAGTGTTTTGAAAATAAAATCCTCAAAGGATCTGGAGCCTCAAAGGCTCTGCTGAGGTATCTGGAGCCCTTTGTGCAGATCACTGTTTCCTGAACCACAAAGACTGGACCTGGCCACCTACTCCTACAGGGATAAGACATTTCAGTGAAGTCCTCATGTGAGTTGTTTTCAGTTCTGTTCACTGAAACTTTACTGGCACAAAGAAAACTGCCAAGAGTGAAGTTCTGATGAAAACCAGCATTTAGAAGAAAAACACAGACAAAAAACCTTCTGGATCCTCTGACATTTCCCTTTGAAAGAGTCACATCTGACTCTCTATGAATTCAGGTAACATATGCTTTGTTGTAATGAACAATGCACGCCCTGTTTGTATTTAACCTGAAAGTTAAACTGATTTAGGAAGCATGCAACATCAAATATCCTCAGTTAAATACCTTACTGCAGTGGCCTGAAATGAGTGTGACCTAGCAAGGCTTTGTCTGGAGCCAAGGATTTTTTAATTACTTATATATCTGTTCTTGTCCATGGTACACACACACTATTTTTTGCTATTAGAAAAGGAATCTGGAAGTGCCCTCATTAGCATTTTATAGTAGGCTTTTTTCTAATACTAACTGGACAAGCTTTTGCCCTAACAAGAGGCACAGCTGGATGAGGACATGAACTGTTTCAGAGCAGCTGCCTCTTTCTCAGGTGAGAGGAGAGGAGAGAAGGGGACAGGCAGGAATCCACCATCCTTTCTCTTGGCTTCCCTCCACCTTTGGCCTCCAACATTGGCTCCACTCAACAGAGGAGCATAAAGGGTGTTGAGTACCCCAGTCTGCCCCCAGATTTGAAGGCAATTGAGTGTTTTATTTTGGTAAATCACTGGCAGTTGTGAGTTTGGGTGCTGTGACAGCAGCTCTGAGGTGCATTGGCACATGCAGAGAGCTGCAGGAAGCAATGCTGTTTCACAATCCCTGTCCCTCCCAGATTACATCCTTCTGAAGGTTACACCCCACTGAAATAAAACATAAGGGTGTTTTTGTTGCATTGGTTTGGAATTTTTTCCTAAGTGAAGCCAGGAGCTACAGTGACATGAGAGACTGAGTGTGATCTGATTGAGTTAAAAGGGTGAGGAACACACCCTTAGAACACATGCAAGGACTTCAGCAGCCACAAGCTGAAACTGAGGCAGCATCCCCTGGGGAAAGCATTTACAAAAAGCATAGAGATCATTTAGAAAATGAGGGCAGTGAAGAAACATGCTGGCAACTTGTGGGCAATCAGCACATGTGTAAGAAAGTGTAAGAGGAGCTGGGGCACACACAGGGCTAGGCAGACACTGCAAGGGGCAGTGGCAGCCACAGGAGGAGAAATAGGGGGTGCAGGTGGAGGGCACAGTGCTGGAGACATGGCTGAGGCACACACCTTTATGGGAGAAGATTCTGGGGCCTGGCACTGTGCTTACACCTGCTAAAACACTGCTGGAGGGGATAGCTTCACACACAGTTTGAGTTATGGTGCTGTTGGCCCTGGCCACCACAATGTTTTCACACAGTAATTTGGGTATGCTATAGCTGAGATCACATTTGAATACAATTTTTGAACCATCCTGTCCAGAAGTAGGATGCTGGCCACAACTTAATTGTCAGTGGAGAACTGAGCAGAGTGAATTTTCTTATCATTCAGTCATTAAATTTCAAAGAAACACCTCATATTTTATTCTTTACTGGTGTTGAATAAAACCTCTAAAATTTTTCAAGGCATCCACTGATGTCTTCGGCTAATCACTAGTAATTGGCAGGAGCATAAACATTAACATTGAAAGTTGCTGGGAGCAGGAAGGAGAAGGGAAAAGAGTGTCAAAGCTTTCCATGATGTCTTATGTACTTTCATATATAACATTCCAGAAAAAAATGGAATACTGAACTATGCCATAAATCCTGCAGCACCCACATGAGATACTCCTGTTACTTCCATTTGACCAACTAATTCTGTAGAAGGAGCTAATATTTTTTCTGCTTCTCAAAGTATCATGACAGTACAAAAGTGATTAGAATTTCCAGCCAATTGGCATGATGCTAATGTGATTTCTCCAACTGTGCAGCTGCTGCCCTGGCACCCTCTGTTCTTTAGAAAGCAACAGTTGCATATATTAATTATGCCAGCAGGGCGACAGCAAATTTATGACAGTGCTTAGGGGAAAGCTGAATGCACCTGGCATTTACACAGAAGAGCAGAAAAGGGAGCAAGCAACGATCTTGCCTTTTTACTGGCAATTTAAACAGTTATTCTTATAACTTAGGCACTCTGCCGTGGGTTGAGGTGAGTGGAAATGTAAAGTTGGGTTCTGGGTGCAGCTCCTGGGGTACTGTGTCCCACCCGGTTAGCTCCCGCCCCAGTCCAGCTTTATGGGCACTTCTCCATACCTCTCCTGGTCCCATGGGTCTCAGCCCTGGCTGAAGTGTGGCAATGACAACGAACAAAGGGAGAAAGGGAGGACTTTTGGGGAGAATTTCGGTTTATCGTTTCCAGAGCCGGTGCTCCCACAAAAGTGGGGTTTTGGGTGCCGTGTAGCACCTTTTAAATGGGGATGGGAAAAGGGGAGGGGTGCAGACAGAGGGCATTAAGGATAGGGTGGGAGAAACTGGGAACCTGGCCAATAACCCTACAGCTCCCCTGGAATGTACCAGACACCAGGGCAGGGCTGCAGAGAGACTCCAAGCCAACGAGGAACACAGCTACAACCCAGGGGAAACTCAATAAAACCCAAAACCACACTTCAACAGAAATGTATTTTTGAGCTAAATGCATAGATTTAATCCCTTAAAATGCTTTTAGTTACCTCTCTTCCGAGGTCTTTCGCACGTGTCAGCTTGGATAACTCACGCCTGCAGTGTCCTGCTTGCTCGTGTCCCTGCTCTGGTGCGAGGATGCTTTGCAGATTCCCAGAGGTGGATCCGGGCTGTCCCGGGCCCTCGCTGCTGCCGGAGCCAGAGGCTGATGGATGCTGACCGCAGGGGAGCTCCCGCTGCCGCAGGGACCTTGGCAGCTCCTGGCCCCATCCCTGCTCCCTCCGTCCTCCCTGCACTCCTGCATTGTTCCCTGCAGCAGCTCGGCCGAGGAAGCCGTAACGAGACAATAGCCATATAACTGATAACCTTGTTAACTCGGCTGAGTCAGAGCTCCTGACAAGTACAAGAGTTTAGTAAAGTGGAATAAAAATATTGCAAATATTTGTTGTCAATGGCTTTTCAGCTGTGCCTTTGAAAACGTAGCATTTCTTCGGCTTTTATTTAAGATTAAAACTAAGCTCAAGGACACTAAACAACATTAACAAGGTCAGAAATGACTTTTAAAAACCCCTGCTACAAATGCTAACTACAGCAGGCAGGCAGATTTCTTCTTCGTGTTCAAATATCAGCCAGTAAAATGACATAAAAAGATATGGATGTGCCATTCCAAAAAACTCTGTGAAGTGACAATCTACAATGAGCTGTTCCATATTTTATTAGGACTAGGTTGTGACAGTGCCAGAAGTCCACACCCATCACCCATTGCTACTCTCAGAAAACAGTCTGAGCTTCCTTCCCAGAGCAGCTGCCCTGGTCTGACAGGTGCCCCAGAGCAGGAGGAAGCCAGGAGGCAGCACAGCCCACACCCCTGCTCCTCCTGGGCTGTGCTTCCTGAGACAGCGTGCTCACCTGTGTGTTCTGCTTAATTACCAACCAGCAATCCATAAATCCCACTTTTCTGCTTCTGTGACTGTTAGTTTTTTCTCCGTTACCTAACCATAGTAATCGTGTCTTTCATTTCAAAGCATTCTGCCTTAAAGATCATTGAAATTTTTAAATACTTGAACAAAAAGTTGCATGCAGTGCTGCATAATGTCTACAAAAACTAGAAAGCAAGGATGTGTTACCTGTGGTCTCGACTTTCTTCCCCTGGAGGAATCATATATCACATGGGACAGGAATGTCATTTTGTTTGTACCATTTCCCAGAGGCTAGTGAGGAGTCATAATGCTGAGATGAGATGCTGTTCAAACAAGGGATTTTTTTCTTTTTAATTCAGGGAATTAAAATTAATTAAATTCGTAGCATTAGTTCTAATTTTAGGCAAGATGAGCAGAAAAAAAACCCTACAATATATAAATAGTTGGAGGAAACCCTTCAACCCAGATTTGTCTGTCTTTCTAAAAGTGGCATTAGTTACTAAAATGTAAACTGTTTTCTGGGAATCTGCCTAGTGCTGAGCACTCATGAAAATCAGATCACTTGTCTACGAGCCAGAAAATAGACTGAGAGATCTTACTTCAGGCAGCCAGACTTGAAAGGGAAGAATCAATCCTGAGGAATCTTACTGCTCCATCTGTACAGTTACATCAGTGTAATTCTTGGTGTAGGCATTATTTTCATAGAAGAAATTGTCTTGCTTATCTTAGAGAAGCTATTTTGGGTTCTGCTTTCCCTGGCAGAAGGCAGATGCAGTTATATTGGTAGGTCTGTGGCTTGTTTTTTTTAGAAAAGCAGCAACGTAACGTCAGGAATTTTGAAGAAAAGTAGCTATACTTTTAAAATATATTTTTTGTAGTAATAATGTAACTCCCTGGGATGTCCTGCTGACACAACTGCCTTGAAAATTGCAAATTTTACCTCTTCAAGCTGTGCTACCTGAGCTTGCAAGAATGTCTGTGTGTGATGGCAGGACAGGGTCCTCGCTGCATTGGACGGGAAGGGGAGGGGCAGCTCCAAATCCCTGTTTCACATGACCAGGGAGGCAGGGAAATAGCCCATATGGAGCTGCTAGGGAGAGAGAAATGGGCTCAGATTTCCCTGATCCTTTGGGGCAAGGGAATATAAATTTTGTGAGAGTCTTGCTCAGACACAGCCTGGGACTACTGACAGGAGAGGGCAAGTGGTCACCCCTTCTGTGGTGCTGTGGCAGCCAGGTGCCCAGGGACAGGGTGGCTGGACAAGGCCTGGGCATCCTGGTCTAACACCAAAATCAGCCTGCTCTAACACAAAATCAGCCTGCTCTAACCAGGAGCCTGGGCCAGCTGGTCTTCAGAGGTCCCTTGCATCTCAGTTTATTTCAGGATTGTGCAGTGAGACAGTTCCAGAGAAAAGAAGGAATCAGCTGATTCCCTCTCCTTCCTCTCTCCTCTGTCAAGAGCTGGGTGATGTGCAAGAAATCATTTCAGAGTCAGGAGATCATTCCAACTATAAAAAGACAGACAGAAAGCATTTTCCCTCACAAGTTTCTCCTCATAAACTGGGCCTGAATGCTCTTTGCATCTTTAAAAATCTCACTGTTTAATAGGAATCTTTTAATTCTTTTATTCATTTCCAGTGGAATACTCAGAATTTTCTGTGCTGAGTACATTATTGAAGCCCTGCTTCAAATCACAGAACTTGGGGCTACTGAGACTAACTTGAGGCTTTTGGGGGAAGTTTCTTGATTTTATTTTTCGAAGATCACAAAATAATTTAGCAGAATTTTTTAATAAATACAGCTGCTACAATGTCAATACTATTTCACAGAATCTCCATGTGCCTCTGAAAAATAATCTTTTGCTGAAAATCAAAAATCCCAGTGACAGTCTTGATCTAGCAAACAATGTAAGTATGGGATTAAAGTGAGTGTTATCCACTTCACCAGAAAGGATAAAATTTCTGTTCCAGCAAGCAACCTTATGAATAATAGAGATGGGATCTATCTGAAACCATACAGCCAGCTGCTTAATTTCTGCTACTGTGCTCCAAAACCTTGTAGAATATCAGAATTTTTAGTTCTGCTAATGAAGCATCATATGAAAAATTAATGTTTGGATAGCTTTAAATCCCCTGAAACTTCTATAAAGAAAGAATAACTCTTCACTGAACTGTATTAAATAGTACCAAAACACTTCCACTTTTTAGAAAAGTCCCATAGAATTAAAATAAAAGAAATTTATATTTCAAATAATTCTTTATTACAGCTACAGTGTCTGATGGCATTGTAATGGATATTTTTAAGAATACAGAGAGTATTATTTCTTATCCAGTTCATTATTACTTGTCATCTTTCTTTGTTTAGCACTAGAAGAGGAAAAAATACTCTTAATTTCTACCTCCCTTTTTTTAATTAGGGGTACATGTGGTGAAACAGCATATCTGCATGATTTTTACACTTTCTCCTTTATTATATTTTCCAATATTTACAAGTCCTGTGTGATTTGAGGAGACCATTGCTTTTCTCCAAGGTGAAACTTTGAGTAAAATAACATTTACTATATCCTCGTTTAATGTTTAGTGTTTGTTTTACTATTTTTCATCTTAATGAATTTCAGGTTTAAAAAAACGAAGTTCTTTTTAGCCTTGAATATTAAGCCTTCAAAAGCAGATCTTGGAAAGAATTTTAGAGAAAGTGTTTTAGAATTTTAGAATCTAAAAGAACTTAAAATTCTTTTTTAAAAAGAATTTTTAAGAATTTGAAAATTTAAAGAATTTTTAGAATTTTAGAGCAGATTTTTAGAATTTTACAGCAAACAGAAGTCTGCTGCACGTTGATATATCCCCTCTGGGTTTCAGAAGGTGCTGAGCACTCACATCTTGTGGGTCTAAAGAGGAACTGGACAGACTTTGTGCAATCTCTTCCTTGATGGCTCAGGACATGCCGGCTGACTTTGTTACCACCTTCTCAGGATGCATGTAAATAAAATTCTTGCATAGAGTAGCCATTTGTCTCATTAAACCCACCAGAGGAAGCTGATATATTATAGTTTCTGCTGTAAATTTCTTTACAATATTTTGATTGAGGGTAAAACAAAAATTATAAAAGGCAGCCTGGAATTAGCTCAGATTTCACAAAGGAGCCTTCTAAGGATAGTAAGAAAATAGAAGCTACCCTTGGCACTACCTAAGGTAGTGAACTTTTTGGTGGTGCCTGTGTGCAGCCTTTGGACACAGCTAGAAAATAGCACAGGTCCTTCTGTCCCACTGGTAGCAATGCTGCTGGTTCCAAATGTGGAAAGCAAAGCAGATTTGCTTTCCCCATGCAGGAATCTTGACTTATCCCTTTGGTTTGGAATTTTCTTTGTCTTACTGAAGTCTGCTTTTGCTAGAAGCAGCTCCAGCCTGAGGATACACAGCATACACATAAACATATATATATGATATATACATAAGCAGACCTAAGCAGCAGAGCAGCTCTCTTGCAGCATCAGCAGGAGCTGCTTGCTCTGTCCAAGCTTTGAATGCTTCAGGGCTGTTGTGCCTGCTGAGAGCCACACAGCAGGTCAGACAGGGCAGCAGAAACCAGTCCCCAGGGGGAAGCCATTCCAGCTGGAGCCTTGGCACTCGCCCTCTGAGCACAGAGTTTCAAGAGTTTGCTCCAGATCCAAATTGCAATGCTAATTTAAATACATCTAGTAGACTGAACGAAACGTGATACCCTTTTACTCTTTCTCAAAAATGAGAGTTGCTAAATCAAAATTTAGACTCTGTCCCTGGAGGAATGCATTTTCTGCACTGTGAACTCAGTATTTTCCCACCTCTGAAAGTATTTGTCTTGCCACTTGCTTATCCTGTCTGGCAATTCATCAAAGTGGCAGGAAAAGGATGAAAGCAAGCAGATTAAAGCTTAGAAAGCTATTTGCAAATTTTCTAGTTAATTGAAGGGCTGCTAAGGAGGTTATAAGGAGCTCAGTTTGGGCACATGTAATGGTGCTGTAGCCCATGTTAAGAGGGAAGGAGCACTGTCTGTCAGCCACTGCAGTTTCTCTAATGGCTGGGGGCTGTGCTTTAAGCTACGATGCAACTTGAGTGACTTAGCAGGAAATAAATTCTTCATGTCCACCACTCTTTTCCTCCCAATCCCCTCACTTGGAGTTGCAGGAAACAGCAGCGCAAACAAATGCAGGTAAAGCAGCTGCCTCTGCCTGGTGACCCAAAGGGAATCAGTGTGGTCTGTGCCCCCACACCACAGTCCACTTCTCCAGAGGTTTGGCCAAGCTCCCATTCCTGCTTATTGTGGTGTGAAAGTTAAGGCCATAGCAAGTAGTAACAATTAATGAAGCAAAAGCAAGAGAATTTAATAATGCTTTCCATTGGCCACAGTCACAGAGATCAGTCTGTTTGCCAGTATCCCACATAGTCTCTCACTGTCTCTCACTAGGATATGAGTAAAGCTTGTCACCTCTTCACTTCCATAACCTTCCATACACTTCTGCATAAAGGAGGTTTTCCAATTAATTTCCCTAAATCCTTACAAGCAGGTTCTGACATCTGAGCAGAATCATGGTTGAGGTGAACACTGAGCAAAGGGTGAAAACAACTGAAAGATAAATTGAAAAAAAAATTGCCTTTAACAACTATATCAGGTAAAATCCATTATCTTTTTATTAATGTGATGTTTGACTGGTAAGGATCATCAACTCCATATCATATTGCTCAATAGCTTCTCTTTTCTGAAAAAGCCCAGGACCTTTTGTTTGCCATAGAATGTAGGTTTGTAAATCCATATGGTATTAAGCCTAATGAGATGAAACCCAGTGAACCAACACGGTTTTATAATATGGCAAAAATATCCTGTTTTACCCTTTTGTATACAGACAGTATTGTTGCTATTATTATTGAGCAAGTATGTCAAGGGCATGAATGCAACATTCATATCAAAGGGGAACATTCATATTAAGCATTCAAATTAAAAGGAACTCTTATTTTTCATGCAGAAGTCACGGGTTTATCTGGTGCTGTGGTGTTGCTGTGCTCAACAGCATGTATTAAGCAATAAAATGTGACAAAGAGTGCAATGCTGAAGGTCAAAATATGACTAAAGGTGCATTATGAGTCACAAGGCTGAGAGAATAGAGATTTCAGCCTGGAGAGCAAGGCAGTCACCTTCTGAAAATGAGCTGCCCAAAGTGACTTATGATTATTGCATAAATGTAAAATACCTGTAATGCTATGGTTAACTATGGATTCCCAGATCCAGGTCATTCTGTTGCCTGGTTGGAGGTGAGCACAGACCAGGGAGGCAGCTGCCTGCACTGTCAGTAAAGTATGGCCAAGTCCAGATATACATATTGACTAAAAAGTGTAGATTCGAGTTCTTAATTTCTTAAAAATTTCTAAATGCTGGAAGGATAACTTGCTGAACTGCTTAACTCAGCTGATAAGCAGGTGCTTCATGCTTTGCTCCATATTTTCAGGTATTACATAAATCACATTATTTTGGAAGGAAAGATAGTTTTAATGTTTAAACAGTAGCTTGGATATATTAATTTCAAGATAAATCATTTAAAAATTCAATTTCTGACCTAAGATCTTGAACAAAGCCAAAGTTAAAACCTTATTTATTTCAGTGTAATGTAGGACTTATTATAGAACCTCATTTAAAATAGAAGAAAAAAACCTGTTGCCAAATTACAATCTAGAAGATGGCAGTAAAATTAAACTGTCAGCTGTTACTTAGAAAATCAAGGTATTGGTTTTTTCCTTTTGAATCAAGCCTTTTGATGTTCCTCTAAGCTCTGAATTGATATGGAAATCTAATTAAGACAGTGTCTCCTACGTATTTCAATATTCTGAAGTCCATTTCTTATTTCTCAGTGATCAGTATACATTTCAGAGTATATGAACAATTGTCCTCTCTTTATTTATAGAGTTTTCTTTATTCATGGAACTGTCAGTGCTTTCTGTTTGCCTGCAAGAACTTTAGGTTAATTTAAACCTGAACCAGACTCCTTGAGATACACCACTTCAAAAGATAAGAAAATTACACCTACCCCGTTCATGAATAGTTCTTCAAAAACAACAGAAGCTTCCAATGGGAAATTTCTACTTGTGATCAAGCAGCTTAAAGAATCATTCTAAAACTAAAATATAAAGCAAAGGTTTGTATTTGCTTTATATTCCAAGCGCATGAGCCTGCGAAGGTCAGTTCATGTAAAAAACCCCAAAACATCATCTCTAACTGGTTTCATTGTTTTGAAGAGTGAAATACATCCCTTGCTGCCTAATTAATGGTGGTTTAGCACAGTCAGAACATCCTACCCTGCACGACAGCAGCCTCTGAGGAAACTGGTCCCCAGCCTTTGTTCCAGCAAGCTGAGGGTGGAACCCTGGTCAGAGGATCAGCAATGAATTCCCCAAGAGATATTTGTTCTTGCATTACAAAGTCTCTTGCTTTAACCTTTCCCTAAAACTGCGAATCCCACACAATAATTTAGAAGTCTGACTGACAAAAATCTGTTGATATTTGTCCTTCTCTTCCCATGATCAATTGACTTTCCCTTTAATTGCACGATCTCAGCTGAGGTCCGCAATGCACCATTTCTTAGGCTGCTTTGATAAAAATACCTCAGGCTCCTTTTACTCATCTCTCAGGTTAGGAGCTTATTTTGCCTTCCAAAATCTGCTATAGGGCATTTATGATTTTACAGATTAAATGGTCTTAACTAAACACTCATTTAAATTAACAACAAAAAGAAATAAGGAGAGAGAAATATAAGCATGAAAATTCAGTGAAGTGTTTTCTGTCTCTGCCAGCATTGACTCTTGTAATTAGGTGTAATTAATAAAATTACATAAATAAATTTTATAGTTCAGAGTTAATAATATGCTCCCAGGCCTGTGTGCAGGTTTCCAGGATTTTCTTCTGCCTTTCTTTCAGTGTCTTTATTCTTCTATCCATCTTGCTTCTCTTTTCATTGCTCTTGTAATTATCAGACATTTTGTGCTTAGAGCTCTCATTACCAGCACATTTTCCCACAGAAAAGTTCAATTTTGTAAAGAAGAAAATAGAAAAGGAAAAAAATGGCTGTGTGTAGTTATACAGCAGAGTCTCCTATTCAACTATACATAATTGTATTCCCAGAATAAATAAAGCACTTTCTTTCCTATATTTTACTTAGCTTTACAATCAAACGTTTTGGAGCTTCTCATGTATCCAGGTATGGGTATGAATGTATGTTGCACACAGCAATGGAAGCAAAGATAAAAAAGAGCTTACTAAATCAGCATGACAAAGACTCTCTCGCTGTACCTGAGGGCAGTGATCCCTAAGGAAATGAAGAATAAATCTCCTATTGAAAGTGAAAAAGAGAAGTTTGTTCTGTGCTGGACTGTGAGACCAGCCACGACATGGCAATGCCTGAAAACAGCAGAAGGAAGTTTGAAATATCAAGCTATTCTTGCCTTTGCAGGGCCTAATTTCAGGACTTAAGAGCATCATCAGTCTAGAACCAAATTGGATAAATAGAAACATTGGAAAAGGGCTTGGGAAGAGACACATTGGTGATTTGAGGTCCATAAAAATGCCCATTACAGAAAAGAGGATGGTGTGAAACTTAACATGTGATGAAGAAACCTCTGAATGCCTGCTTGCTGATTTTATATAATTTACAGAACGGAACCACTTCAGAAACTCTCTAACAATCTTTAATCTTCTACATAAAACTATTAAAAGTGTCTGCATGTGCACTGGAAAACAATTCTATTTTCACAAATTGAGGAAGTCTGAGTCATGTGTTACTAGATTTTATAATGCTCATGAAAAAGAAAGGAATAGTCCTTTCCATTTCATAGAAATGTCTTGTGGCATGACAGAAAGATTCAATTGTCTCAACAATTCATTCTTCCCACTTTACAATTTGTTAGCCACCTTTTGCTTTGTCAAAGTTGGCTCAAGACTTGTTGTTATACTGGGTCTTCAAGCATTTGTGGAATGTAATTAATTTTCATGTGCTTCCAAAATTCAAACATTCACACTGTGATTCTCTACATTACACACCTCACTAGAGAGGTCTTCAAGACCTTCCTGTCTTTACAAACCATACCCACATACTCTGATGAAGAATGGACTCTGGATATATATACTGTCTGCCAGTGTTCCCACAACAATCTTTTTCTATCCTTTTAGAATGCCCCCCTTTTTCCACTCAAATATAATGCCAGTCCTTTTCAGCATTAATTCTAAGTATGGCCACTTTCCTTATGAACATTGTCCTGTATTCTTTTTCCCTATGCTTTAGCAGTATTAAGACATTCCTTCTTTGGTCACCAACAGCTTGAGCAATCCAGAATGCATGATCTGCCTCTTTTCATTATTTAAGCATCCCTTCTTTTTTTTTTTTTTTTTTTTGCCAAAAATTGCAGCAAAGGTTTGTCTTTTCTTCCTAATAAAAGCACCAAATTAACAACCAATACCAGCAAAGGTTTATATTTTCTTGTCTATAAAAGCACCAAATAATGCAATAGCAAGCAGTGGGAAGTCTTCTAGTGAGAAAACTCCAGGCAGACTTCTATTCAGTCCTCATTTCCCATGGACAAGTGCAGCTGGAGAGCCAGGCATGGATTTGTCCATTCCATGTACCTACTCCAGTGACATGTGACATGATCTCAAATACTGTTCACCACTTTGTAAAGATAATTGTTTTCATTCCCTTTCAGAAAACAAGAAGCCTATTAAGCCCTACCTAAGATTAGGTGGCTTGAGACAGAACATAAAATTGAAAAGTAACGTAAGACAAAAATTGAAAAGTAATGTAAGACAAAAGCAGTATCCTTAAGGTCACATCGCTGTGTGTCATCTATCTATATTGCAGTCTTGTAACCTTCCTGTCCAAATATTATGAAATAAAATGCCTCTTATTGTACTTCTATGAAGTAGGAATCTTCCATTAAGAAGGGTCATTTTAATGCCACAGCCCTTTGTTATGTTATTCCACATTGTTCTCCTGCTGCCATGTCCAAGGGAGGAATAATGTAG
The DNA here is from genome assembly GCA_013397155.1 of Irena cyanogastra. Classification (NCBI taxonomy): domain Eukaryota; kingdom Metazoa; phylum Chordata; class Aves; order Passeriformes; family Irenidae; genus Irena; species Irena cyanogastra. The sequence goes on from VWZV01002316.1 coordinate 628,090, forward strand.
ACATTGCTAGTGGCTGTAGTTACAACGTTATCCAATCAAAACTTGATTGGAGTATTAAATGTATGATACTTGTGTGAAGGACAGTCTGTACCTTAGGAGGTTTTTTTAAGAACTGATAATAGTCAGGCTGTTAAAAAAAAAAAGAGAAGGATTAAAATTAAATGTGTATTTTTCTCCATTGTGCTGCATCTGTTTTCTGTCAGAATGAATCCTGCTGATCTTGGTTTCAAGGTTTCCATTCTGTGTGCTTTTAAACCAAGGTCAAGCAGTAGGCAGCAGAGGAACCTTGAAGGTGTCATTGGCTAGAAATACATAAGCTTTATAGCTACACCACTAATTATTTATCATTCATTGAAAGAAATATAGATGGGCAAAACGATATAGATACTGATACTTCTATAGCTGTACACAAATCAGAATGGCAAAAGACAGAAGCTTATTTGGCTGTGCATGTGAGTATACATGTACATTTATTAGTGAGTGCAAATGTCTATATGGTGATATGTGTTCCAACTTCTGCGTCCAGAACAAAATTGTTTCCTGTATGTGCTATACTGCTCACACATATGGTCTAAGATGCCTGAGAAATCTATGAAGGGAAAAATCATTTAACAAAGCTGTCTGCCTAGTGTGGTTATATACTACTGTGCATTTTTTCAAGGTGGTTTCTTCTCACTAAAAATAAAGCCCTTGGAATGAGGCCTTACACCTGAGAAAGCAGACATTTTTTTAGTGAAAAAAAAAATACTTTAGTAAATTGGGGCTTTCTCTGTATTCCCTGCTCTGTTTTTCCCTTAATTTTGTGTTTGCCTTGAAGAAGGTACAACATCCTTGTACATATTACCAGTCACTTATGGCTTCTCATGCATTATCTGTTTAACCTGAATTTAAAGCAGAGTTTATAGGAATGGTTAATGTATATTCAGGGAAGACATCTATTTTTCTAAGGCAGATGTGACTTCTGAAAAGCAGCAGAAGCAGGGCTTTCTATCTGTCAGACAGACACCATGCAGACTGACACACTGGGCTCTCGGGAGACATAAGAAACAAACCCCAAATAACTCATCCTCTGAGTGTCCAAGTGTAGGGGCAGTTTTGCTCTCCAGCTGTGCCTACACTCCTGGGCAAGCAGTCTCTATTAGGATAATAGAGAAAGTAGATAAAAGACCCAACTGTTCTGACCCCAAGATGTCCAGGCCAGGGGGCTCTGGAGGTCCACCTTAGCTCAGCCCAGCTGTGGGTCCAGATGTCAAACAGGACAGGCTGAGCATCCAGAGCCAGGGCTGGGAGATGCACTTTAGCCCCCCGTGGGCTGCCTGGAGCACTGAGTGCTGGCACTTTTAAGCTTACCAAGACGGCTGATGCAGATTCGCTGATTGCAGCAGCCCATGCTGAGCACAGGTCAGACGCACCCTAGCTCTGCTCTGGCTTTGTGCATTAATTGCTCATTAGCAGCTGAATGCCTTACGAAGCCGCCAGGGCAGCGTCTGCCAGCTCACTTCCATCAAGGAATCTGGTTTGCGTCCCCCACAACAAATCTCTGATGTGAGATGCAGTAAGCAGAAACAAAAATGCAGTCCTGGTTCAAACTCAAACACCGCACAGGATCGTTTCACGAGTGTGGCATATTGATCTACTGCACCTGTATGGCTTTCTGCATCTTCTAGGCAAAGTATGCAAAAATATTCAGGCTTCACAAATACAGATATTTTTCATAAGAAAAACTCCCAGTGTTTGAGAGAAGACACAAGTTTGATTCACACAGTATATGGCTTTTTTATTCAAGCTGCCAAAAAATGCTGAATTTATGCTGACCTAATAAAGAAGTTGGAAGAAAAATTCCTTTAATAAACTTCCTTCTCCTTAATGGATGACTGAAAATGTTTCAATGTATCTATCAAAATCATCACTGATGTTAACAAACTCATATTTCAATGTCAGGGATCCATGACATTCCCCTATTAGGAAATAAAAATTCAAAAATACCCTGTCTTAATTTAAGGAAAAAAAATATATACTCAATTTAGGCCACAGCACAGCACACTGCTTTTCCTTCCTTTATTGCCTTGTCCTCACTAAACAATTCTGTGAGATAAAGATCAGCTCCCAAAATTTCTCCTTTTATAGAAGAAGCACCAACACCTACATTTGCTGACTATTAGTACTGTGTCATGCTTCAACATCTTTCTCAGTTTCTTCAAATTCTTCTTCTCAAAAGAGGATGATATTTTCTCCCTCCCTTCCACCCCCTCAATCCCTTATATTTTCATGATTACTTCCAATTTTGTCTGCCTTGTTTGCTGCTTGCTTTCTTCCCACTCGTCCGGAGTGCTGAGACACTGGAGTAACATTTCTATCACTGAAAAGAACAAAGAAACCCTAGTTGTTTTTAAGACTGATAATCACTGCCTGCATGAAGGTGGCAAAGCTCACACAAGCAGCTCAACATGACCCAGCAATGTGAGTCCCAGCCCAGAAAGGCACAGGTACCCTGGGCAGTGTCGATGAGCAGAGGGCAGCGGGTCCAGGAGGCGATTCAGCCCCTCTGCTCTGTGAGACCTGCTGGGGTAATCCACACAGCTCTGGGATCCCAGCACAGGGAGAACTCTCGACGTGGGTCCTGAGAAAGGCCATGCAGATGGTCAGAGCAATGGAGCACCTCTCCTGTGAAGATGGACTGAGAGAGTTGAGGTTGTTCATCTTGGAGAAAGCTCCAGGGAGACCTTAGAGCACGTTCCAGTACCTGAAGGGAGCCTACGAGAGACAGAGACAGGGATTTTTTACAAGGACATGATCTTAAGTAGGAGGATAGTAGATTTCATTAGCTATTAGGAAGAAATTCTTTACTGAGAGGGTGGTGGGGCACTGGCACAGGTTGCCCAGAGAAGTTGTGGATGCCCCATCCCTAGAGGTGTTCCAGACCAGGTCAGATGGAGCCTCGGGTCTGGTCTAGGGAAGGTTTCCCTGCCCGTGGCAGGAGGGTTGAAAGCAGATGATCTTCAAGGTCCCCTCCAACCCAAAACATTCTGTGATTCTACAATCACCTGACATAGAAGTCAGGAAGTTTTCTTTAGATTCCAGTCATGAGAACAGGAACTAATGAATTTTGGCTTCCACAGGATTAGTTGCTTATAAGTTTTGTTGAGTTTCTGATGACTAAGGTGATTAACTCTCCCTGAAATATTTCCTCTGGGACAGGCATCCACTGTTCTCTGTGTGTGGAGCCTCGGATACTTCACATGAACTGGATACTTACTTCAGCCTTTTTCCAAAGTGGGCCTGGAAAGCATTTTCCTTACCTATCCAGCTCCCTCATATGTGAAAATATAACAATTGACATTTCCACAGGTTGGTCAATCTGAAATCTGCAAATAGATACAGGTTTGTGGTGGAAGAACTAGGTAAAACTAGGTCTAAAAATATTTTCATTTTTACTCGGGGAGAAGGGAAGGAGTGGAAGGCTGAACAGTTTATGAAACTCAGCATATACTAACAGATTATTTTGATTTCTCTACAGATACATTTCAAGAGAGTAATGAAAAAATTTGAAAAATTCCGTGTAGCTGTATTTGGGATTTGCAGTGTCCTAACTGGACCCCTTTACCTTTACCCAGCACTGCTGCAGCTTCAATTCACACACCAACTCTTGGGCACCCCAGACTTTGCACACTATGGCCCAACTGCAGCAGTTTTGCATGAGATTCTTTACAACTGAAAAATTGCTCAAATAGCATGTTTTATCAGAAATGGGTTTTGATAAAAAATGCACTCCACAGGGAGCACATCTAAAAAGGAGCTTTCTCCACAGGCTCTCTCCTTTTATGCACATACAGCATCTGTAATGGAAATGAGCCTCCCAAACTGCTGCTTTTAGGTGGAGAAAATGGGAGGGGAAAATGAACCCAGAAGGCAGTTTCGTTATTCAGAAGGCAAATGGATGTATACAGGATTTATAAAACTTTTTTAAATTGATCACTGAGTTTGTTAATGTCTTGTACTGCTAACTGGGAGTAGACATATGACATCTGTGCTGCTTTAAATGTGCTGGGAGTTTCTGAGTATCAGTTCTTCCATTGTTAATACTGCCAGCAAATTGTTGCTCATGCAAAGTCATCATAATCCTGGATATAAACATCAATACTTCAGATTAATTTGGTTTGTTGGGAAGAGCACCACTTGGACAACTCTTAAAGTGAGCCTGCACCCTAACAAGATCTAGTTCACAACAGCAGCTTTTCTTCTTCATTATTTTTTCCCCTGCCAATTAAAGTGAAAATATTCCTTTCTTTTATTGTCTTTCACATCATCCCACAGACTAGCAGGGTGTCAAGGTTGCTGCATCCAGCAGAGAGAGTGAGAAGTTGATCTATTTCATGTCAGGAGAAGTGTGGCAGGTGGGAGGGATCCCAGCAGGCAGCAGCACCAGCACTGGCATGCCCTTCCAGCTAGACTCCCCTCCTTCCTCTTCCATTCTGGTGACTCCTCTCCCCATGAGGTCCCTTCCTCCCCAAGTGCTAAGCACCTCCTTGTTCGTTCTCTTTCTCTACCATTAAATTAAATTATGCTTGTTGATCAATTGTAAAATTAAATACAATCAGTACTAAATAATTCCTGTGTCATAAACCCATTTATGTGAGGTTTTTTCCCCAGACATATTAAAATAAGTAGCAGTCTGGTCACTGAAACTGGTGAGGGCCCCTAACATCTAACCTGTGTTTTCATTTCTATTGTGAGAATTGTAATTCCTTTATAAAGTGAAAAATTTCACTTTATAAAACTAATTTCTGGATTTTTTCCATACAAAAACACCAAAGAATGATTGAACTATGAAGCACAAACTCATCCAGGCTGATATCTGACTGCTACAGATGTGTGCTGGAAAATTATTGCATCTGAGTTGAACAGGCAAAGATTAATATATTTTAATCCATGTTGATTAAATGAATATTTTCCCAGTGACATTTTACATTGCACAGGCAATCTGGCCTCTTCAAAATTCCAAGAAACATTAATCGCAAAGGGGCTCTAAGAGTCTTTATTAACAATTTAATTTCTCTAGGGTATTTAATTCAGAGACCTTTAATACTGTGTTTGACCTTTCCTTTCCTACAAACTTATTTAATACTGCTCCTAAAAGTGATTTTTGGGATACAGTATTTTTAACTTTTTTTTTACTGTGAAATGGAGCTTATTCTCATTATTTGTTTTTGAAACCTTGGAGTCCACAGACAAGGGCTTAGACTCTTCAGAAGTGATTCTCTTCAGTTTCCTAATGTACATCCTTAAACTTCAGTCTCCCTAGAGAAATACAGTCGTAATGAGCTAAAACACACAAATGAAATTACCTAGCATTTGGTATTACCTGTGCCTGGTGTTTAAATGAGGTCATGTGAAGTTTTAGCTGTAGTAAAATGCCCATTTATATATCAAATAGACAAAAAATTATACTTCCTTTAATTTGCTTCAAATTAATGTTTTTTTGATATGTTGCAAAAATTGTAGTTAAGCAAAGAAATCATATTATACCACCCTGTGCTCATCTTAGCAAAAAAGAATTTTGCTTAGCAAATGAGCCTCCTCTGTTTCTTCTTATATTCTAAAATAGTATGGGGATTAAAAAAAAAAAGATAGTGAAATGTTAAAAAGGTCTTTCAGTTTTCCTGTATTAATTTGTGCTGTGACTGTTTTATCCCACCTGGATTTTAGCACAAGTTCTGTCCCCTGGCTCACTTTCCAGGCAAGTGACAAGCTGGACAGGACCCCAAGGCCAGGACCAGATCCCAAGCCAAGAGCCAGGTGAGGACTTAAGTCCATCAACACATCCGAGTGTTGAGGCACTCCCTCCTCCCTCCTGCTCCTTCCTATCCCTCCCCACCTCCAAGTTAAAGTGAGATCCCCTTGTTTTCACTTGAAGAGGTACCCCAGGGAGCCCCAGTCTGTTCCCCAGGGCAATTCCCAGCTCCCAGTTTATATTTGCTCTCAGCTGCTCTGCTGTACCACGCTCTGCAGAGCCTGGGTCCTTGGGATACAATTGTTACTTCTTAACCCTCCAAGCAGAAAATTTCTGGAATTATCATTTATTCCAAATTCAGACAAACATCTCTACTTACCTCGTTCCTTTCACACAGTGAAATTTATCCCTTTTATTACAAATAAATGCAAATATTTATTAGCAATGTGTGCAGCCATTATTATTGTTGTCCTGGTTAATGCTGTCTCTGAGGCAATGGCATATGAAATACTGCTTATGGCATCCCCAAGTGGAAGCAAAACTGCTCTTAAAATGTTCTTTGCAGAGTTTAATACAAAGAGTGAAAATAAATAATGTCAGGTCCTTGCCATGATCTGCCCATTTTAAACTTTTCAATGGCACAAATCATCATTAATGAAGCACTTAACATTACACTCCCGACAGCACAGCATAAAAATTACTGCAGTCATCCAAAGGATAAGAAGAAACATGGCAGATAACTTCTGGAGGGGAAAGATTTACACTCTTTTGATGAAACTTTATGGGTTCAAGTTTACATTAGAATAAAGCAGGAGAAAAATACTTACCTCTTGAAAGCTTTTGGGGGAGACATGTGGAAGGAAATTGTGGACTTTTTCCTCAAATGAATAAAGAAATGTCAGAGAGCAAGGTCTCAGCAGTAGTGAAATCTAGTTTGCATCATCAGCTATTTTGGTATAAAATACTGTAGCTGGAGTAATAGGAGATTTGCATTATAATGAAGAATAAAGTAAATTCTATTATGCAAGTCCCCTTGTTACATACATTTAGTCACAGTTTGCTCCAAAATAGCTGACAGTAAGCTCAACAGCTGGTATCTAATGCTTAATTTCCTTCCTGTTTATTTGTAAAAGCAGAGTATCATGCTCTTTGTATAAAATTATGCATAGAGAACAATCTCAAATTCATATGCCTGAAAGATACAGATCAGCACAAAGACTCCTGTTTGTGACAGAGGGTATGCCAGTCCAGGTGAGAGTGTGAGAAGCAGGAGGTTTCACTCACCTGCACCCTGAGGTATGGCAGGGTTTCTGTGGAGCTGGGATGGAGATGGGACATGTCTTGTGGCACAAGCTGGTCGGTGTCATAAGAGAAGATCACTCAGGAAATAGGTTTTAAGCCAGGACCTGGCAAAAGGGGAAGAGAAATAACTCTGTAGAGAGTAATTAGCATTTGTGATCAGAGGACAGAAAAGTATAAGGATGGAGATATCATTTAGCAAAACCAAACTGAACAAATTAAAAATTTCAATGCCACATGTCATCCTGTAGCGATTTTGAACAGAACCAGCAGAAGACAGAAGTAACCTTCAGCTTGGTTCCACAATGCATGTAACTAGAAATAGAAGACTTGGGTGCTATGATGCCTTCCAGGTGAAAAAAAAAAAAAGGCAAAAAACCCCCAACCAACCAAGCACCCCAAACCCCTATCATTCATCAACATTTCACAGTATTCAGTCCAGTGAACACAGAATTCTGTTCTTCGTAGAAAGTGTTTTGAGGAAAAGTAAGCAATATATTATATGCAGAGAAATGGTTTGCTCTCCTGAGCTTATAAAGATGGCATCTAGGCTCTGAAATTCAATTTGTCTGCTTATCAAGAGGAACATTTTCTTTCCTCATAGCAATCAATTCCTACTCAAAATAAGGTGATGATGTTAAACGCATGTATTTTCTCAGACTTGATCCACTTGATTGAAAATTCAGGATTTTCTATTTATTAACCAAAAGCATTTCTAAATTCAATACTACTTTATTTTCTGTGCAAGTACGTGATCTATTTAAACCCTGTTTGTATTGTTTTGCACTTTCTCAGAGATTCACCTCAGTCACTAACAAATTTAGCTTATCCTTTGCAAAGAACAGCTTGTCTTTTTAAAAGGATCATAACCATCTTAAAGTCTTCTCTGCTTTCTGTGTTCTACACAGCAATTCTCTAGAGTATCACAGACTCTCCCAAATGCTTCTGAGATGAAATAACAAATAGCAGCACAAAAGCAAAATAGTGGTATATTCACATGTTACTAACCAAGGAAACTGTAAAAGAAAGGTAGCCTAAATTAAATTCCTGTTGATCTTAGATCAATATCTTGCTGTTATCTGCACTATAGATTGTTGTAGATGTCAAATTTATAATCGTTATGACAATATCCCAAACAGAAAACAGAGAATTAATTCTGTTCATAAGTTTCTAGAAAATGTATCACTAAAATGCCACACAAAGGTGAAAGTGTTGCTTTTCTTTGACCCGTTAATTCTGCTGTCTATCAAAATGAGTCAAACATTCCTACAGTATAATTTTTTTTAATTAGAATAATTTAGAGGAATTGGTGTGTAACGCACATCCCATTTTAACAACAGTGCAACCAGCACCAGCTTTCAGAAATAACGCTGTGAGAACTCTGCCTCTGATTTTGTCATGGAATAATGTTTTCATTTGACCTATTTTCTCCCAGTATTCCTGATGGTTGCTGTGGGAAACCAAGACAACCCTGAGCTTCTGCTAAGTTGAAACGTGTCCCTGCGGTTATTAATTTTTTTGAAATATAGGGCTAATGTTTTCCAGCACAGAAGCTGGAGAAGAAAGGGATTACTGAGTATGTGATAAACGCTGAATATGACAGACTGCTGGAAACGTGTTCGGTACCATGAGGGGAGAATTTCAAAGGCAAAAATAGGAATTAAGTGTCTTTGAACATTAATGAGACATTGGTAGATGAGCACCCATATCCTTGATTCACATAATGACAGTGGGAAAGAATAGAAAATAATTTGGTCACTAGAAACCTGTTTCTTCTGCAGCCTTCAGTGTCTCTGAGACGACATGCTCTAAGGGATCACATCATTTTTCTCTTCATTTTTCCACAGAGGAAAATCATGCATTTGACTCACCTGTCCAGTCAATCACTACAGTCTGGTTTGGAGCTGAAAACACAGGTTAAACCTGGTGAGTGTAAAACTTGGCTAAGGAAAGTCCCCTCTAATCTCACTGATTTTCTCTTCCGCACATTGAAGATAATTTTGATCTTACCTGCTTCTGCATTCAGCATCCACACAGCTCTATTCTAATGTTTGGCATGATGTGACAAAGGGAGGGCCAGAACAGGGCAGTCTGAGTGACACTTCTGCCATCATGTCACCTGACTCACGTGAGCCCTCGCTGTGGTCAGTGGTTATCCTACATGAATCCGTGTTTCAGGAGCAATATCTGACCAAGCATTGACTAGTTTTACTAGGGGACTGGGGGAAGGGACAGCCTGTATAGCCTGGAAGGGGGCTCTGAAAAGACAAATACTTTGATTTTTGTCTTTTTCTTTGATTCATGACAGCTTGAGTGTTCTCAGTGAATATACCACATATCCCACTGTGCATCAAGCAGGACACACAAACAGGGTGCATGGTAACTCCCTGCCTGGAAGGTGTTCAAGGACCAAGCTGTGCCTTCACAGGCAGCTCCTGATCAGCTGCTGAAAATCTGGCAAATGCAAAGAGCTTTTATGAAATGAGTATTGTCAGGCCCTGAAAAGAGTCAGGGCATTTCTTTGCCTTGCTGCTCTGGAGCCCAGAAAAATGTTTTCAGTGAGGCTGAAGCAGCACTGGGGCCCTCGAGCTGTGTCTCCCAGGGTAGCAGAGGAAGAAGGGCCACCCTGACACCTTTGGCCAGCAGCAGACTGAGGTCCAGCTCCAGAAATCCCCAAATGCCATCACAGCCACAGCTGCAAGCAGTGACCAGAACCTGCACTGCTGCATCTGCACTGGCACACAAGGAGAGAAAGGAGGAGGCTGAAGCCTCACCTCTTCCTAGGACCAACAAATAAAGGGCACAGTAAAAGCTCCTGGTTTGATGGGAGTTTTTAATTATGGATGAAACATTATCTTTGTAACTGTTACGTGACATTTTGAGCCCTTCTGTCGAAAGCATTTTCCATCAGAAATGTTATTGCTATTTATTATTTCCCATTTGGTTTGAGGTGCAGTTTATACACAAGTTATCTCTCTCAAGAGAAATAGACATCCATGGCTTACAGTTTGAGCTGAAAAGAGATCATTAACATGGTGACATTTGTGGAATCATTAACAAAGGTGATAGGTACCCTTGGCAGCCTGGGGAAGATTTTATACAGTGCATAAAGATCCTAAAGGTGTTCCTCATAAAGATCATAAAGACTTTCTGTCCCAGTGACACAGGCCATGCTCTGACTGACAGTACAAGATTTAACACTGGTTCTGTGAAACTGACTTTCAGTTTAGATACTTAAAAGCATGCATATGTTGGCTAGGGAAGCCTAATGAAAGCAGAAATAAAAGCAGGTGAAAGAGAAGAACAGCAGAGAAACCTATGGGAGAAGATGTGCAGCAGTGTGAGCTGGAAGCAGGGCCAGGTGAGGCATCAGCACACAGGGCAGTGGATGCCACACTGCTCACCTCTGCTGCCAGCACCTGCAGGAACTTCTGTGATGCTGCACAAAAAGTGGGACTTGTTTGGTGCATTTAACCAAAGACAAAAAGATATGTTGGGTACATTCACTGGTAAGAAAAGAAAAGCAGAAGGCCCAGAGAAAATAATCTGTGTGCTTTTTTTACTGCTTTTTTAACATCAATACTGAATGACAGCTCTCTGTCTGCTCAAAAAAATGTATCTCTAACTAACCAATGATAAAATTCAGAAGAAAAGTTGATGCAACAGAGCCATAATTTCCTCTCCCTACAACAAACTGACTGAGGCAATTACACAGCCTAATGTCTTTCCGAAATCCAGCAAACTCCTGTGGATAAATCCCCTTTTTTCCACACTTCAACACTCTTCAGAGTGCACAGAAAAGGTAACGATTTAGACAGCAATTTCCAGCAAACTTTTCCACATGCCATTCTGTCAGTAATCTTCATCCCAGGATGAAGAAACATTTCCAACGGTTTTGAAGTTTTGGAAGGTCCACTGAGATTTCCAAGACCAGTTACAAAATGAAAGATCTCCTCACTACTTTACACATCCATTTTCAGCTGTGAGTGATATGATTTAATGCCTAAGATATCTGGGTATTATTTTATGTTTATTTTATTTTATTTAAGCAATATATTGCTATTTATAATTTATGGATACACGTGGGATGGCTGTATCTGGACTTCTTAACTCACAGTCTTTGTCTCAACACTGAATGCCTGTGTAATACACCAACAGGTTCCTATTGACACATCAACATTTCCTATTAAACCATCCCATGGTGGAAGCCTCAAATGTCCTCCCCAAGGTCATAAGTACCTGGGCAAAAAGTTCCAAGTAATAATTCCTCATTCACTGCACAATATTCCTTTACAACTCTCTTGTACATCCTCTTTCCCAGCACTTCTTCCAGACCTGCAATTGGATGTTGGATCTCTCCTGCTGTATTTGTGAGCCAGCTCATCTTACTCCCTCCTTTTCCCTCTCTCTCACCACCTATCTTTTCTCAAGGTTTTTGCACCATGACCTCTTTGGACATAGAGTTTCTGGCTGCCCTGGGCACAGGGCACACAGCTCAGTGGCTGAGCAGTCCCTACATGGTTCCCTTCAGAACGGGGAGACCCTGGCTGAGCAGCCAACTCCCAGCAGTGCCCCAGGCAAGCCCTGTAAAAGTGATGGATACCTGCTTCCCTCAGGCTTTCCCTGAGAAATTTAGCCACGTTTTGGCAACTAGGCATCTATCTGGAAAATCTCCTGAATGCATAAATATTCCTGGGGTTTACTAGTGCTAATGCTCGAGTCCATTCTCTTCCTGTATGTGCTCAGTAGTAGAATTTCTCCTCTGCAGTGTCCTGCGTGTTGTCTGTGTACCAGGCTCAGTGTCACACTGAGCTTTGGTAATACCAGCTCAGCTGCACAGGCTGAGAGCTGGGGCTGTGCAGCCTGGAGAGGACCAGGCTCCTGAGAGACCTTAGAGCCCCTTTCAGCACCTTAAAGGGGCTACAGGAGAGACAAAGAAGGGCTTTTACAAGGACTGCAGTGACAGGACGAGGGGGGGATGGCTTTAAATGGGAAAAGGTTTAGATTAGACATTAGGAAGAATTTTTTTATGATGAGGGTTGTGAGGCACTGGAACAGGTTGCCCCAAAAAGTGACAGAAGCTCCATCCAAAGCCCATTTGGGTGGGGCTCTGAGCAGCCTGGCCTAGTAAAAGGTGTCCCTGCCCATGGCAGAGGGGTTGGACTGGATAACCTTTAAATGTCCCTTCCAACCCAAATCATTCCCTGATCCAGCGAGCAGCGAGGCACCTTCCCGGGGCAAGCAGTGGGCAGGGAGTGACCCTGCCCTGCGCCTGGGGGGCACAGAAACCTGGGCTTGCCCAAATGGCTCGTGCCATCCTCCGAGCCTTCCAAACACAACCAGAGCCCCTCACCCCCTGGCGAGGTAAGGGGACCAAATGGCCACACAAAATCCTTCTATTCGAGGAAGGGAAAAACCAAGGAGCCTGAAGACCTCGAAGGCCTGCTGGTATGTTAGTGGGTGTCAAAGAGATCTTTCTGATTTAGTCTCTGACAGGTTGCTATTTTCTACATTTCTCAAGCAACTAAAACCTAGATAATTATCTGTGTCTGTTTCCAAGTTCTTAAAATGCCAGATGAAGGAAATTTTTTGCGGATTTTCCTATAATGTGGCTTTTAAAAGCCGATAATGGTAAAACAGTGACACCTCGTGGCACAGAAGAGCGATCAAACCCACACAGCCGCAGGTTTAGATAAAGCATTGCAAAAGAAATAGATTACATTTCCCAGAACTACTTTGAATTATTGATGAGCTAAGTTTTCAGCTACAAGTTTTTGCTTAGATCGTTAATCTATAATTGTTCCTGTTGTTTACAGCGTTTGACAGCATCCTTCTAATGATGGGAATAATTTAGACACTTGCTATTCAGGAAAATAGCAAATTTCTAAGAAAGTTCTGTAACTATTCTTGAAGTAAATATTAATTTTTTTTCCACTTATCTAATATATTCATGTTGTTAAAAAACAGAGTAATTGTTCATCTTTTAAATGTCCCTGACCTTGCTTCAGGCAACCAGGTGATTTAAATTGCACTGGCTGGCAGGAGAAATGCTGTGCAGAATTGCTAACAAGAAAGATGTGATGCCTGCTAGTTTCATGTAGGTTAAAGGGAAGACTCCAGCTGTCCAGAGTTTTCTCAGCAATGAGGATTTTCTGCTGTAATTATTTTAAATGGGCGTAACTGAATGGAACAGATGTGGTGCCATTTTAGAGTTCTCATCAGATTTTAGAAGGTTTGATAATGGTGATTTTATATCAACCCTAAATAACTCCAAAAGACTGGCAAGTTAATGATTTGAAGGCAGCTCTTCCTTTAATTTGTGGATCTGTTCCAATCAGAAAGCATTAATGACTGTAAGGGATGAGAATTCCTACGAACTGAGAAAGGCCCCAAGATTGTTGCAGCCTCACAAGTAAAACATTTCAAACTTTATACAGTTCACAATTATTTTCCTATCTACCAAGTACCAGCTTTCAGTACCAGCACTGATTACTGACCTTACCAGCATCTTCTCTGACCTCCATTTAGACAAGGTATACTGCAAATTATCGAGCTTTTGAGTGAATTATGACCTGATTAAGATGACTAGTGAGCTATTCCTGGTATTACATTATGCAACTAAAACACTATGCCTGCATTCATATATTTTATAACTGTCTAAAAATTAAAATCTTTTTGTCAGCATAATAACATTGCTGGGACAGCACTACTCAGTTCCAAGGGTATTTTGGGGACAGGAAAGAAACCCACATTGTTATATAAAAAGCACATCATCATCAAAGAAGTGATATACAGGAACAAGGTATATTTGGTGCCTCTGTCATTTGTCACTGAGGTGTTTCAAATCTTGACACCCTTTTTGCATCAAGAGGTAGGGTTTTTTCCCCACCCTGATGGCAACAAACTGTATGTTTTACATTGGCATAGTGGAAATTGCAAAATAAATCTTAAACAGTATTCGCCTCAAACATTAGACAGCAAATAACTCAAATATATCAGCAATGGCAGATGACTAATAGTGCACTTACATAAAAGGTGGAAATCACTTCTGCTCTTGTAAAGGAGCCTGTGCTCACCAATTATTGCAAGAGTTAATGGTGCATTGAGAGACTGCTGCTGTAGGCAGTGCACACCAAAAAATCCTAGAGCTTCTCTATCACACATTAAACCAAAAATTAAACCAAAACTCCCACCCTGGGGCTGTCTCAGGCCTGCAGCAGTGCAGGCCTTGGCAGGTGCTCAGCTGCATGTCCTGCCTTTCAAACCCCACAGCCTGACACGGGGCATCCTGCACCTTCTCATCCACCTGGGGCTGGCAGGTAGTGACAATTCACACCTCCCCTTGTCTGATGGGAGAGGTACTGGTGGTCAGCAGGGCAAGGAGCTGACAATTCACACCTCCCATTTCCAGTCCCTGTAAATTTGTTCTGCAGGCAGAGACTAAACCAGCCCTCAGTTACACCTGGGCTTTGCCAGCTCTGCTGTAGCTGCGGAAGAGCCAAGGGCAAGTTCATGAGAGTTCTCTTCTCACTCATTTATTTATGCCTCTCGTCCCACCTGAATCCCAGCTTGCCCAGATGCTGGAGTATTTCTTGCACCCAGCAGTGATACAAAGCTCACAGGTGAGAGAGTTTTCCTCTGACCATTGTATATGTGTTTTATTGCATCCTCTGACACGTGTTCTGTGTCCACTCAGGTCACATCGGTCACTGACTCCAGGGACTATTTCTGGGTTTGCACTTTCAGTAGAGATGAGGGAGCTCAACTGCCTGTTTTTAAGAGAACATGAAAATGCTGGAAAATGACAGAAAATAACAGTTATTATGCTTATGCACAGTAAAATATCCAGACAACTCCAAAAAAGGGATGTGATTTTTCACTCCTTGTTACGGTGTGATGGAGACAGAATATCTATGTCTTGATGTGCAGAGCAAATTAGATGCTTTTACTTGCTTGCTGCCTTATCATTAAAGTGAGTTGATGAACATTAATTTTTACATCAGAAAAAAAAACAACAGATGAGTCTTCCTTTCTTCCTTTGTTCTCTCCTTCTGTTTGTAAAGTTCAAGGAATTAATAAAGACTGTCACTTTCACAGCTCACAAATGAGAATTAACCATCCTAATTGTGAGTTTGGAGACTGATTTAACCTCCTTTGGCACTCTTATGAGCTATACCTGTGGCATTTTTGATGTTTTACCACCCTAAACAGAAAAGTAGATCATGAAATTCTAAATCTTCTAAAATCCCTTAAATATATTTTTATTTCCTGTTTCTGAAAAGTACCCAAATGCCTCTGTTTCTTCTGACCTTTTGTATCCTTGGGTTACCAATCTTCTGATTTGCAGCCACTTCAATCCTCAGGGTAGCATTTCTCCACCACATAAACCAGGGCTTCAGGGAGGTCTGATTTTGGGAATACCTGGGGGCTGAAAGCTTCAAGCATCAGTAAGAATGTGTGTCATCCCCTCAGAAAGCCTCCAAAATCTGTCTGCCTGGTAAAGCTCCTTTGAGAGGCAATGGCATTTTAACACCAGCCACATGTGAACGGCATGTCAGGAGGATGATGCACCCTTTCACCAGCTCTTACAATTCATTGGTTACAGCCCTGCCACACGTGGAACCCTGATAAAAAAACTGTGACATCTTTCCTCACCATGGGCTGCCTGGCACTAATATTTGAACTAGGAGTAAGAGCTGCTAGAGCTCAGAATTCCTCCCCTCAAAACACAGCCACAGGAAAAGCTCCAGAAAATTATCCAGGGTTGAGCTAGTGCCTGGCAGGTAATCAGATGGCACAGGCTCAGATCTTCCATCTTGAAGTGGAGCAGAGATATTGTCCAAAATGTAATGAACAATTTTTTTGGCTCCATTTCCCCAGCCTTGCACTCTAACCAGTCATTCCTGTTCACACTTGCCTGCCACTCCAGCCCAGCCAGGAGCTCCTGCTGCCCCAGCACTGCTCTGCTGTGGTGAAACACGAACTGGAGTGGCTCACTCTGCCCTGCTGGGGGAAATGAAAGTGGGGAAAGGATGAAGACATTTAAATGTGGACTAGGGCAGCTGAGGAGGTGCCATCTGAACCCCCAGAGAGCATCTGCAGCCATGAAGCAGGGCTAGATTCCCTGCGTTTGGAACAGTAGCAGAGGAATTTTGCTGGATGTTTTCTTCCTTTCCTTTTCTGTTCTTCATGTCCAAACCTTTTGAAAATGGCTTATGCTTGGCTTCTTTGCACAGAACACTCGTTTCAGACTCTCAGCAGACTCAGAGAGATAAGAAAATTCTGAGTATGATCACATCCAGTTTCAAACTCTCCTTCATAATTTTTTCCTACCAAAAAAACATGCAATTACTTTTTTCAATTAGCTGGCTGTAATTCTTGAATGACCACACCAGAGGCTAAGACATGTTCCCATGGCTCCAGCCCTATGTTCATTTCAACCATTCACTGCTCATTTTCAAACTTTTTTTTAGCCTTAGTCAAACTTGCACTTAGTTGACAAATAAATCACAGCAGCATACCCACTACTCTACTTTATGATCTTGTGCATAAGAAAAAGGGATGTTAAATTCTCACAGCTTTTGGAGAGGACAAGAGACTTGTTTTAAAGCTGTGATCTGAGATTAAACCTCCAGAAGGAAATTGCTCTGAGTTGGATCTTACAATCAGGACATGTCTAAGCCAAAAACTATTCCTTCTTTAAAGCCCTGTTGTGCAATGTGGTGCCTTTACAGCAGCTCTGGACTAACATTACCACTGCACATGTCAATTTAGCTAACATGTTCCTAAATGTATTATGGCCTCAACCTTATAAAAAGGATTTAAAACCAAATTGCTTGAATCATGCACTCATACATTTTTAGCTATGCATTGAGATATAATTTCACTACCCTGCACATAACCACAATATTAAATCAGACTGTTTATGTGAGGAAGATTATTTACATATTTCCTTAGAATTAGTCATTTGGTTTTTTAAACTCAGTTGTGGCTGTTGCATGTATTAATGCTAAAATCCTTTAAATATATCTTTTTCATTTCTGAGAAGCAGACAAAAACCTATGCTTCTTCTTAATATTAATGCCCTTTGTCCAATGTGTTCCCCAGGCCCAAAAGTGAAAAGATTAAGTATAGAAATCCCCCAAAACTGAATAAAACCAAACTGTTATAAATACTCTGATGAAAACACTTCTCGTTTTGCTTTGCTCAACATTAAATCTTCCACAGACTAAATGCTCACTAGTTCTTCAGTCATTCATAAAAAAGGAAAAGATAAATAACTTTGTCTGTTTTGCTTTTGCATGTTTTTAGAGATTACTTAGCTTTAGCTCAGTCAGAACTCAGTCACTTTGTCTTGTGTGCAATGACACATCTACCATTGCAGCAGTGTGATTCTGAACTAATATTTGACTCAAAGCTAGCTTTTTATGCAAATTTAGGACATTTTTTATTTGCAGGTGGAGTAGGTGAAGATTTACTCTGCAGTGATACCAAATGCAATGAAAAGGAAGCAGAAGAGGTTGAAATCCTGAAATTGGTCACCAGAGAGAAGAGCTCAGTGCCTTGGACAGTTTTGTGACCCCCTAGACATGAGATAATTTAATCACTTTCATTTATGCCAGCCTTGCATGCCTGTATCACTGAAAGTGATGAGTGGGCTCACTGAGTTTAAGGTGCTGTTGAAGCTGGAGAGCCCAAGGGGAAGCATCTGCTCCTAGAACAGCCCAGACACTGCTAGGGGAATTCCTTTACTTTCTGTGAAAGGATCAGTGGGAAATTTAAACCTAAACTCTGCATCCAACCTATAAATTTTGACTCTGATTTGTTTCTTTCTAGGAAAGATGCTGCACAGAAGGCTTGTGTGACCAGGAGAGGTTTCAGGTCTTCTAAACTTGCCTAATCCAATCCAGCATCTTTCTGAGTGATCTGATACCCTGGTAACTTATGGAAAGCCTCCAATTAGGATGAGAAATCAATGCTCTCTGACTTCATTGATATGGTAAATCAGTGGGCACAGCTTGAATTTCAGCTGACAACTCACACTGAGCTGGTCAGAGTCCATTCTTCCAAGTGCAGCTAACAAGCAATTTGCAAGTTCCCATGTGAAGCTGTTTTGAGAATGAGAAGTTGTTTAACACAACAATCTATTCTGAGGGTGACAAACAAATGCACCTGTGTAAACAATAAGATTTGTCCCATTCTTCACTGCTGGTCCTGTCCTGACTGGGCCAAGGGCAACTGCATGAGCGATCTCCTGTTTGATCTGGGCAAAGGCTTGCTGCTGCTCAGGGCCCCAGTGGAAATCGTTCTTCTTGCAGGTGACCAGGTAAAGAGGGCTCACAATCTGACTATACTCGGGAATGTACATTCTCCAAAAGCCTATGGCACCTAGGAAAGCTTGTGTTTCCTTCTTGCTGGTTGATGGAGACATCGCGGTGATCTTGTTGATGGCCTCAATGGGAATCTGACGCCGTCCATCTTGCCACTTTACCCCCAGGAACTGGATCTCTCGAGCAGGTCCCTTGACTTTGCTCTTCTTGATGGCAAAGCCGGCTTCCAGCAGAATCTGGATGATTTTCTCTCCTTTCTCAAATACTTCCATTGCTATGGGCTCCACTGCTGCACTATCAGACTCTCCCTCTTTGAGGCAGGGGGAGGGTTTCCCACCAGCTGGGGAGATGTATTCCTTCAGCACCTGGCGTATCTTCTCCTCCATTACCCCCATCCAGTCTGGGTGGCTCATTTCTGAGGTGGGCTGTGGCCCAGGATCAGACTCTGGGGCAGCATCCCTTGTCTCTGGGGTAGGTATCAGGGTAGTTACCCAGGTCAGTCTCTCGTTATCGCTGAATGCTAAATAGAATAGGCCTATCAGCAACACCAGCCACTGTATGATATCATTAGCATTTAGAGAAGGCTTGAACCCTTCAAAAACTGGTGGGGCAGAGCCAAAGAGTTGGGTGAAGGGTGGGAGAAAATTTCCCTTGGTGTCATTTCCTCACAGTGGGTACCATTATTAAAGTAACTCCAAAAACATGGAGTTAGCATGTGATAGCTCTGAATCCATGTGCCCATCTTCCAGAGGAAATTAAGAATCCATTAATTCCTTATCTTATTAACCCATAAAGCAAACCGGATAACAGCCACAGTAGCCTTAGTTATAGGACCCCTGTTTAGAAATGGGCCTGTAAATGGGGGAAATGTAGCCACGATCACATGCCACCCAAACCAGGGTAAGATAGACCACATGGTGACACCTAATGAGGTTTCTATGTGCAGTACACAAAAATTAGATTACTCAATAGCTGTTACTCTTTTTTCACCTTTTTTTTCTCGATGCCCTCGGGCCCTACCAATGGGTGCCAAAATCTGTCCTGGTTTACAGGACAGGTAAACCAGCTTCCGGCCAGGGAAGGCAGGAGCCTCCCTTTGAATGGAGAATTCCCCCTCCCTCCAAATTATTAGAATTTTGAAATTAAGGGGCGCTCAGACAAAGATATGGGAGTAGGAATAACAGTTCTTTACTAGTACGTATAACAAGGTAAACAAAAACAACAAATACAGCATTAGTAACAAACAGGACACAAACCCAGGCCCAGCCTTTCAGCAGCAGCACTTTCCCCTTTGCTGCAGTTCCGGGCACGGCCAGCAGGGGCGCTGCTGGCTCCCGGCGGGCAGGGCAGGCGCAGTGATTCCCCCGCGGCTGCAGGGGGCGCTGTGGTGCGGGCTCAGGAAGCACGTGGCAATGGCGGCTCGGCCCAGATGGGAAGGGATGGGAGAGAGGCTTTGCTTCACAAACCCCGGGGGGAAGCCAATCCCAGTGCCCCAGCAGGACTCTCAGAGGCAGCTGGCTGGAACAGCAGGAATGAGCAGAAATCCTGGGGCAGTGGATGAGAATGTATCAAAACTCCATGGCAATAGCTGGAACCTGCGGGATGTCCTGGTAGGGCAGGGCGATGCGGGGCCCAGCAGCAGAAGAAAGGTTCCCCGCTGAGTTATGGTGGTGGCAGCGAACTCCTTTCCCCAAGCCGCAGGTCCGACTGTCCTCCTCCGAAGCCCAGCAGCGAGAGAGAAAGGCTGCCCGCAAACCTGACTCTTCTACCTGCCCCCCATTCTCTCAATATCTCTGCCCTCTCTGCTCACCCTGCCCGAGAGAAAACTCCCAAAAACAAAAGGAGTTCCCTCTCCCCAGCCATCTCAAACACCCAGCCATCAGTGCTTCTTAGCAAATCCATGGGGAAAAATTTCACATGTAACAAGGCAAAACAGAAAAAACCCAACCTCCAACATTACTGTTTACAATCCTAAAAGTGTCTTTGTCTCCTCGCTCTGTGCCAGGAGAGTTTCACTGGCACACTTCTGGAGCAGCTCCATCTTCTTTCTTCGTACAAGAGCTTCCTCAATCTCCTGTTGAGTTGGCACTGGAACATGTGCAATAAATTTCTGTTGACCATCTTCACCTTCTCTCTCCTTGCCACTTTCCTCATCAGACTCTTCCTCGTGGGCAGCACAGATGTTTTCTTCCACTTCCTTCTCCTCACCTCTTGCAAGTCATGCTTCTCTCTCCATCTTCCATTTTTCCACTGCTTCTGCTATAACTTTTTTCTCATGCTCCTGCTCCAGGGGCTCCAGAATCCCATCATCTTCATCCATATATCCATAGTACTCTGCATTGATGCCCTTCATAAGCTCAGCCTGAGTCTTCCGTGAGGGTGGCAGGGATTCCTTTTCAAAAAGCTTTCTAACTCCTGGCAAGTCCTTTGCAGCCCCGAAGTATTTGTAGTCTCTGTTTCCTGGAACTTCTTTCCCTTCATGATCTAACATTTTTGTGCCAATCCTAGCATAATCAGGACCTCCCAGCTCCTTTATTCTGTATTCCCAGTGTCCTTTCTCCCTCAGAAGTTTGTTGATTTCATCGTTCAGGTCCCGAATTCTAAATCCACCCAATCCAGCATTTTGGATCTGAGCCACTTTCTTAGAAATCTCCCCGATGATCTGCCTCCTCCATTTCTCAGCTTTGGGCAGCTCATTGCACTCTGATGCAAGGAAAGGCCTTCTCTCCTTGACTTTTCTTTCCTCAAGCTGGGCTTGCTGAAATCTTGCCAAGGCTGTCATGGCCTTCTCCACGTTGCGAGCCATGGTCCCACCGTGCCCCTCAGCCCCTCGGTCCCACCGTGCACACGGCAGCTCCAAGCCCCAGAACTGAACCCAGCCCCACTCCCCTGCGGCTCTCCTCCCTCTCTACTTTTCTCCCAAGGTTATTTGCAGCGATTAATTTTAAACTCCTAACTTAAGTCCTGTAACCTTGAATTTTATCTGCAGCAGCTCTTTAAAGTTTAGGAATAATTAGCTCACAAAAAAAATTTACTGCTGAAACAGACAAAGTCAGAATACAACCTGACACCCTGTGGGTCAGAGTGGTGGTAGCAGTCCAATTGAAATGGTGGCTGCAGTCCTTCTGCACTGACAGGTTCTGTTGAAGCAGTGATCCTTTAGAAGGATGTAGTTTTCCTCTGAAGGTCCAGTGGTGGTGTAGAAGGGTCTGGTCTTCCTCTGGGAATCCAGTAGAAAAAGGCTGCCTGTGGTGTTTCAATCTCAGATTATATCCAGGTAGGAATGCTGGGCTCCTCCTCCTGGGCGGAGCTTCTCACAATGAGATGATGGAATTTTAGCAGCCATGCAGTGACACTAGATGGCCCATTAAGAGAAGATATCTCCTGAAGGGAGGGTTGGTTGTGGAAGAGACAAAGAAAACTGCCCCACCTTGTTTTAACAGCTGGCCCATTAACAGAAGCTATCCCCCCAGAGTTACAAGGAATGGGTGATGGAAGAGATAAGGAACACTCCCCCACCTGGTTTTAACAGATGGTGATAGAGTACATACTTCTGGTAACATCTTGCATTGCAATCTAAGACAGTTAAATATTATTTTTCTACATTGTAAGATATATAGTTGTTTTCTTGTAAGAGATAAGATGACTTTGACTAAAACAGCTGTGATGAAACACTGGTAAACACCTGTTTGTGGATAAAGAAGATACAGTGTGTTCACCCTTGATTTTGTCGAAGATTCTATTGCTCATTACAATCTCTGCTGTTTTATCTTCCATAGATAACACAGAAGAGTCAGTGATGATTCTACCTTATGGCTGTTATTGATTGTAAGCTGCTCTAGTGTTTTCCTTTGTTTCATTTTGCTGTCATAGGTACATGACTGTTTAGAAAGGTGTTACCTCAAATTCTTAAGATGGTCACCACTGATATATCGATTACATGATGCGAATTTACTGATTTTATTATAGGCATTATTCATAAGATGTTACTACTGTATTTATAGCCGGCTTCTTATATGCTTTAACATCTCTTTGTGTAATTATCTAAGAGACACGTGTCGTTTCAGGATCCTGCTTTTTTGTTCTCTAGCTGCTTATGCATCTCTTGGACCAGGTTAACTCTGGCTAGTCCCTGCACTGGCTCTATGGTTTGACCCAATGCTGTCTCATATTTTTAAATATTTTTCAGAGTTCCAAGAAAAGCTGTCTGAGCTTTGTTGAAAGCCTCCTCTGAACTGCTAGTCTAGTGGTTTTCCCAGTTATTATTACAGAAGCACTTCAGCAGTTTGCTGTGTTTGAAGCATCTCTATCCTGAAGGAAACTTTGGAGGGATCCAACTACTTGATGGTTTGATTAATCTTTAACCACAAGGCCTTTACTCATAACTGCTGTTCTTTAGAGCCTTGTTTTAAAGTGTGTTTAGGGAATTCCCTCCCTGTTGGTGACCAGGCCTTGGCTCTACCTGGATGGAGAATCTGCCAATAAACCCAGATGTTTTCTGCGTCAAAACTAGATTCAGATCACTTTGACTTGGCGATTTGACCCTTTGTATATGACAGCTGAAATTATTTTTAGAGTGAGCTTGGGAATCATTATCTGGAAATAATTATCCAAGCCCTTGCTAAATTGAGGTTTGTCAGCTGTTTGCAGACTCTGGGATGATGGCACAATATTTCAGAGATTCCTAATTACCTAATATCACATGTATTATTAATTATGTGTATTATCTGAAATATTCTTAATTGTTGTATCCGGCTTATTCCTGATTGCTGTCAGTTTCTTGTTCATTACATGTATTGTTTTGCCTTGATGTTTCTTCATGCTCATAACCAATGTCATGCATCTCATTTTAAGAAAACGAAAAGGAGGAATTTAGTGCCTTAAGAACATCCAAGTCATGTAATATGTACCTTAGAAATTTAGACAACAAATCATTTTGAATAATGCAATATTTGCATTAGAAATTTGGAAAAAAGATCATCAAATCTAAATCCCAATTGGATGTGCCACAACAAAGCCTGATTGATTCACTGACTTGAAGAGGGAGCGTGCTTGTGTTTTATCATCAGCAGGTTCAAAGCAGTCACCTGTTTGTTCAGTCAGGCGCCAATCGCCTCTGAGAAAACGAGGCTCAGTGGAAAGAGAAGTAACATAATCATTGTGCAACCCTTGTGGCCAGAACAGGAACAGAAGTAGGACTGCCAAGACATAGCTGTGTCTGCAAACTACAGGGGCAATTTGCCAACAGAAGCCTCATGTCATCATCATGGTATAGTGTTCCTACTAACCTTCTTCAGTTATTCCCTGTTCCAGGACCCAGGAGTACATTCAGTGATGTCAAAGATCAACATTTCCAGCTAATGAACTTTCTCCTGAGTCTCAACTATTTGGACTTTAAAACCATGGTCATTTATTTCCATTTCCCTAAGAGACATTGGACATTATTATTTTGTTTTCTCATGCTGCGAAACCCTGTGTCAATGACATGATAGAATTTGATACATGTTGTTGATTGCAGTTGGTCTTTTATGTATCTTATCCCATATCTAAGAGATAACCAGTGATAACTTTAATGAGATAATACCCTCACAAGAGTGAGCTGTTTTAACAGTTTTTTTAAATTAACGAAAAGGGTGAGGTGTCGTAGACAGGTAGAAGAATTATAAAAGAAAGGCCTTATGAAATCAGGCCTTGCTCTGCTCAAATTGCCAAAGCTGGCCTGTCATTTCTTCTAAGTGCAGCTAACAAGCAATTTGCAAGTTCCCATGTGAAGCTATTTTGAGAATGAGAAGTTGTTTAACACAACAATCTATTCTGAGGGTGAAAACCAAATGCGCTCGTGTAAACAATAAGATTTGTCCCATGAGAACCCACAAAGGAAAAACACAAACATATCTAGAGACAGAAAATTTGATAGTCATATACAATAGCCCTTTCTGACCAATGAACTGAGTTTCACTGTATTGCTGACTGATCAGGTTTAGCACAATGCCTTCTAGTATTTCCTACAAATATGAGCTTTGCAAATAAAGAATTGGCTTCCTGCATGAAGAAAATGGAGTCTTGGCTGATTTATTCCAACACTCAAGTAACTGCCTTTCCTTGCAAATTGTCATTGTGCATCCTGGATCAAAGCACTTCCCAGGAGTCTCAGGTTTCTCTCTTATTCAACACTTCCGTTCTCTACCATTGCTCTTTTTCTCATCTAAATGCAATTTTCTAAGGTCTTTTCTCCTCATGCCTCCTAAATCCTGTGATCTAAACCCATGAGTTTTTTTCCCCAATTTCATTCTACTTTCAGGATTTTTCTCTCCATTCTCTCCTTCCAGTTGCTGTGGCAGGTGCTGACACAAGCCCTGTGCTGTACATTTCACCACACACTGGCAGCCCCAGTCAGCTCTCCAGGGCTGTTTTTATCAAACATCGGCCTCTTCTGATCTCTACTGTTTGTGTTTTACCAATCTTGTCATTTCCTCTGCTTCTTTCCCACTTGTCCCTAGCCAACAGTACTGCAATTTTTTACCGCAAACAGTCCTTCCAGTTCAATTACATTTTTTCATCTTAAGACATCTCCTTTCTTATCCCTTTCCTTTCTTCTATGAGCATAATTGTTGAATTCCCCTGTTTCAGCCGTGATTTCTAAGTCTTCCTAGACAAAAGACTCTACTTTTGCCTCTCTGTTGACCACAGCTCTAGATCCTTTCACATCTTTTACCTGACATCATACTTGTTCCTATTTCCCCCTTTATTATTTTTCTTTATAAAATAACTGTTGAACATGCCAAATTAAAATTACATTTTAACCTTTGGATTCCGTTACATTTTACCTTTTCATGCCCTTATTTTTCTTGTACAATTTTGCCCTCCTTTTTAAATTTAATCTCCTCTGTTTGTATCCATGCCTGCATGTCCCCAGTATAATTTCTTTTGCATTTCTCCTGAATTCTTTTTTATCTTTACCTTCACTGTACAAAGATGTTTTATTCTATTCTGCCTAAACAACAATTAAAAAAAAAAACCCTTTAATTCTATTTGGTTTCACAATAACTACATCCCTTTTACCTTAAGTTTATTCTGCATGCCAATTACTAATCTGTTGCTGTGTCCATCAACAGACACAGATGGCTCTTGTCCAAGTTCTCAGCTTCTGCATTCTCAAGCACTACAACATCCTTGACTAATTCAGTCCTGCCTTCCCCACCCTTCTACAAAAATTGTTTTACTATTTCCTTGTTTTGAGCACCTCATTCTTCTCTCTAAATTCCTCCACTGCTCTCCTGCCTTCATATCATCAAACATGAATAAAAGTGAAGTGCTACATCTCCTCACAGCCTTACCCTATTGTATCTATCCAAAGCAAGATAAATAAATAAATAATAATAGCAATAACAAATCATGCCTGGAAACACACTGCCTCCAAGATTATGAGATTTGAATGTCTCATTGTGAAAATGTCAATCTAACTTGGCACATCTAAACATCTAAGAAAGCTTCTCTCCCAGTACCTGAAGTTACTGTTCATGTATTTTGGATAAATTTTCTTTTTTCTTTGTATTAAAAGTTTTCATACGGTACCTTACTTAAACTGAGTAATATTTTGTTTCATGACTTAGTCCACTGAGGTCATGACTTGCAAAGAAAAGTGCTATTTAATTGGAGCCAAGATGATACAAATTGCCTATAACAAAACTTGGCTTTTAAATATTATTTTTAAATTTGTATTTGAAAGATCATACTTTTTCCCCTCTTCTTTTGCTTTACTGTTTTTTAAAATATGTCAGTCACATCTAACAATCAAGGATCAGAGGCTGTGTGACTTCATTAGATAAAAATGAGATTAATGGAATTTTCCCACATGCTGTTGTTCGTGTGAGCAGAATAAGGAAACAGGTCACTGGTGAACCTCATTTCACAGTACATGACAACTGGCATGCAAACAGAATGCAATCTCAAACTGGTTTATCTTCTTACAACTGCCTTTGATCTTCAATTGATCAATGGTTCAATAACCTTCATAGTGACATAATGACAGCTGACATCAGATTAATTGATTTTTACACAAGTATCCTAGAAATATGATGAAATAGTTACTAAATAATCGTGTTCCTGACTGAAAGGTAATATATTATTTTACAAAGGGATGAATCTATCATTTTAATAATTTCAAATTGATTTAATGAATGTGATTCTATCAGGCACCATTTTGCTTTGCTCCAGTCTTCAAAAATACATTTATTAATAAACCTTCTGTTTTCCACAGGAGTGCTCGGGATTCTGTGTTCAGTCTGGAATTATTTTTTTTTTTTTGCAATAGGTCATAGGCTAACAGAAATAAGAAACTTTTCTATACTCATTTTAAGAAGTGTATGTCGTTGTAATAGATTCATTTTAATAGTTTTTCCAATGACTAAACCTCTAGCTTCTTATCTATTTTTAGCTGGTCAAGGCCTGAACTAAAAGTAGGATGAAGGGGAAAAAAGCTACCTTAGATCTGCTCTGTATATCACCATTGACTGAGTTGTGTAACACACCTGTGACATCCTTATGCCAAAGGAGAGCACATTGCAAGTCCTGGACCTCAGGGATGCATCCAAAGGACAAAGTAACAGAAGAAGAAAGCAGCAAGACCAGAGGAAAGGAAATTAAATTAAGTGCTCACAGCTTAAAGTTGTTAAGATAAGATGATAAAGCAAATTGTATACAAAGAGCTGGTAGCCTCATTGGAGCTAAAACTTTAAATTTGATTTTATGGGTTTGAAGAACATAGTTTGAAGCAAAAATTAGCTCTGTGAATTAGAAATAATTAACTAGTTCTTTTTTTCTACTGATAAATTTCTTTCTACCATTGCACCCAATCCTAGTGTCACATCTGTCTATAATGAACTGTGAAGCCTTATATAAAATTGAATGTCTTAATAGCAATTTGAGTTGCATACTTTTACGGCCTTGAATGCACTTCAGTCAAGCAGTGGGCTTCTGAAGTGACACTTTGGCCAGCTTTTGCTAAATAGGTCAACTAAACCTAGACATTAATTGGTTTGAAAGTGCTGGAACTGAAAACCTCTAACCTCTCTTTCTTAAAATTGGTGAGCCTACCTTTGTTAAGGCCTTTCTTTTTTTTTTATTTTGATATGGTTTCTATGTAGAAATGCATTGGAATGTGTCACCTGTGTTAAAATAATACTGATCAAATTATTACTGGTTGGTTTCTATCCTGTTCAATCTCTACCCTCCAAACAGAATCCATTTTCAGGCAAGGGAGTTTGTGTGTAAAGATGAACATAGGACAACTGCATCAATGAAAATGTCAAAGTCAGCTCTGCCAACTATGATTTTATTCTTATAGTCTAGCTCTGGTTACAGAAAAATTAATTTGTAAAAGAAGCCACTGCATGGCCTGTTCTGTAATTCCTGTCTTTCCCATTCCTATTGCTTGTTCTTAAGAAAAGTCTCCTATCCCACTTTGTGTTTAGCCAGCAAAGTTCAGTAAAGGAGGAGAAGGGGTCAGAGCTGAGTAAGCCAGTGTGGGGGTCTGGAGGAAGGTTGTGGGGTGGCCACTGCTCCAGCAGCAGCATCAGCAGCTGCTGCAGCCCCCAGTCCCCACTGCAGCCCCCAGGAGCAGCAGTGGAGGCTGGAACACGTCTGTCCAGCAGAGCTGATGGGCACTGCTGTGGCCAGAGGCCCCTTGTGTGTCCTGCCCAGATGTGGCTGCAGAGGGAAGGAAGGAACCCCCATGTGGGATTCTACAACTCTTTATGATTGACAAATGCCATGGGTGGAGCTGGCGAGATTGCTGTCTTTTAAGTACAGAGACACTCCTTCCATCCAGGGAGTGGCTGGAAATCTGCCATCCCTCAGGCTTGTCTTCACTGGGAAAATTGTGAAACCTCTTTCCTCAGCTGCCCACCATCTCCCAGCAGGTTTCACAAACTCAGCTCTGCAAGGGCTTCCTCCACCTTCACAGGAGTCCCTCGCTTCTCCCACAGGAACTCAGGCTATCACTAGCCTTTAAGTCTCCCCATCTCCCTTTGCCAGTGGTTTTCTTCAGATGTTCAATATCTGATTTTGCCATCATACTGGTTATTCTGGTTGTTAGGGGAGCCAGGACCATCTCTTGTGAGAAGGGATTATAGGGGCAAGGGGAGGTTAGAGAGAACAGGAGCACAGCTTGCAAAACCAGCAAACGTAGGGTTGCGTGGCAGGAGGATGGAGGGAAAAGCTGGGGCAGTCCTGGAGGTTTTGACATGGCAGAAATGAGAAGCCCTCAGTCCCCAGCTTTGTGGAAAGCTAAAGCAGGAGTGTCACATTGAGAAGGACAGCAGCACAGAGTTCAGTAGTAACCAGATGTTAACAAAATGAGGCACTGTTAATACTCCTAGAGGGGATTTCCACTTCAAGCAAGGTAGTTCATTCAACATTTTCCCTGAAAGAGATGTAAGAAGGTCTGAGAATGAGCCTCGGGGACATTGTTCCCTTCAGCCCTTAGAAAACCTGGCTAATGTTCCGAAAAGCCATCCTAATCCTGTCAGCAGAAATGCCTGAGACAGTAAACCAGCTCTTCCCAGTGCAGCAGAAGCAGAAGTAACGCTGCAGTGCACAGAGTAATTCTGGTTTGACCTAAACTTCTGTTCCTTGACATGTTAGTCATATTTTGCTACATATTTCTAAACTGCAAATGCTCTTCAAAGACAGTGATGCTTTTACCCAGCACAACACAGATTGGTGACCAGGCCTCAGTCCATGTTAGCTGGCATGGCTCCACCAACTAGAGACCTGTCAATTTGGATGCCAGCACATTGATTGAAGCTGCTGTCATGCTCACACTCTATGTAATTTATGCAGATGGAGAAATCCATGTCCCTTCTGAGCACTGTCCATAGCCATTGTATGAGTCTGTCAGAGAGGGGCTGGCTGGAACAGAGAGGTGCCAAGCAGACACACCAGCTGTCCTAGACATACAGGTTGCATTTAATGAGATGTGTGGCAAGTTAGTAACTTCACCAGTTACCAAAAGTGTAGCAGTCCTTTTGTATGTCAATATTAGTTTAAAGTATGCAGGGAGATGTCACTGCAACGTGGTGATTGATCTCCCTAAATTGGTAATTATCCCTCCTGAATCTGGGAGAACGAGGGGTGTCTCCCAGCCCATACTGTCCATACCAGCAAGATATGTTACAGCAATTCTGATAATCAAGGTAACAAAACCTGCAGTCCCTTTTATCCCCTCCTGCCCAAGCCATTTATTACATTTTAGTTACATCCTAGCAGGTCCTATCTCAGAGAGAAACCTGTGGTAGGAAGAAGCTCAGGGAAGACATAGTCCTAAACAAATCCCCACTGCTTCAATCTTTGAAAGGACAGCAGAAGGGGAGTGAGATTGTTATAAATGCTATAAGCCAATTCGTTAATTAATAAGAAATAATTTTTATTTGACAATCAAAAATAGTCTATCACTAAAAAGCCACAATCTAAGTGTTACAAATGTACGGAGCCAATTTCTCCAATTAAGTAAAAATCAATTTATTTGATAGCAAATTTGGCAGAAATTCTGGACGAAAAGCCACAATGCAGGGATATAGCTCCGAACCCGGGTGTCGGCAGCTGGGTGACAGGCAATCTGACAGGGTGTCAGAATAGCTCTGTTCACGTCGAGGTCTCGAAACGGGGAGCTTATATACAGTTTATTTCGCTGGGGGCAACATTGTATTCAAAGTCCAAAAGTCTTAAGATATTTAATTTGGTTCTTGGGCTGTCCCAGCGAGAAACAATGCTCTTCCGAGGAGATGATGAATTATTGATGAAACCTTATCTATGTCCAGGAAGGGGGTGATGTTCCTGATATGCTGCATATCTTCATCAGATAGCTTATCAGGGTGATAATGGCCGGGTAGTTCCTCTTGAGATGGCCCATCTCCCATTCAGCCATGGCTTTAATCTTGGTGATTTCTTCCTGGAAATCTATTCAGCTAAGATAAGCCACACATTCTTACGGGAATTCGCCCCTCCAGAGAGTGTGGTTTCGACATGTTTTAGTTTGATACAAAAATATACAGTTATATCCTACACACGCATTTCTAACATTGAATGGCTATAAACTTTATAGGCACGAATTAAACACATATCTATAACATAAGGAACAGCGTCGAGCCTGGTCATCGGCACTGGGTGAACTCTGATCCGGCCTCTGTGGCATCAGATTCCCTCTGTTCACACCAGAGTCTTGGTCTGCTTGGTTTTTATACAGTTTATTTTTTGCGTGAGGCCAAGTCTATTCAGCTTCTTTCAGACTCTGCATATTCATGCTCTGTCTTTCTCTGCATCAGCTCAGACAATGGGGTTCTTGGAAGATCATGAATGCCTGATGTGGTTATCTGGAGCCAGGCATGGAGTGTGAATGTTCCTGATGATCCTGGTTATCTGGATCTGATATCTTCATGGGGCACTCATCGTTGGGTGTGCCCTGGGGAAGAGTCCATCTTTAGAGTTGCTAATCAGTCTCCTCCGTCGTTAGTGGTTTTGCAAGCATTTCCCCTCAGCCCGGAGTGTGGTCTTTTAGAAATGTTTCTTACAAACATCATGATTTATATTCTGTACATTAATACATATATTCCATGAGCACGAATTACTTCAATTACATATAACTAGATGAACCTTGGGGTGCTGGGAGGTCCCAGCTTCCCCAAGGTGAAATACCAGAAATATGCTTGTCTGGAGTCAGCATTGTAGAACTTCATTTATTTCAGTTTTAGATGCTTGGCTTTTTGCCTTTATCTGAACTTAACAATCAGAGCATGAAGTGCTCACTTTCACATTCAGCACAAAGCCCAGTCTTCACTTTATATCCATTTTTCTTCTC
This sequence comes from Irena cyanogastra, assembly GCA_013397155.1. Taxonomy (NCBI): domain Eukaryota; kingdom Metazoa; phylum Chordata; class Aves; order Passeriformes; family Irenidae; genus Irena; species Irena cyanogastra. The sequence goes on from VWZV01002316.1 coordinate 659,306, forward strand.
TCCAGTGTATCTTGGTACAGACAAGAAATCAGAGCCAGCAAAGGGGTTAAAACCAAAGGCAGGACCTACAGGTTCCAACAGATTTGACAAACTCCTTTTCCCTCTCTTTTCTCCCTCTGCCAAGGGATTTTCTTGACACACTACACATCCCGCCTTCCTGAAGTCCACGGATAATGTTCATCTGCCACAGTTCATCTGCTCAGACTCTTGGAGGCACAGTCACAACATCTATAAACAATAAAATTCCTACCTGCTGTAATCATGTTGTCAGCAATGAGTAATATGTTCTGCAAAAAATGCCTAAGGAACCTGCTGGAGTATGCTGAAGGTGGCTGTAAACTATCCTTCTGAGAACAGTTTCTTGACAGTTGGTCAAAATATCAACCAAAGAGTTACTGAAATATTCATCACAATTTTCTTTGCCTTCTTAAATTACGTTAGTCATATTAAAATAGCCATACTCTTGGGATGTATTGTGAGGGCAGAATTCAAATTCTCCTTTCCAACACACATTCCCCAGACACCAGGGTTCCTATCAGCATTTTGAAAAGCTCGTGCCAAGAAATTATGTGTCCCTGACTAAAAATTAGTTATTTAAGAGAGCTACTAAAAAATTGGGATCTCTCTTTTTAAATGCTTGACCCTGAGGCAGAAGAGGAGGTGGGGAAGAGAGAGAGAAGGAGAGAGAATAGGATAATCGCTTTAGATAACAACCTGAGTCATGGTAATAGCAGCCTAATTGCTATCCAAGTGCTTTCAGCAGGAAACAGGCACACCTAGAGAGGCACCTGTGCAGGGTAAGATTGGGTTTAAATGGAAGAAGGACAGAGATACAAATACACTTTCATCTGAGTGTAGTGGAAAGTAAGAAATAGTTGTTTATGTAGAAACTGCCTGAAATCCAAGAGGTGCTTCAGACAATGGGATGTGGCCGGTATGTAATTCATGTGAGAAACAGGCACACTACAGGGCTCAAAGGGAAATGGGCATTTATATTTAGGCAGAGAAAAGAAAATAACCATGTGTGGGGAAGAAGTGGCTGATGCTGTCTTTCCAGAATAAATCAGCTTCTGCAATGATTACGACCTTTCTATAAAATAAAATTAGTAATGTCAGTCTGACAATACAAAATAAGATCTTTCCTTGAACGTCAGTACAACTGCAGTAAGTGATTTGCTTGGAAGAAAGCTGCCTGAGAATAGAATGGTTTGTAGTTGATTGATAAATATCAAACATGCCCTTTATGTGCATGAGCCTGCTTTTGTATATTTAGGAGTTGTTGTTCCTCAGTGCTGTTCTCTGAGCACTGCCCCAGCTCCGGCTGCAGCCCCCTGACACAGCAGCTGCGGGAGGTTTCCACTGGGGTTTGGGCAGAGCTCTCGGCCCCTGTTTCCAGCTGCCCTCCCTCCCTGCTGCCTCGGCTCTGAGAAAGAGGACATGGTGACCAGGTGCTGCCCACGTGTCTGGGGGGAAATGAAGACTGGGATTTCTGAGTCAGAGATGATAAAATGCTGGTTTGTTTGTGCAGGACGAGGTCTGTGGAGTGGGGAGAGCTGAATGCAAGAATCGATTGTGTCCTCGGATGGAGGAGTCAGATCTTTCAGCAAGGGTATTGATTTACGCATTCAGCTCTGCAAGTTGCTTTCCACTACATCTTTGCAACTGAAACTCAGTGATGTGAATGTCAATAGGCATGAACAAAAGCCTCATGTTTTGAAAAGCCTGAGTCTGTACCTGTAGGATATAAAAGCTGTTACATTTCTGTGCTTTTGCTCTCCTCTGGAAGTCATTTTTCCAGGTTGTTGGTAATGGATGTTGCATGCAGAATGTATGTGTGTGCCTATGCATTACCATGATTGTTATTTTCCCCTAAAAATAGCCTTCTTTTTCTTTTGTATTTGTAAATAGCATTTGATCACAGTCTAGAAATACTGCATGCCAGAAATTATCTGTCTTGAATTGCTGAATAATAGTATTTGGGTAGGCTGTTATGGCAACAGAGGTACACCCTCTGGATTTAAGCATCATAGGTTCTCATGGCAACTTCTTTTTCGTGTACCTGCACACACAGGAAAATATGATGAGCTATCTCAGTAATCTCTGGAAGAACAGCAGCAACAGAATAAACTGTTTATCACCTTACAGTTGTTTTTGAAATATACATAAAAACCTGCCATAAATAAATAAATTGGGGGAGAAAAACACACAAAGGCCAAAACAACACTGTGGAAACAATAACATGAAATAATTGTATGAATATTTAGTATAAATTAGTATTTATGTTATACTGACACTCAGAACTTCAATCAATGGCAGATTGGCATTGTCAATACCTTATACATTACGAACAGAGTAGGTACCAACCCTTGCCATGAGGCAGCTCTGGTTATTGTTTTTTTCTTCTTTTTTAAGACTTGGTGAAATTTTATAAAATAGGACTTTCTATTAGAAATACATCAAGTTCAAATGACCTTGACCTATGATACAACAATCCTAACAAAAAAAGTGTTCAGCCATGGTGTCAAATGCTCAATTTCAGCTTTTCTTCTGCATTCCAGGGCACTGTTCACATTAATCCAAAGGGCTTTGGAGTAGCTCTTTTTCTTCAATGTGCAATTCTCATAACAAAGGTAATTTTTCCTTCCTCTTCTCCCTTTATTCCTACTGCTGTCCCCACATGACCCCTCCACAGTGTCAGGTGTATAAGCATCTGGCAAAGGTGGTGTCTGTCTGTGGTCACAGGTCCCCAGTGCTCATTGTGAGGGTTCAAGTCAGTGAAAAACACGCAGGTTTACACACACACTCCGGAGGATGCTGTCTGTTGGGTAACAGAGCTTGTGCTTCACAAAAAGGCATGGTAACAGGAAGACACCAATTAAATATTTAGGGTTAGCATAGAAAGAGCTGTTAAGTGTCTATCCCTTAATATCTTTAGGAACAAATTATAAAACCTGTGAGGGATGTCCTCCAGTAAAACCCTTAAGGGCAGGGAGGTGAATTGGCTGACAACCTAAATTCTATATTTCTGTGGCTGTGCCATCACTGTGCTTGCTTGTCCCCACCTGAGTGTAAGCCTGCGCAAGTGCAGACCCAGAGGTAGGATGGCAGATGCCAGAGAGAGGAAATTTGAAATGCACAATGAGTATGTGGGGGAGAAACGAACACCTGAGCACCTGGAAGAGTTTCATGTGCTCTTAATCATTTTTTCTGTGAAACTTTTTTCATGTCTGAGGTTCATTAAAAAAACTTAAAAGGAAAAAATAACTTACTGGTCCACAATAGGAGCTGCACAGCACAGGAGTACAGGTAGTTTTACGTATTTAATATGTACTGAAAGGCTTTATTTAAGCGGTGGATGGTAAATGCATTTTTATTAAGCAGAAAGTATCTTAAACTGAAAACTGACTTTGAAGAACATAAAAACTTTCTAACATTCAAACACTAAGCATTAATGTGACTATACTGGGAAATATGCAGAGTGGGTGTGCTCATTTCTGAGGAAATCTTCCCACTGGCTATCTGTAAGAAGCGGCTAATGACAATGTCTTTGGCCTTGACAGTCTCCATGTTCCTCTCCCGGGATATCTGCATGCTGATTTGATCCACGTTAGTCATGATCAGCTCCGAGGCCAGGATCTGGGTGGGGGATGCCCGGTTTGCCGTGCTGTCCATGATGTACTGCTTGTACAGTTCCACCAGCTTCTGCTCCAGGTAGTCGTTGAGGGCCGAGTCGGAGAGGGGCTGCTGGTGGGGCCCCAGGCTGGCCAGCCGCCAGCACGAGGAGTGGCCTTGGCCAGGCCTGCGGATGGGGTCACCCGTGGGGGGAGCCTTCACAGACTCCATGGCGGGAGGAATCTCTGAGGACTCCAAGAAGGGGCCTATGCCGCTGTCACAAGCAAAATCTGTCGTGACCGAGCTAATTGGCACCACGTAGTCCCCAGCTATATGCAAATCGTTGTAGTTCTTGCAGATGCTCTTGCAGGAAGGTGGAACCAGGTAGGTGACCTTTCTTGTCAGCTCCTCACAGATATGCGTAGCTGGAGGTGGCTGCCCTGTGGGTGTTGGGTGCTGGACAGGTTGTGGGAGATTATCCTTCTGCCTTCTGCTGTGCTTGCTACCTCTAGAGCAGACTGAGGAAATGCACTTGCCAGCAGATCTGCATCTCTGAAGGAGGCTTTTTCCTTGTGCTTCGCCTGTGGAAGAATAATTAATGGACCTCATTTCATACACCCCTTCATCAGGCAAACTCTTGTAGAGCGCAGGGTTCAGGTCTTCCCAGAGGTAGGTGATTCTGTGAAGGTAACCTTCCGACAGCATCCTTCTCCAAGGGAAAGGAACCACCAGCAGCCATAAAAATGATAAGAAGAAGTTAATTACAAAAAGTTCATTTTAAACTCACTGAGCTGTGATTACACTTGCCAGTCTGTTACTAGCTGCAAAGAGATATGTCCAGTCTGGAGATGAACAAGAGTATCTCTGCCTTACTGGGGACTTGAGTCTGTGAGTGATCAGCCAGTCTCCCTGTTGTGCTGAATCTCAGCAAAGCATATCCTGTATAACATAATGCATGGCACGTCCCATGCATCCAACAGCGAGTTATGGACAGAGGGACAAGAAGTCTTTGGTTGTGGAATAGCTGCTGCAATAGCTTACACTTAAATACATCTAATTCTGCCCTGCAGTTCATTAAGAAGGCAGGGGTTTCCCTGTTTATCTCATATGCTTTTGAGAAGCATGGGGTTTCCCCCTTTTTCTCATATGATTTGAAACAGCTTTTGTTGTGTGTGGTTTGTCAGCTGCCTCTAAACTATGATGATTTGAGATTCATATTGAGAGTATCACCCCTTCTGTTCCAGACTAATCAACAACTGTAGGTGTGGTTCCTTTTTCATTAAAAAATCTCAGACCATTAAATTTGCACTTTGCACTTCTGCATTGCAATCAGGATGGAATTAATTCTCTCTACCTTTTATACATGAAAATGTCAGTGGAAAAAGCAAAACTTTTTGGAGGCATTATTCATCTGGCCTGGTTTGGACACCTAAATCAAAATGAAATTAATTGTGTCCTAGATTTGCTTATCACTCTCCAGTTGCTATAACAGGATCTTAAACTAGATCCTAGATATAGACATCTGCAGGGTACTTTTGAAGAGACAGCTTTCAGTGCAATGCATAGGAAAGTGCACATTTCAGAAGTGCTCCAGCTCGCCTTTTCACTGTGGGATTAGTCATACCACAGCTCTGGAATCAGTTTTCATTGCATTTCTGCAAAAGCACAGTCGAGTTCCAGCAGTCACTGACTCTCTCAACTCTGACCAGGCAGCTCAGACCTAAAAGCTCCACAGAAACATTAGTAATTAAAGACAGGATTTGCCAGCAAGGACACACATGCTGCACATCAGTAAGTGTTCTGCCCAAGCTTTGGCAGCTCCACTACCAAAAAAATTGTTTTAAATCCACCTCTTTTTCTTTTTTTTTTAAACAGATGTCAAGGATAGAATCAACGAGAAAGATGTTCTAAAGAAATTGTTTGGTTCAGCAAAGAGAAAGAAGATTTAAAGTAAAAATAAATTAAAATTATTAAAATACTTTCTTTCTTTATATACTAGAAATGGTCTTTTCCAAGTGTGAAGGGACTCTCATTTCTTAGTAAAGTTTTCATGTGTCACAGTTGCTAGTACAAAATGCTGCACTAATAATTGTTGGCTAAATCCTGTCTAAGCATGGAGATAGACTTTGCATGAACGTTAGGGAGGAGACAGTGTGGGAAAACGCTTCCCTTGGCGGGGGGAATCACTTCCACACCATGAAGAAAGTTGAAGAGAAAGGTGAAAAGAAAAAAACATTCCTTCAGGCAGAAATATTAATGGGAATTAGAAGTGTCCAAATACTTGCTTTGGTGACCCTGGATTCTCTTTGTTGCCGCCAGTTGTGTGAGATTTCCCACAGGCAGTAACATTTAATTAAAAGTGACCTATTTACGCAGAAGGGGGAAAAATCATGTTTAGGGCTTGGCAGTTCTTGCAGTATGCTGCTGTTGTCACGCTTTGGCTTTTAGCTGCAATTAAGGTGCCCCCACAGAAATCTTAGGCAAATACTAGACCTGGTCAGGTTATCAACTCTCTCTTCTGCTTCTGTTCCCCCCTTTTGCAAGGCTGTTCCCTTCCCCCTGCCATCCATGGCCCAGATGTCTTTATTGCAAAGTCACCACTAACTGTGGCTGGCTCGAATCTGGAACTGTTATACATTTATTTGTGTGTTATTTTTAATGTGGATTCGGAGAAATGAGTGGAAATGTAACATATGTCCGCTGCTCAACCAATGCAGGCAAAGGCAGTTGTGTTCAGGCAGCACATGACACTTTGGTCTTTCCTGCTCCCCAGATGTGAGTTGTTTCTGCCCTAAGGTGCTACATGAGGGAAATGAAACCGTTGGTTTCATTTCTTTGCACTGCATTTTGCTTTGCTTATTTTAAGAGTGTTGGAGCACACTGAGACAGGAGTGGAAACAAAAGAATTGGCAAATTCAAAAATATTGGGTCTCATTGTGCTCAGAGTTGTGTGTTCTGCTGAATGAGTTACAAGATTGTCCTCTGAAGCTGGCAAAAGGCTGCCACATTAATCTGGCTCTTCCCAGCTCTGCAATGAAATCTGACTGAAGTTTTGATAGGCAGTGCTGAGAGCATGAATGCAAAAGGGAGGTGCATGTATCTCTGGTGTTTCTTGTCCTAGGACTTGATAAAAATATATACTTCTGTCAAGTTATTATCTCAGCACTCCAACTGTCATGCAACTGTGCCACCTTTAATTTTGCATTTTAAATCTGATAAGGATTGCAGTTTTCATTAATTCTGCTTTCTCGTGCCTCTTCTCTTAATCCCCTCTCCATGCCACAGACACACATATACCAGGATTCCAAGGGCACCGAGATTACATCTAAAGTCTTTCAATATTTGGGTTTCATGCTCCTTAAATCCAGATTTCACTTACATCTGCCTGAAAATAATTGTGTAACTTTTTGTTGCACAAGGAAAACCAGTCCCTGTTGCAATTCTGATCTGACACATTTTGCATGTAAAGTGAACAAAAAGAACTTTCCTTGTGTTGCTACTGCCCTGGCAATGGGCACTAACTACGTTCTAAGCCTAGTGGAGGTAGAGGGAGAAGACTGTCTGGTTTACACTGGCTTTTCCATCTGACATAGTCTTTATTACAGTCAGATGATCTTAGAAACTCCTATGTCTTGCTGGAGGTTTTTGTTCAGTTCTTCAGCAGAAGAAAAGCCTGAAGGCAGGATGAATGTTTAAGGTCACATGGAGAACCCAGGGGTATTACCAGTGTGTAGCAGCAAATTTGCTAGGTTGTAATGCTTGTAGACATTGCCAGTGTATGCATAAAGACCTCAGATTACAGTCTGAGAGCAGGAAAACAGAATGGGAGTTCTTTGCTCAGGATCAGCAAAACATTTATGGAAAGCCTGAGAAGTGTGCACAAAGAGATACGATAAATTGTGTCCTGTTCAAAAACCTAAGCAAGATGAAAAGTTGCTAGAGAGAATGGAAAGAACATCATGCCAGCTGGGACCACAGCTCAGTGGGGAAAGGGACAGTCTTCTGCATTGCAAAAGGAGGGGGTGGAAACTCATAGAAGAGACAAGCTTGTGTTGGATATGTCTGGCTTTCAGATCTCTGACCAGGGCTCTGAATGGCATTAAAGCTGTGCTGCTGAGGACTGGAGCTCGACTCTTATCAAGGTTGTACCTTGAGTTCTAGCTGATTTACTAGATGAGATCCCAGATGACAGGGATCTCCCTGTCCTGAGGGAACTCAAATCATATGGATCTGTCTGTAGTAATTTTTCCCTATTTTAAGAGACATTTCTCCAGTTTGTGAAGATACAGACAGATCCCCTCAGTGAGGTGTGGGATCCACCTCAGATTGCCAGACACACATGCAAGGGTCCTGGCAAGCAGGATAGTCTGTAGAGCAAGCTTACATGTATTGCAGGACCCATATCTCACCTTCCCCTGGGGCTAGTGTGGAACAGCTCCCAGGAAGCCTCAGCACGGCCAGCGTGGGGAAACCAGGACAGTGCAGAAGGCAGTATAATGAGCTGTGCACATGGGCAGGTAGAGCCTCTCCTTAATGCCTGAAACCTGTACAGATCTTTGGTACTTGAACCTCATAGGGCTTGGGTAAAGGTAATGCTGATGATACCAAATTGTGTGGTGAGATGGACACACTTTACAGAGAGACCTGCACAGGCTGGAAGGTGCCAGCAGTAACAGCATCAGGTTTAACCAGGGCAAGGGCAGCTCCTGCACTGGATGACACAACCCAAGAGCCCAGCACAGGACCCATGTGCTGGGGGAGCCTTGCTGAGGGGGACCTGGGGGCCCTGGTGCACAACAAGGTGACCCTGAGCCAGCAGAGCAGGGCTTCAGCAATGAGGAAAATCAGATCCTGAGCTGCTGCACCCACAGGGGCACAGCTGGCTGAGATAGAGACAGGATCTTCCCACTCAGCATTTGTCAGGCTGCCCCTGGAGCATCCAGCTCTGGTCCCAAAAAATTCAAACAAGATGTGGACGGACTGGAGAGGGTCCAATGGAGGGCCAAGAAGATGATCAAAGGGCTGGAAAAGCTGCATTGTGAGGAAAGTTTGAAGGAGTTAGGACTCTTCTCCCAGGAGACAAGAAGACTGGGGGAAGGGGACAGCTCATCATAGTATTCCAGTAACTGCAGCTGCAGAGAAGACAGCAGCTTTCTCTTCACAAGCAGCTGCATGGAGAAGACAAGTGGCAATGAGCAGAAGTTGCATTGGAATAGAATCACAGAATCACGTAGGTTGGAAAAGGCCTCTAAGTTCATTAACTCCAACCATTAACCCAGTGCCACCACATTCACTGCTAAACCATGTCCCCAGTGTTCCCAGGGATAAGAGGGAAGAGGTTTCATATCAATGTGAGAAAGAAATTTTTTACAGTGAGAACAATCAATGACTGGAACAACCTCACCACAGACATGGTGGAGTCCCCTTCGCTGGATGTTTTCAAGGTGGGATTGGACAAGGTTCTACATAATCTCATCTAGGCTTCCTTTCCCATGAAACATTGGACCAGAGGATATTTTGAGGTCCTTTCCAACTTATGCTTCTCTCTGACTATAATTCTACAACAGCAGTGGCTGCTGTTTGATGTAGGAGTGGCTCACTTTGCCCACAGCAGAGGAGAAGATGCATAGCCAGAGGGTGGTTTTCCACAAGCATCCGAATGCTGCCCACTACATTTGTCATTTCCTCTCCCTACTGCTGCTGCTCTGGAAGATCTGGGGCCCAGGAGATGCACCAAGAGGCTCTTTAAGCCGTCACTGTGAGCCAAACCACTCTTGTCCCCTCCCCACATCTCTCTTGACTCCGATCTTTTGGTCTTCCCACAGGAGAAAACATAAGCCCTGTTCATCTTCTTTATTCACATGTCAACAGTTGAAGAGATGCAGAAAAGCTGGAGTACCTCACCCATAGGGGAGTGTGGGCTGGTTCGAGGGGAACAAGTAAGTTTGAGAGAATAATTATCCTGTATATCAAGAGTATGAGGGAGTCTGCTGGAAGGACAGGCTAAAGAAAGAAAGAGAGAAGACGTCTTCCCCAAGAAGTCTACTATAGTGTTGAATGCTCTTGTTATACAAATGCCTCCCAATTTTTGATCATACTAAATGGATGTCAATGAGTTTCAGAAGCATTCAGCTTCTTTCCTTTAGAAACAAATTCATTCTCAGTGTATTTTTGAGTGCTGTTGTATCTTTAAGTTGAGTTGGGGGGGACATACTTCCATAAAAATACAATGAAACGTGTATGTTGGTAAATATAATTTCTTGAGCTCTCAAAGTTTTCCACTCAAGTATGTTTCCCACCCAGTTCAAGTGCCTTGAAGCATCATACAGACAAAGCCTGGTTCATAATTTTCCATACTTTTCTTCATCATCTATGCCTGTACAAAATTGGTTTAGGACCCCATCAATCTGGTTGGATAGCATTTTACGTCTCATATCCACAGCTGTAAATAACAGCATGAAGTCTGAGGCAGGAAAGAATCAGGCTCCACATTCATAAGGAAGACTTGACTACATAATTTTTCTACCTTGTGCTTTTATAATTTTCTTCCTGGGGTGGGAATCATTTCATGTCTCTGGATGTTTGTGTTAATTTTAATGAGTTGTTAGCTGTTATGACTGAACTACATGTACTGCAACATTTTGAATCTAAGCATTTGAAGTAAAGAGGCAATAAATCCGTGTGAATTCTTACAGAATTCACTTTCTAGAATACACTTTCTAGAAATGAAAAAAATAAATGGTAAAGCAAGAAAAACAGAAAAGGCTGAAGGTGTTTCCCGGAAGGAGTGAAGGAAATGGTCCACAAAAAGTCATTGAAATGTTAGTCACACTTGTTGTAGAGTATAAAAAAGAGGGGAGAGGAGGCATGTTGTGCATGTGTACACTTGTTGAGCTGTGAATTTGCAGCAAACCAGGAAATTCACTGAGAATTGGAAGAAATGTAATCATAAAGTTTCTTTGTTTATAATTTTTAACATCATCATGTTCTCAGAGAAGTCTCGTCTTTCTTTTTATGATTTTTTTTTAAATATGATGCTCATATTCATCTATTTTGATGCCTATTTTTATTTATACTCTAGAGATAGAGTACCCCAGTTGGAGGACACTACTTAGAAAGTACAGTAGCATGCACAGAAATTTCAATAACAATATCTTAATTATTATAAAAGCAACACAGCTAGTAAGAAAAAATATTTAAAAATATTTAAAAATATTTTTTAAAAATATTTAAAAAGAATAAATTTAAAAAAGAATATTTTTTAAAAATATTCTGAAAAACTTCTTTAGTCTGATTTTATGAAAGTAAAATACTTTTAGAAGTATCAGAGGAAAAAATTTGTTTTCATTTTGAAGTCTCATTGCAACCACAGTTGGTTATGGTTGTGAAGATGACACCTTAGAAATGTTCTCATCACTTCTTAAGGCAGCAGAAAGTGTCTGTGGACAGAAGCTGAGACTCTACAAACACATGTGCATTCAAAACAGAAAAAAGTGCATTCTCAATTTATCAGCTATGGTGACACACAAACAGAACCAAGCCACTTTGATAAACAAGGGCAACATTTTCATACATTTATAGAATGCGTAGTATATTTTAGTTCTTACCTCCAAAGATACAGCAGCTGACCAGGTACAGAAAAATTGATGTCTTCTAACTAGTTTGAAGCTTCCTGTGAGTCTGTCCTACCCCAAAATGCAATGTTCTGTTTTTATTTCCGTTTTCATTACACTTCTAAGGCAACATCTATTTTACTTCTAATCCTCTATAGCAAAGAAGTATAGAAAGAAAGTCCCTTAGGAGATGAGGGGGTTTTATAACTGACTGAACTGCAACATGCTGAACTTGCTTCCTCTTTTATGTCCAAATGAAACTTCATTGTGAAACTGTGTACGGTTAAAATAGCTGATTGCAACACACTCAGGCCAGGCAGATGGACTGCTGTAAGAAAAAAAGCCCTGGTGAGTCAAACGCTCAGAACAATCTTAGAGAAACTGTTCATCTGTTGGCAGCTTACGGTGCACCCCATCCCAGATGCCATCCCTCTCCTTTCAGCTGACACGGTGAGACATCTCGACAAGTCAAGACTGTCAAGCCCAATAGGTTGGAAGAGTGAGATGCCAAAGTAGAAATGCATTGTACAGCAGGCCTACTTTGTTGTCTGCAGACCCCTGTACATATCATTTTCCACCAAGCAGCACAGCACAGCTGCTTTCTCAGGTTTTGCTTTGGCAAACTTGACAGCACTTGCGAGGACAGAAGTTAGACCTGAAAGTTAGGCCTCGTCTGTTTTAGCACTCAGTATCATACCCAGGAAGTTTGTCTTAGGAGGGGCAGTGGATGAAAACACCTGGGGCAAGCAGGAATTCATCCACAAAGTATGAGGTGTCTGAACAGTGAATATGGAGATTGGTGTTGGAGTATTCCTTAAGGGCAGAAGACAAATACTGTTTGAAACACATAACTAGACTGTTTGAATTGATCCCAATAGGATGTACAGAATTTGCTTTAAAAGGCATCATTATGCATCCATACATTGCAATAATAAGAGAAATATATTAGAAATATATTTTAATTCTCAGTGAATTTTAACTTCCTCATTCAGTACCATGTGTTTTTCTCAGAAGCCTCCAACTCTGCCAGCCAGAAACAATACTTCTATTAGTGTCATTTTCCTAAATATTCACTATGATGCAACATATGATTGGGACTAATATCAAAGACTTCTTCCAAAGTCTTCTTAGACATAGGCATGAAAAAAGTACAAGTGTCATTCTGTCCCTACCTACACATTTGTAGCTAATTCATACAGCAGTTTAACAAGTGATATTGTACCCAGTCATATGCCATGCTAGGATCAACAGCATCTAAACAGCACAAAAACTGGACAACACTGGCAGTTTAATGTAAGTCTCATCAGATATCTTTGCTGTAAAAGTTCTCCCTGTGGAAACAAAGCTACTGTCATAACAGACCAACACTTTTACGCTTAACATTGACATTAACATTAAACATTATTGTAATTTTTTCTCTGATCTCTCATTTGTACTATGGAGCAATCTCAGGCCTTGTCACATTTATACTGGCCCAACACTTTTTTTCCATGTTTCCTTACATGGATTAAATGTATTGAGGGAAGCAAGAAATAAATCTCTGTGAAGTTTTTACCTCTTCTGTAGATCCAAGAAGCTCTCTCTTCACAGAAGTTCAATATTTCTAGTTAGACCGTTGGGAAAAAACTTTGGTAGTATAAAAAAGCATTTCTGTAAAGGTCCTCAGAGAGTTTTCAAAATATTTTTTTAATAATCTAAATCCATGCAAAACCAGGAAGATACAAATGGACAGATATTTTAAAGCGCTTCTACCGCCAGAATAGCACAGCTACCCAGAAGCACTGTAAAATCAATCTACTATCATAGATTTATCTAAGTAGGGATTTAAGACTTATCTTCAGGCACCTAGATTTGCATAAAATAAGTGATCTTTTTTCGTCATGCATGCGGAATGTTTTCAGTTCTCCAGAAGAACTCAAACATTGTCTGCATTTCTGCACAGTGGCTTTGTGTACCTATGGAAGGGAAATATAAAACTGTAATTTCTTGTCACTGAAATTGCCCATTAACATCCTGACAGTCTAGGCTCTCAGGACACCCACTTATTATAGTGACCTTTTCCACATTCACTGCTGACCTTGGAAGAGTTATCCTCAGCTAACAAGCACTGTCCTATATGAATTTCTGCCATGTGGCTTATAAACTGCTCTGAGTGCAGCACTCTGAGGGCCAGATCCAGATCTGAATGAGCTGGGTACAACATACCAGCACCTGATCCCTTTTGCAAAGATCCCCATGTGGGCTGTGCCTCCCATGCCCAGTGAAACAGATGTGAGAGAGAAGAAAGCTTCAGCACCTTAGGGAATCTTTCAGTCAGTCTCTTCATCTGTAAATGTAGCTCAGATTGTGAGGCCATGCCAAATTATTTTTGTCTGTGTAATTCACTACAGCAAGCTCAATGCATCAAGATTGTATATCCCTATTCATGCCTACCCCCCCTCCCCAAAAAAAAAAAAATCAAGTAAATTACCATGTTTCCTTCTCTACCACATTATTCTACTCACAAGGAATTTCCTTGAGGAAATTGCTTTAATTTTGATCCTAAGTAGTTCTGATCCTTAGTTTTTTATTTCAGTTCAAGTGCTTATCTTCAAGACAAATGTGCCAGTTGTTTGCCCTCACTCTGCTTTCGTTGGCCTCTGCTTAGCCTGGGCCTGTTTGGTCAGAGAGTGCAAAGGCAGCTCCCTGTCATTTGCAGGTGAAATGTTTATATTCTAGAAATGATAAATTGGATCTTTTGATAAGACAATATTCCATAGCTTTTTTGTTAAATTTAATAGTAGGAATAGGTGCATAAAATAAAACAATTTTCCTGTACATATACTCAAGCAGGTATGTACACAGTAAGCTCTCTCTGGTTATCAAACTATTTTAGCTCTACTCAATTCTTATTTGGCATGTCTGTACCTTTAACCATGAATTTTGAAATTTAAAAGGTTAAAGATACCACCTTAACATTATGACCTAGTTTATAAGTAGGTCCTATTTGTGCAATAGGACAAAGGGGATATTTTTAAACCTTTTGATCTTTGGAAGGAAAGATTTTATGGGAAGGAGATAAGCATGTTATCCAGTACTCCATCATAAAAACAATCATGAGTGATTCATATTCCTTACACAGCAAAATCAGATCTATTTCAAGCTTTTCAGTATGTGTGGAAGTTTAACTTGATTTGAACTGAAAACCCAGTTTTCAATACATTAATTGCACCAGTATAATCAATTATTTCAGTAAATCAGGAGTCTTTAAACAGGGAAGAACCTTCGTCATACACAGTTGTTTTTTCTCTTCCTTCATTGCTGGCAGTAGAAAATAGATCAGTAGAATTTTCTAGGTAAAATGTGAGGCTTCCCATTTTCCAAATGAGTGCCATGCAAGTCTGGTTTTGAGATATCTCAGGCTGAAGGGAGTCTCCTGGGTTAATTACTCCAGCCTTTTACCTGTTGTGTGGAAAAAACGTGGTAGTGACATCATTCTCCTGGCCATGCTTTTCCAAGGAGGGAAAAAAACCACAGATACACAGAGAACCCTTCCATTCTAGAAAAGGTGAAGGAGTTTTGGTGCCCACCCGTATTTGCTGTTTCCAGCTGTCCATGGCCAGTGACTGCCCAAGCAGCAATGAGAAGTCTGGCTGTCCTTGGGGCCCAGAGCCTTAACTCCAGGAATTCAAGGACCATAGCACCTGCTATGTAGTTATATCCATCAAAATCTGCACCAGAGTATGATACTTCAAAATGAAGCAATTTTTTCATTACACAAAAGTGACCACTAAATCTTCTAGTTAACTACAGAGGCATTTGTACTTCAAGTACAAATAGGGTAATAACAGGGAACATTTGCTGCTTTTTGTTCTCTTTCTAGTCCATTAAATATACAATTTATTCCTATGTTAAATTTCTTTTCTCCTTTGTGGATCACATAAATATTTAGTTACATGCAGACATCCCTAGAGGTTCAATCTATGTCCAAATCAAGGAAACAAAAGCAAGGCAATTGATATGAGAAAATTATAATCAAGAACATTGCACCCTCTAATAAAATCTCCAAGGCCAAGGGGAGTTTGCTTTGGGAAGAGATAACAGTACAGTATATATCACATTGAAGCTGATCTAAATTACATTCCCAGCACTAGTCTTTTGTAGTAACAAGCAGCCAATTAGTGAAGTCTTTTCAGTTCATGTTCTTTTCTTCTCTCACTAATTTACACAGACTAGGAGATCTTGCCACAGTTCAGAAATCTTTCCCTTCAGTCTCAACCTTTCTTCCTTCATAACCCCTTATTTACCTTTAGTAGTCAAACTATTCTGCCCTTATCCTTTTTTTTTCTAATGGTCACAAACAATTCACTGATGTATCCTGAACAAAGTACATTATTGTACAAGTGATCCCACTGATGGCAGAGACTACCCTGAGGTTTCCATTCATAACCACACATGGGCAAATAAGCCTTTAAGCCCTGCAGAGTGTGAATCATGAGCGGCCTGCAAAGCATCAGAAGGCAGCAGGCTGGGTGAGCTGCCCTCTTTCCATTGTCTGTGTCTGGCTGGCAGCCAAAAACTTCTCTTTTTCAATTCTCTTATCTTTTTTTGGTCTCCTAACTAGTACCATGATAACTTAGAAATGGATGGTTTTAAACCAACCAAGAATATCTACATCTAAATACCACCTATTTTTTAGCACTCTCAAATAACAACATGCATAAAAGGTGGTCTACAGTGTGGAGATATATAGAAATATATTTACTGAAATCCTGATGCAGAGCACTGATACTGTGCATGGCTTGCTCTGTGCTGCTGACTGAAATACCCCAGGGTCTGATGCATTTCAGCCAGCAGCAGAGAGGAGCCTGACTCTCAGCACACTGGGGAGAGTGCAAACCACAACTACTTCTCAAGCAATGAAGCGTATTATTCCCCAGCTCACCACCCAGCTCAGCAAAAGGCTTTATATCTGCACCTGTAACTCTCATGTTTGCACCTTCCGGATCTTGTTAGACAGTCTACTGGGGTCATTTTTTAAACTTCCCAGGATGTGCACATTAGTTCTGATCCTTTCACAGAATTTGTATTATGGTAGGCCTCATCATTCCTTTAAAAGTCGATTTTTAGAGAGGAAGTTTAGCAATTATCCCTTTTTTTTTGGGGGGGGGGGTGATTTTTGCTCAAAATGTACCATTCCTCTGTAAGTATTTAAATTTTCAAAATATGTCCATATACATTGAATGTTTGGTGGTTTATCTCAGTTTTAGATTTATTTAATGGTTTTCATACATTGAAAACTTCTTTAAATGCTTGAAATTCATAAATAATTTCAGCAGTGTAAAATAAAAATTTTATAAACCTGAGTGTGCATAGCAAATAGAAATGATGAAAATTAATTTTAGGTATCACACAAATAAAACAGCTACCCCAAATCCCTGAACCCAAGGCATCTCCTGCAGGATAAAAAAGGGCTTGAGTTCCTGACTATGTCAGATCACTTCCTACCATAGGAAACCCCCAGGGATGTTACACTGAATTCTTGGCTTCACAAATCTGAAATTATTACTCACACATGTTCACTTAATTAAGTAGAAGCTAATTGCATCCTACCTATCAGATAGAAAGGTGTACCATTGGATTTTTGATAAAACTAAGCAGTAGGTTGGGAAGGAAATAATTTTGCTACCTCCACCTTTTATTGAAGGAGTCTTTTTACAGATGCAGTGTCTAAAGCAGAGACTCCAGCAGCCCAGAAGTGGTTTTACCAGTTTTGACAGAGCTTGACTTTCTTTTCACAAGAATCTTTTTCTGCTTTCTTGCCTCTGAGTGAGCTCATGATTCCCTTCTCATCAGGTCTCTAGATCTAATAAACGCTAAGCCTCAGCAAATCCCAGCTGATAAGAGGAGGAGCTTGTTTTTTCACCTGGCTGCACCTTGAGGACAAGGAAGACTATTCATCTCTGCAGGACAAGTGCACTGCAGTATTTGCAGTGTTCTTCCTGGCTTTCTGCCAGATTCTCACTGTGGCTACACATACCCTCTAGGATAAAACAGGATATCCCTAAGGAAGAACTGGTTAATTATACTATAAAAGTTTCAAATGTCATTTCCAAGAACAATAAAGATTGTCTGAAAGGCTGCCTACCTGTACAAAATGCTGCATATGATACATATCCTAATTCCAATGCTTGCATTGGGTCTTTGTTAAAAATAAATCGTGCATCCAGCTGCTAATGTACTTCTTGGTTCAGTGACAACTACTCACTAGCAGTCAGGCTTTACGATCATGCAGAGCTTTTATCTGTAAAACAGGACTGAGCAATAGATGAGTGCTTTCTTTTTTAGTTTTTTTTTTACTACACATCTGTGTAACAATAAAATCGAAGGCAGTCAGGCTATTAAGAAGAGATTTATTTTTTTTTTGTTACTGTATCAAAATACCACAAAAAATTGCAGAAATCCAAGAAGTGTAACAGCGGTCTAGTTTCTTTAGGTGCATTGGCACATGTCTGTAATTTCTAGGTAGAGCCATCCCATGATAATTGGGTGATTTTCATGGGTTTTTTTTCCTCAAGTACTGGCTCTTAATTTGACTCTGATTTCTACATTCCCCACTTTCTTACTCTTCCATCTTTCCAGCAGTCAGCTTTTACAGCTATTCTAAATTCTGTGTCAGTAACATTTATTTGAAAATTTTGTCTGAAAGTACCAACAGAATAAGCAATTGATCTGCTGAGTACTTTTAACAAAATAATGGTAGAAAACCCTCCTGCACTTTGGTCCATGCAAACCAGAAGCCATCACTGCCCATGGGGGTTTTTTTTGAGTTAGGTAATCCTGGGCAGCCATGCCACAAGTAAAGAAAAACAGGAAAAGCACAAAATGTGAGGGTCTGGAACAAGTATAGACAAATCACTAATTCTATCTGCTAAGAAATGATGCTCAGCACAGTTTGCTGCTGCAGAGCATTATCCAGAGGTGTAAGACCTGCCAAAGGAAGTGAGAGGCAGGAATGTTTTAATGGAAAACTTTCTGAAAGGCAGATTGAAAGCAAAGGGTCACTGAGTTGATTTTTTTGAAAGAGCTAGTTGCCCGAAAGGGTCAGAAAAACATGAAATTGAGCAATTAGACAGGCATGGAGTACTGGGGAAATTTTTTCAGATGGAGGCTGCAACTGAGATTTTGCAAGGAAGACTGGTAGGAAAAGGTCATTTAATTACATGAATAAGAGGAAAATAATTTCAGAAAAAATGGATCCAGTGTGGTTTCTGAAGAAAACAAACATATTTACTTTAAGATGGACCTCAGTGAGTTAATGAAAAGTGTATATTTGGTGTGGTATTTAGGGGATTTATGGAATATATACATACATATTCAGGAAGACTGGGACAGAAACAATACAAAGATTTAGAAATAAGAATAAGAGCATTGAAAAATCTAAATTATGAGCCAGCAATGTGTCATTGTAGAAAGAAGGCCAATATTGTCTTGTGCTGCATTAGGCAGAGCATTGTCTACAGTTTGAGAGAGCTGATCCTTCCACTCTGCTCCAGCCCTGAAGACACTCAAAACCAAGTGGACACCATCCTGAGCAATCCGCTCTCACAGACTTGTCTTTGAGCAGGTATTTGGACTGAAGGTGCCTTCCTGTCTCAGCTGGTCTATGATCCTAAATAAGAAGGAGGCAGAAAATACAGCATTTGGTACAATAATCAACAAATATTTCTCTGCAAATGTTTGTTGCTACTGCAGCATAAAAGAGCATTGATGTGTGAATACAATACAATGCAATACACAAATATGTGTGACGGTAAGCACAATGACACAATAGACAAAAGCTGGATATAAAACTAGACAAAGAGGTAGCAGAATCACCACAAAGGAGGAAAATGGAAACTAAAGGTAAAGAAAGGATTTTTCCTCAAAGCAGCATTTGATATTTGAGAACTGGGGCTATATTGGCAACACTGCCAAAATCCTCTGTTTCCAAATGAGATCTGTAAATATTACATGACTGATTTTCTCAACTGGTAAAATCACTTAATAGCAAGCATGGGTTTACATAACACTTTCAGGGAAACAAGACAATCTCTTGGATTTGATTACAAAAGGGTGAAAAAATTCAAGTGATTTCAGTAACCACTAAGGAAAACATCAAAGACAGCGGCCACAGGCCAAGTAATTAGATTTCCATAGTGAGAGGCATGAATGCTGGCATCAAGAACTTCAAAAGTGCAGAGAAATTTCTGAAAACCAGTAAGAGGCAGGAAACTTATAGAGCAGGACAATGTGGATTGTCAGTATTAAGAAATGTTTGTATTTTTCTGGGCATTACAGAAATGTTGAAAAAAGGCTGTAATGTCAAGTAAAATTGGTTATTTCCTTTTTTTTTCACTAAGTTGTTTTATTTTGTCTTAGGTAGTTGGCATCTTTAATGACTTGGTAAAGGTACTGGTAAAGGGAAGAATAAGATAAATCATCAGAAATTAGAGATGTTTAGTATTTGTGCAATTTCTTTTTTTTTTACCTCACATCACATCATATTGCACAAACATCAATATTTACAACACAGAAATTGTAACCTAAGAATTATAGTGACATATCAGATATCTGTATCATCACCAAACTCAAGAGCCACTTGTGCTAAGTCAGACAGGAGAAAATAAAATAATAGAAGAGGTCTATAAAATAATTATATACACCAGATACGATGATAAGGAGCACTTACAGAGCATAATTCACATTTTGCTATGGATTTACTATTACCGGTAAATGGGAAATATTTCACAATATCCTTGACTCACCCATGTGTGATACATGATGCAATCAATTTCCAGGGAATTTTTTTATCTAGACTTTTTCTAGAACAGTACTTTGAACCCCATATTATTATACCTCAGCAAAATTCAGGATTAAGGCTGCTTGCTGTCAAAGCAGATTGTTTAGCACCCACAGACTGCAGAGAAAAAAAAGCATATTACTGACAATGTTCTCTGGTAGCCCTGAGGAACTCTAAAATACAGCTGCCAAGGTCAATGGACCTGGTCTCTGATGACTACCCTGAAGGGTTGGGCTTTTTTTTTACTGAAGTGCTTGAATCACTTAAGTTGTTCTAAACAGAAGGTTGGACTCTGGAGACCATATCACCACGTCTCCCCAGTTACATCCCACAGCTTCTCTGCAGACTAGCTGTACCTTCAGTGTGAAGCACAAGCTCTCCTAAAGAGCAGAGGCTGCTTGGTCCCTGCCTTGCTGCCTTTCAGTTGTGGTTAAGGAGAGGACAGAGAGGAGACAATTTTAGCCATTCTGTTGTTGGCTTTCCTGCCAGGCAATGTGACCTCTGAGATGAACCGAGCAGGTCTGACCAGCTCTGCGCAGCAATGGATGGGCACTTCCCATTAACTCTGGGTTCTTAGAGCAGCCCGGGGAAAAGGACAAACTACCAGTACCTTGACTCACAGCCTTGGCAGCTATGGAGGGCAGGGGAGGGGAGGAGAAGCACAGTTACCCCTTTTGCTGTTTTAAGTGTTAATTATGGTTAGGACATACCTCTTACATGGTGGACTGTTTCTTAATGCAATAAACATCAACTTGACATGAGGAACAGTGGGTATCTTTGTAAAGCAGGAAGGAAGGAGTTTTGTCCTGTCCTCTAAAAAAATGTATTCTTATGAAACCACTTGAGAATTGAGAACTTGTTTTAGCTAAAGACTGGAAACAATCACCCTTTTACTTTTTTTCTTTTTTTTTTTCTTAATTCTCCAGCCCTCAGGCTCAAAACCACAGAATATTATTGGACTGACCTGCTCCAGGTGACATCATGCGTGTTTAAAGGCATATAAAGGTCAGAAGGAACATATGAGTCTGTTAAGATTTGAATTAGTAAGACTTAATTTATAAGATTTGCTAAGAAATGGACACTCCAACTTTGAACTGCTTCTATTGCAGAACACGGCCCAGTTCCTCATTCTTTGCCTTCTGCAGTAAATGAACTAAGCATTGCTCATGAAAGTGCAGAATGAACTTTCCACAACTGGTGAAATTCCCTATAATCAAGACAGCCTGGGAACTTGAACCAACAAATGAGGGGCAGAGCAACTGTGGAAAAAGTACAGCATCCACTCACTGCTGCTGTATGTGTAGAAGGCCACATCACATTGAAGGACAGTATCTTCTCACCTTTCTTGCACAACAGCCTCTTCCTCAGTGAGTGATTACATATCAGATTTCCTTGGGAGGCTGATTGTTTAAAGTTTACCTGATGAGGGCTTTTCACATAGCAAAAAGATAGTGTGCCATTCTTAAATTCTCCCTCTCCTGCCCACAAAGCTCCCAGGAGAAATGTGCTTTGTTAGCTGGGACCACTTGTGTTACATACACTGTCTCAGTTGTCAAAATTACAGAAAAGTTAAACCACCTGCTGATGTGTAGAAGGAAAACATTTCAGCCACAGAAGAGATCTGTATTTTATATCAGGCTTCTAATTATTACAAAATTTTAAAGAGGAAGAGGGAAAAAGAAAATAGGAATCAGTCTTTTTGGAAAAGATATGGAAAAAATTATTTTATTTGGATGTTGTATCCTCTGATAACTTAAGGCATAGCATAACTGAATGTCTAGGCAGAAAACAGATGGTGTTTTCAACCTTAGAAGAGGGTGATGAGGGGACTTTCTGAATTCCCTCCCAACCTTCAATTTCATTACTTTATGAAAATAATAGCATTGAACTATTAGAAAGCCACTTACTACTTTATGCTATTTGACATATATTGTGATGTTATTTTAATGTAATATCTGGAATTATTATATTATACAAAACTTTATCTCTGTTTTTATTACATATATATAATAGATATAAGAAGACATTTACTCAATCATATGTATTATATTTATGTGTATTAATTAAAATTTAGTATACATACCATTTATTTTCAAAGTTCACATCATGCATTTATTGTGAATTAATAGAACTGTATTTCCCTATGTTTCATATGCCTCCAAGATTTCTAATACTCTCAGTTCTCTTTTGTTTTAGCCGACTTACATGCTCCATCATCTCAGAAGCCTGTACAAAATACACCATGGATTTAGGTCTTTTCTGCTCACTCACTGTTTTCATGTTGCTTATGAAAGTACAGCAAACAAAACAGTAACAAAGATAACAGGAAGAAATTCATTTTTATATTAAAATTTTAATCTTGTTTCCTTCTTAAGTAAGCAGTGACAAAGCAAAGCAAACACACACATCAAGCCCATTTTAGGGCATCCACAACAGACAGGCACATCTTCTTGCCTTCTTAAATTCACTGCAAAAGCTTCCTTTGACTGCAGGGGGAGCAAGAATTTTCCTAAAGTGTTTTTGAAGCATTTAGCTGTGGTGCACTCACTGTGTATTGTCTTGCTTGTTAGCTAGATAATTATTTCTCCATAGAACAGAAAGAATAAACTACATACATGGCATATGAAACACTGAGCAGTATGTTGCCTCAGGCTGAGTCCCTATAGAAAAAAATCTATAAAAGAAGCTAAAGTTAGTAATTTAATTTCTTTGTATTATTATATCAAAAATATAATTTCATACAGAATGAACAGCCAGATATAAATTTATCTTGGAATAACAGGAAACTTATGTTGTTAGAAAGGTAATTTTTCTACTTCTGCAACAAATAGATTAATTTTACCAGTGCTACACTGATGTTCATCACCTGAATGTGTAGCCTTTTGATTTTATCTATGCCCCTATTATCTTTTGTCCTAATAGCCTCAATAAGGAATACATATGGACAAATCATTCTTTTGTAGTCATTAGAATCTTATTAAACTGCATAGAAGAATCAATGCAGCCTCTAGAAGTTAATGTACTCACAGGGATGACTCACAAATAAGGCAGCTGGAACAGTTTCCACCCCAGCTCTAACTCTGGCCCTAAGGAGCTTCTGTTTCTGCAGAAGAGCACTGTAACCTGGAAAGAACCAAACACTATGAGTAATCTCTTCTGATAATGGACCAACAGTATTATTGCAATTAGAAGTTGATAACAAGGAGCTGCAATACAAAGATTGACATACATTCTGCTAACAAACCACTGATAAGTAGATTAAAATGTCACAGGCCCTGGAATATGAGGGGATAATATGACTGCAGTGTGCCGCAGTAATCAGGAACTCACCTCAGGAAACTCAAGCAGTAAATTATGTTTTGAGGTACCTTAAAGAAAAACAGGAACCTGCTGTTGGGAAACCATTCAGACAGTGTATAAATTCAACATGATTTGACCATTTATAGAATTCCACAATAACCTATTGAAATAGGCATAAGTGATAGAAGAGGTGGAGCCACCTGCAAATATAAGCCTCTAAGAAATATCTCCTGCTGCACAAGTGTCTATGCTTTAGAATTCAGAATGCAAACCTGACCACTCAGCTTGCCTGCAATGCTCCCACCTAAGTGTTACCTTGTGGTCATCCCAGGGAAAGACACCCCTTATCTTCACCTCTGCTCCAGCATCCTGCCCAGCAGGTTTGGCTGTTAACCAGCTGGGTCTGACAGAGGCAGGTGTTAACCCCAGCATTGCCCTGGGTTTCCAGGACTGACACAGGCCTAGTGTCTGTGCTGGATCAGGACAATATGGTCAGCAGTTCATCCTCACCTTCCAGGACTGGAGCAGGAAGAGCTGAACTGGGCACGGTTTCAAACAAACATCTTCTTTCTGCGTGTCATGCTCCTCCACCAGTGCACCAGGATAGTGAATGCTTTAGATCAGCTTTCCTAAGTATTGCTTAAAATATGTGGTCTCGGCAGATGGTCAGAAAGAGAACAATCAAAATGTGAAGTTCAGTCTTTGAAGATCAGTCCACATATCCACTTTCTCTTTGGGTGATAGGGCTTTTTTCCCTTAATGACATCTACATGTCATGGCTTTCTCATACTTTCCTCAGGATACTTTTGAGTTTACCTCACAAACTCAGTTATCCTCCACTACTAAAGAGCCTTTTTCTCTTGGGCAGTTTCATTGTTATTTTCCTCGCTGTGTTTTTTGCTGGGAGTTTATTTTAGTGGCTTACATCTGAGAGTTTCTTCTTTCTAGAACAGGGTTGTTACTTTCTTTCTCCATGAGCACAGCTTTGAGGTTCTGCTTTGGCAACCATGGAAAGAAATATATGCAATATCTCCCAGATTCATTTCAAATGCAATTCAATTCTCAATAAGACACAGCAAGGCATCTTTTATGAAGCTCAGCAAGACTGGTGCTCATTTCAGTGTCCCTGGTGAGGTGCATTTTCCAGCTGTCATGGGTTAGGAATACTATTCCCCAATTTAGTATTCCCACTGTAAAGAAAACCACAAGACGCTCCCCTCCCCCACTCCTGCAAGAGAGACAAAAGGCAGAGATTACCGGTTAAGATTTACTGGGAACAGCAATGAGATAAGGAAATGAACAGTAAAACAGCATTAATAACAAAAGCATACAAAAAGTGGGTGATTTGCATACAAAAAGATGCTCACTGATATTCCAAGAGATCCATCTCCTCTATACTCTCCCACTAGGTAAAGTCATAGGCAGCAGTGAGATGTCCCCTAGGTTTTCTCTTCTAGGGCCAAGCAAACCTGTCTCTCTCAGCAGCTGTCTGTACATTGCCTATGAGTCCCCCAGAACTCCACCTGCAGGTAACCAACACATTTTGCCTTCTGGTGTAACCGGAGCATAAAGAATCTCCAGAAGACCTCAGTGTAGCTGAGCTCTCCCGTCAGTTTTATGAGACATACACTTGTTTTGTGCTGTAAAATTGGAAACATCATGTATTAAAGTGTTCTCAAAAGCAGACAGTACAGTCTAGTCTTCATGATAATAATGCAGCCACTAACATCTCCAGAATTTCCTAATAGATGGCTAACATTTGATTTGATGATATGGAGGCTGAAGGTCTGTCAGCAGCTGAGGCAATCTAGGAGGTTGCAGCTGCTGAATATTTCATGCTGTCCTCAGTCTCCTCTGCATCATCTCCTTAGTCTTAACCTTTCCCATGCTCCTTGCTGTGGTAAGCTCTGCTTTTCCACCAGCTCTGGCACTCATTACAGTAAGTGAGTCAATTCAGCTTCTTGGCAGAGAACAATCTGCTTTTATTTTGTCTGGGTATGTTTTCTGCCATATTAATGAGCTCAGAGGACTCAAGAAAGGATCCAATAAAAACCAGACCCCTTGCACAACAAGCAGAAACTGCATGGCCAGGATCAGGATGGTAGAAGGATCATAGTGGCCGGGAATCACAGTGGTAAAAACATCATCCTTTAGAACCTATGTGAGGCTAGATCTACTTACCCTGTGGAATCCTGCCTCTGCCAGTTATTGCCAGTTTATTCAGTCCTGTCTTCTCTGAGGGCAACAGGAATGCAGTTACTGATTCCTGAAAAAGGCAGTGGCCAAGGAAAACAATGCCTTTGGACCTCAGAGAAAGCTGTGCTTTACCTCTGCTCAGTTAAGCACTTTCTACATGACCATTGGCCTGTAATTTAGCTGGTCTAGGGCCACCTCCATATCTGTAAAAAAAGAATGCCATAGGCATTACATTTTCACAAGAAGTTTCATAGAGATAATGCATAGAAACCCTTTGATGTTCGTAGACAAATGTACAGTTCCTGAGGGCATCTAATCAGCTAGAGTAAATTACTAGATCACTTTATAATAATCGGTACTGAATTCTCAATTCCTATCTGAGGGTGTTGCACAGTAATTCAGCATGCCATCACCAAACTGAAACAGAAAACCAAAAAGATGGGATATATTTTCTTTACTAAGTATGTATTTTCCTTAGTAAAACACATATTTGACAGTATGCTTTAATAAAAACTATCCTTCTGTACTCCCTATAGACATATGGCATCTCCCACTTGAAACTTTATATTCTATTCCTTTGTTTTAGTTCTTCTGCATGATGTAAGAGGTCAGGTTTGTGCAGGATTAACAGAATTTAAACCCATTGTAGCAACACTCTCAGGGTCATTATGTAGTTCCACTACTGCTTCTTGGTTTTAATATCTTCACCACATATGAAAAACAGAGCCTGGAGTGTACATCACTAAATTATCAACTTCCAACTGGGATGACGAGGAAAAACTATCAAATATCAGTATTTAGAGCAATTTACCTTTTTTCTAATCCTATTGTCATATGCAGCAATTTCCCAAAAGCCTGTTTTTGGAATATCCACTGTGCAATCCAAAAAAAAAAAAAAGTTAAAAGATGTCCTTTATGACCAGCAGTTGCCTTGCCTCTGCTAACTTAAGGCTAAAGTACAGAATGAGCCTGTGAGAATTGGCCCTATCATCATCTTATAGAGCACTAATTAGATTAGCTCATTTGATTAAAAAAAAATTTTAAAAAGCTAACAAAATACAGTTGTTATGAAAACAGTAGAAAGCTAACTCATTTTTAATGTGTCCCTTCAATACAGTGTATAGTTTCAGGAGTAAATTTTGCAGTAAATTACCATAATTTTTTATGGAAGCTAGAAGACCAAGTATCTCAGTTAAGGATTTTGAAGCATGGAGTAGCTACTATACCAGTAATGAATATTTATATTCTCTAAATTATTAATTTTAATTCCCAAGAGCATTTACTTTTATCTATACAAAATTCTTCTAGGGTTTTTTTTTATGATTTCTCCATTTTGATTTGAATAATTGGGCTTTGAGCAATCTGGTCTAGTGAAAGGTGTCCCTGGTCATTGGCAGGGGAATTATCACTAGATGATCTTTGACATCCCTTCCAACCTAAGCCATAGTGTGATTCTATGACTCTTGTAAAGACCTACTGGCTTAATAACTGCTTTTTGAAGGACTTAGTATTAGCTGTCTTCAAAATGTGAATTTATTTTTATTTTTTATTTATTGTCCACCAGAAAGACAGCAACTGCAACAATGATTACTCGGTGTTTGAACACTGTGAGAGTGATTCTAAATATAAAATGTCATTCAGGGAAAACTATTGTCTAATACCAGGTCAGAAGTAAAATATATCCTGTGAAACATTAATTGCATCACTGCAGTCACGGCTTCACAATAAAATGGTTCTTGCCAAATGGTGACAGGGTACTGTCATGTGACACGGTACTGTTTGGCATGTGCCAAAACAAACATAGGAGCCAGAACACAGAATGGGTCACTGCAATCCTGCCCTCCTCGGGATCCACAGAAAGGTTCCCTGCACACAAAGGGTGCTGCAGATGATCTACAGAAATGAGGGCACTGGCAGCCAAGGTCACAATCTGTTTGTGCTGGCTCCCTGCACCAGAGCAACGGAGTTTATCCACTTGTGCAGGCACAGGCACCCTTGCACATACCACTCATCTTCCCAGTAGGCAAAAGGGTGCGTGTGGCAGCGTGACCCGTTCCCCTGGTGCCCCGGACACTTTACAGCTACACCTGTTCCAGCCCAGCTCCAAATGCGTGCCTTCTGTCCCTCCTGGGGAGCCCAACGGGCCCACATCTGTAAGGGAGTGCAGGAGCTGACGGCCGAGCCCTCTCTGTCACTAAGAGGCAGAAGGGAAAGACACGGACCTCTGGCACTCACTCTTTAATTCACACTCTTATCACATGCTTGGAGTAGCCTGACACAGTCACATTTTGTCCTTAGCCTGAGGTCAATAAAGAAGAATCAGCCAAGAAGAGCAGAACGTAATCGCCAACTTCCCTTCACTCTGCCGAGATTAAAGACAAAAATCAAACTGAAACTAAAAAAACTCAAACCAAAAGCAAACAACTGGGTTTATGTGCTATTGAAACTAGTTCTTTAGGAACTAAATTATGTTGGTTCTGAAAAATGCACAGCAAATATTTATGTGCTTAATTAATGTCTTCAAATGTGTCCACTACCTTAAAAATATATTTTAAAAAAGCAGTGGGTCTGTATTCAAAGATTGAAAAACCTTCCATTTGAGTTCAGTTTACAGAACAAGAGGTCAAAAAGCTGCATATGGAACAAGAGCAGCATTTACAGGAATCTACATTGTGTGGGCAGTTGAAAATAATCAGCAGCTTTATAAATGTTACATTTTGAGGAACTGAATTCAACTTTCTTATAATTAAGTCCTCCAAAATCAATGAGAGCCTCCATTATTTCTACCAGGCTGGAAATTGTTATAGCAAATATATCTAAATTCCAAAATCTCTCCTTCTGTCAAGAATAATATACACAAGGGTCTCAACTAGCACTTGAGTTTTATTTTCTTTATTTTTTTCATTTTGCAAGTTCTTCAGCAGGAGGAACAGAACAACAAACAACCTGCATTGTGTAGACTTGCCTCAGTGAGATCTGAGCCAGAAGCAGAAGAAATTGGTCCATATGGATATCCATGCTCCTTCCTTTAAAGGAAGCTAATTCCTTTAGAAGTGTCTCAGCCGAGCCTGGCCTCACACCATCTTACTGTAAAGGTATGGCCAGAGCTCCACCCTTCCTTCTCCTGCAGGCTTCCCTGGGATAGCACCCTCTTATCCCCACTCTGCAAATAGTACTGCAAAATAAATACTATCAAAAAAAAAGTTCTATTCAAACGGTGAATAGGAATGTGAAGGAAGCGAGAGCACACTGTTGAACGAGCTAGGAAGAATAAACTATTCTTCCTGACTCAATATTTTCTAATTTCGGACTAAATTATTTCCCCCTTCTGCCTGTCTTGCATGTCTGTTGAGGGTTAAGGAAATATCACAGGTTATTGCTGTCACCCCTCCTGTTCCCGGTTCACAGGCATTGTTAAAGAACACCTAAGGAAATGGCACCTCCTAGAGAATTTCTGTAACTCAGTAATCCTTAACAGTACAGTGGTGTTTCACATTTTGCATAAATGTCTGTCATGGTATTGCTTCCTCCTTTCTTGGATCAATAGAGACTTCAATCTTTGCTGAAAACTGTCACATCCTATCTTGAGTTAAAACACACTCAGAACACAATACTGCAGCTTTTAAAAGAGAAAAAAGAAATAACACAAACCCCACAATTTTCCTAGGAATTATACTAATTAGTTCAGATTTAACTAAGATCCCATGGGATTAATTCCTTGAATTCCTAATCTACACGGAGATGCTGTAGCCTTGGATAAATTTCCTAGTGAATTGCAGGTCTTGGCCGTTACTTTAGAGTAGAAGCTCCCTGTGACAAGTGAGGGAAGGAGAGGGAGGAATCTCTGGCAAAGCCAGGAGGGATCATTATGACGTTCTAGGACAAACTCTGTGGATCCTTCCCTAAGGGCTGCAGCATGCTCTTCAGCAACATGGTCTTTAAACTATAGCTAGGTTCCAAGAAAAAAAAAAAAAAAGAGTACCAGTCTTGGTGATAAGATTTGAGAATAACAGAAAATCTTTGATAATATTTGGCAAGTGGTCCATGCGCTACTTTACTGCCAGCCTTACGTGGATCTTACCACAAGACTGTATTTGTCTCATTTCAGACTGCAGTTAAGGGCTGCAATGAAGTCCCCTGCTATTATACATGAGCAGTAAGTGCTGTTCACGCCCCATCCAAGGCTGAATGCCAGCTGAAGCACTAACAAACAAAAAAATCAAAGAGCTAGGTAAGGTATCTCGCAAAGCTTTCTCAAGTGGCAGCAATCAGATTTTGCTTATCAAGGAGCAATTGCAGCAAAACATCCCAAGTTTGGACAACTACCAGTAGCGTGGAGTAATGGCAAAGGCAAATCTCTTTAATGGTGTCTGTGGGGGCTGGTTTACTGGCACCATGTGTCACTGGTAACTTTTCAGGCCCTTCAGTCAGCATTGTTGGCTTTTGCAATTCCATCCCGGCTCTTACAACACCAGCGGTTTTTCCGGAACCACAAGTTACCAACATGCAGTAAGGAAGGAAGACCGAGATTTTATTTTTTTAAAGCCAATGAATATCTCTGCACGACGCAGGGCAAAGCTTTAAAAGATAAAAGAAGCCGCTTTGGAGGATGTATCATAAATACGTATAACATATCGCGGTCATCCATGATCACTCAGCCTTGCACAGTTGTCGCTCTGAACGGAAGACTTCCAGGGGTACCCAGGCTTGGCACGTCCCCAGCGGGGTCCGGCCACAGAGAGGGTGGGGTTTCTTTCCGCTCCCCCGATAACGAGCCAGACACGTTTCGCTCCGTGGAACGGCGTCTCAAGGCCCAAGCTGCCCGAAAAGAGTTCCCGGTGCTCTCCCGAGCGGCCGGGTCTGCCCTCAGGCGCCCCCCGGGCTTTCCCGCCACCCCTCCCGCCGGGGACTGCCCGCGCGCCGCCGCCTCAGGGGCGCTGGGGCGGGGCGAGCTAGGGGGCGTGCCACGCGCCGCGCGTCACGTGACACACCCCTCTCGCGCCCCTCCGCGAGCCGGGCCCCGCCCTCGACNTGAGGGGGCCCCATGGCCACGTCGCTGGGGCCGCTGGTGGGAGCCATCGATCAGGGCACCAGCTCCACCCGCTTCCTGGTGAGCACAGCGCGGCGATCGGGGCGGCACCGGGGGGAGGCGGCGCCCCGGCGGCCTGAGGAGAGCCGCGGCTTCCGCGCCTTCACTCCCCTCTGTCCCGGCGGTGGCCCCTGCCGTGCCCTTGGGGAAGGGCGGGGGAACGGGCCCGCAGGGCCGGGCCGCGCTGTCCCGGTTGCAGCTCCTGTTTCCCGGAGAAGCGGCGCCGCTCGGCCTGGGGGTGCCGGATCCGCCGCTGTCCCTCCGCGTTCCCGCCGCGGCGCGCGGGGCAGCGCCCGTCCCGCGGGGAGCGGTCCCGGGGCGAGCCCGAGACCAGCGTCTGCTGCTGCTGCTCCAGGAGTCTGCGAGATCCCGCTGCTCCGAGCAGGCTGAGTTTGCAATCTGTCAGGTTTTCAGTCTGTCGGGTATCTCGCCCTGAATGGAATCAAATGGACAAGGTCCTCAGGCCCTGGGGAAATAGATGCGTGCGAGTTCGGTGACTGTGATTAGCTGGTGTTCAAACAATGCGGTGCCTCCCATGTGTTCCTCGGTAAAACCTGCCCGGGGCCTGCTGGAGTGACTGCTGCAGTTCCAGCTCTAATGCCCGGTGCATCTTGTGCACTGTAGGTATTCAGGTGGCTGAACCTGCACACCTCGTGAAACACTGATTTGTTGAAACACTAGAGGAAGACAAGCTTAAGGATAGGAGCATTAAAGTATTAATCATATATTTGACCCTTTAGTTGAAGCATCTAGTAATTTCTGTATTATGCAATAGACTGTAACCAACGTTGTTATGTATGAAACTTTAACTACAGATACTTCTGGCTTGCAAATCTCTACAAACATACTGTCCCCTAGTCAGTTAAGTCATGGTAGTTTGACTTAGTTAAAGCCCTATGACAATTTTCTCCATGGAAGTGGAATAGAGATAATTACTAGATATAAAACCTTGTCAAATGTGCAAAGTATGAATTGGGAAGATGAATGTTTTGGTTTGCCATTGCTTTTTTTTTTTTTTTTTTTTAATGCTTCCCCCATGTGAAACGTTCTTTCATGAAGCAGGAGACTAGAATATCTTCTTGACCTATGTTACCATTATTACTCAATATCACGACCTTCATGCGATTGTCAAATGAGAAAACACAGCTCTGGGGGTGGAGAGAAACTCCAGACTGACAAATGACACCAGTGGGCTGTCTTAGATGCCAGTCAGGAGTCCTTTTTGGGAAGGAACTTGAAGAAGGTCCCTGTAATGCATTAAGATAAATTCTATCTGCTTTTATGTATATGCCAAGTTAACCTTTTTCTTATCCTAAAAGGATAACAATAGTAGAAGTAAAACTTAGTCTCTTTTTACAAGTTCATCTTAGGAAGAATTTCTTACACTACACACGTTCATCAATGGCTTTTATGCATAAGGGGAGATTTTGCCTGCCTACAAGAGGATTCAGATGCTTCCTAATTTTTTCAAGAAGTATATTTTGTCTATCACTTTTAAATCCTTGTATCCATCTAGGTGTCAACATACAGCATGGTCTTATACTTGGCAGTGTGATCATGTTTTTATGATAATAAAGCTACATGGGCTTGAGCAAATAAGATACATGATCACTGAGTTAAATCAGAACACACGGGAGAGGGAAAGAAGAGGGCAAAATGTGCAGAGATCTGCTACAACTCACCTCAGTCATTCAGATAACAACATGTCTATCTGGAGAATTCTGTGCTGGAAGGGAATTGCTGCAATTGGAAGAGAGATTTTGCGTGAAATATTTTAAGCCAAAATGTAATGTATTATTGCCTGTGCCCAATTTATTTCCTTGGCTCTATTGGTCTTTTTCTTTTAGTTGTTTTGGCTACATTTCTCAGTGATCTCCATACATTTTTTTTAAACATAGTATTTCCAACAATTTTTGTCTTCACCAAGTAACAAGTCAAAATCAATTTGCTGCTTAATTTGCACTTGCGTATTCAGTAGTTCAGTGCAACTGTTATCTAATTTTTTAAGTAGAAGACATGTGATTTTGACCAGGTTAAAGAGTTCTGGGTGAGAAACTGGTCCAATAGGGCCAAAGAGTAGTGTCAGCAGTTCAGAGTGTAAATTTACAATTACAGGTGGCAGATTTACCAGTGGTGTCCATAGCAGTCAGCATCGAGGGCTGATACCCCATCGTATTTTCATGGACAGCCGTGGGGATGGGTTGGGATGATGTCTCAGATGGGGGTGACCAGTTCACTGAAATTCCAGTTGGAGAAGGGGCCTGCCAGAATATTCATGAAGTTAAGCAAAGTTTAGCACTTGAGACAATGCTAAGAAGCTGCTTAGTGAAAAAAGACACAATCCTGCTGGACATCAAGTTGGACATATGTGAGCAATGCATCCTTGTGGTGGTGCACATTAAGAAAAGTTTAGAAAGTAATTGTTGCCATCTGTGTAGCACTTAGGAGGCAGCATCTGGAACACTGTGTCTGGTGTTGGACTCTGCAGAGGACGAGAGTTGAAAGAACTGGATTTCATCCTGCCAAAGGAATCTCTTTGCTGCAGCACAAGGCCATGGAAGGAGGGTTTGGGGGATCAGGGATTCTTCATTCACAAGAGAGACTGAGGGGTGTCCTCAGCTATCTAACCACAGTTTGTGGAGAACACAGAACCAGCCTTTTCTCAGACGTGCACAGGAAAAGACAGTGGACAGTGAACACAAGCTGCAGCAAGTGAAATATCCAACAGATTTAAAGAAACAATGTTTCACTATGAGGGCTCTGGTCAGGGGCCTGAGAAGGTGTGTGGAATTTCCATCTTTGCAGATACTCAGTGCCTAACTAAAAAAGGCCCTGAACGGTCTGGTTTTAAATTTAAGCTTACCTGAGCAGCAAGTTAGGCTAGGTGACCTCCTGAGGCTCAGAGTAAATTATCCTGTGTACAGACACAAGTTTTGTTTCTCCTGCTTGTGAATGAGAAGGCTGCATAGGCACAGAGGCTAAAGAAGCACCAGAACTCGGGTGCATTTCTGTTACTGTTGTTCATTCTTTAGCCTTGCCTCTCACACAGTGAGAGCTTTATACAGTGGTAGCTTTATGCTGTAGCCTTATTCTCCACAAACCCTGTTTTGGATCTTTACCTTTATTAGCTCCTTTTGCAAAGTGAACTGTAATTACTTTTGAGATTATAACTTTTCTGTTAAGTTGGGTTGAACCTGGGTAACAGATTCAGAGTTACCAGGGAGAGCACAATGCTCACAAGGCAATTGTTTAAGGCTCATTTTCTTAAAGATATCAAGCAGGAGCATAAATTGGGTAGGCCAAATAAGTGTACCCAGATGACTGAATTCTTGCCAAGATATTTCATTGAATATTTTCATCAAATACTTTAATCTCTCATATTCCGTTTCATATTATTCAAGAATCATAAAAATACACTATAACTTCTTTTGTGAAAAGTCATAGGATCAGGAGCTAATGACCAGGTGAACCATTGTTTGATCTGTTGAAAGATATTTGCTGGATAGTGTTTCTGTCATTTTATCCAGGAACAGCAAGAATTGAAAGACACAGTGAAGTACCTACACAGTACTTTAAGTTATAAGTTTGTCAGTCAGCCACAGAACATTTTTTCCCACCTCTGTGAAATATTTTTTCCTTTACTTTGTCTCCCAAAGAAACAATCAAATAAAGCTATATCACACTGTAAGCATTCTTTTCAATAAACAAAACCTGATTTTAGGTAAGGAAGACATTCATATCCAGTGTGCTTTCTCTTCAGAGGGGAATTAATTTTACCCCTCTACTGAATAACA
This sequence comes from Irena cyanogastra, assembly GCA_013397155.1. Classification (NCBI taxonomy): domain Eukaryota; kingdom Metazoa; phylum Chordata; class Aves; order Passeriformes; family Irenidae; genus Irena; species Irena cyanogastra. The sequence goes on from VWZV01002316.1 coordinate 693,731, forward strand.
TGACCTTTTGGGAAAAACTTGATTGTATAACTAGCAAGAAGGGTTAAAAATATTGTAAATACAGTTTTTGCCCTAGCTCTTATCACATAAAATACAGTGAAGTTTTACTTATAAATCTCATAATTGTAAGCACCTCCTAGATGGTGAGAGAGATCTGTTCATCACAAGCATTGCAAGAAAGGTAATTTCTAGGAAACTTGCTAAACTACTTATTCGTAAATTCTGACTGTGCTAATCCTTGTTAAATACTAGAGGGGGAATTATTGTTTGTCTCATCCTTGCCCCAGCTGGCTTGATTTCACTGCAATTTCAGAACTCCAGCTCTGAGCTTGTTTGCCTGCAAAGCCATGGCTGTTCCAGCTTGACAGAAACTCATGAAGATACAGCAGAGAATAACAGATATAACTTTTCTGCAGGCGGAGTTACATTACAAAGCTTGAGAGATATGAAAAGTTACTTCTAAAAATCTGTTTTCATTATTGTCTTTTCAGCTGTGCAGCTTCTTGCGCCATTTCCATGAGCCTCATTTTTTCTGTTCATTCTTTGAAAATTGTTACAACTGCTTGATATGAGTTCTTTTCCACTAAGATAACAAAACATAAACATAATACACAATAATGAGTAACAATATGTAACTGTACCCCTTCATGTAATGTGATATATTGTATTAAAGACCCTCTAAAAAGCTTGAATTAAATGATCAGCCACTGTGCCTCTCTGCTTGTTCACACACAGGACACCTGTGTAGGCCTTTCTTCTCTGCAGTCCTGAGACTCAAGGTTCATGCTCTAATTCTCTGTTGGGAGTAGAGGGAGGATGTTATTTATTCCTTTTCTTTAATTTCTCACTAGGGAATTCAGTATATATCTGGTGGCTTTCACTTTCATCTCTGTTCCAGACAGCTGTACAAGTGCAAATAGCCTAGACAATTCTTCATTACTACTGCTGATAAAATTAGGGCAAAACTGACTTTGGCTTTCCCCCACACACACAGCTGAGAGATGAGTAGCATAAACTGGAGTCAGTTCTTAATGAGTATGAAAGGATTGAAAGCCTCTAGTCCTAACAAAATACAGAAATACACTTCAAACCTGTTTCAACAGGGATGTATTGACCTTTTCTGAATTATTAGTACTTACTGTCACTTATTTTTCTGGCTCTCCGCTGTCAAACAGAGACTGTATAGGGAATTTTTTTTGACAACAGTAGCATTTTTTTGGAGGGAGTGGGAAAGGAAGGCTTTGAGGTCCCATTTGTTCTATTTATTCCCTATGTTATTTATAATTTTGTAGGTTTAAATTTAGTCACTCATTCATCTTTCCACATATCAGAATTCTGTTTATCAGTGTAGAAGTCATAGAGTCATAGAATGATTTGAGTTAGAAGGGACCTTAAAGATTACCTGGTTCCACCCCCCACCATGGGCAGGAACAGCTTCCACTAGACCAGGGTGCACAGGGCCCTGTCCAGTCTGGCTTCAAACAGGGATTGCTCCCAGTGACACTTTTTAATCCCTTGCCCTGAATAACAGGGAGTGTCTGTTGCTTTTGTTGAAAATGTCAGAAGCTTGCAGGTTTGTTTGTGATGGATTAGCAAAGTGTTTGCCTAGTTCTTCTTTGTGGATATGAAAAAATCTGTACATTTATAGTGTTATTACTTCCGTTAAATGTATTCCTGTCGCAGTTTATTGCTGTGTCTGCGAGTCACACACTCCACATTCACTTGATAACTTTGTCTAATTGAATCTGTGCTTCCTGCTACCAGTAGGAATCCTTTGCATTACCTTCTGTTTCAAGAAATACTGAATGATTAGTGGTGAATGATTACCACATTTTATTTAACATTGTTAGTATGCCAGATATATAACATATTAGCATACCGGTTAAATAAAAAGTCTTCTATCTTTCTGTCTTCATTCTAAAAGCCTAGTAAATTTGAATATGCTTTTGGCAGAAAAGCAATTTCAAGTAAAGAAATCTTAGTGCATGCATGCAAAATAATCTCTCCTGTTAAGTATGTTGTATAGCATTTTGAGATCCATATCCCATTATGCAGGTTGCTTCCAAATGTGTAGTACTGACAGAGCTTTCTCTTTTAATAGGATAGATTCCTGTCAAGCCTGATCTGGTAGATGAAACACAGATAAATAAAGTAAAAATAATTCAGTGATGCTCCTTCTATGTAATCTTTCCAGCTGATAGCAGAATAGAATGATCATGTACCTTTTTAAGACTTCTTTTCTAGGCAGTGGAGCTTTCAGTGTTTGCCAGAATTTGTGCTGTTTTCATCCTTGGAGGTTTTCAAGACTTGCTTGGAAAAGTTCTTGAACAACCTGATCTAATCTCATTGCTGATCCTGCTTTGAGCAGGAAGTTGTACTAGAGATCCCTCAAGGTCCCTTTCAGCCTAAATTATTCTGCAATTCTAATATATAAGGAGAATGTTTCTAAAGTTTCACTCTAAAGATATTCTAAGGTTCCAAAGAAACTGGAGAATCAGAACTTAATCTCCTTTTTGTCAGAGTTGTTTCAGTAATTTCAGAGTAAAGTGTACTGTGTAGATGATACCAAGACTTTATAGATTAAAAGCTTTAGAAGAAATTCCTAAAATTTGTGGTATAAGAAGAGAGCATTAACAAGTATAGACAAGATTCAGTTGTATCCTAGAGGGTGGACGGATAGAGCTGAATTTTGTTTCTTTACCATGTGAGTGGTTTCTGAATCTGGCTCATCTCTGCTTGCCATGAAAAGGTAGGATGGTGTTCTGCTGCCATGTTCTGCAGTTTACCTGAACCTGCTGCTAGATTTTACTTTCTAGGTCCCAGAACATTCTTCACACAGAAGATTCTGCACAGGGCTGGGGAGAAAGAGCTGTTCCCACAGGACTGCCGCCACTGCCCAGCCAGGCACTGTGGCTCACTCGCTATTGAATGTTTCACCAGATGTCCCTCAGCTTGGGCTCGGTAGAGATTGCTTCTGGGAGCAGGCCACTGCTGGATAATGAGGGTTGTTGTGCATTCTCTATGAGCTTCTGCTGCAAGGCAGAACCTCTAACCTGTGATTCCTGAAGAACACCCATTGGCAGGGTCCTCATGATTCTCTACTATGCTGGTTTTTATTGTAGAGTATCCAAATTTAAGTTACTTTTCTGCATGTTCTCTTTTTTGATGGGGGCATTCATTTCTTGTCAGATTGTTCATGAGCTTTGTAGTTTGTTTGGAAACAAAATGGGTTTTGCCTAGGTACCTTCTTGTTCTTTATTTTGATCCCTTCTGTGTTTTGTCACAGACTTTCACTCTTCCTAAAAGTGAGCTAACCCAAGAAAACACACAGATAACTCTGGCAATAGAGTGGCACAGCAAGAGCTAAAGAAATGTTATTATCAACAACAGTGGGTATTTTACTGAGAGATATTCTAATATGCATCAGTAGTTTAACTTCTATAACCACCACAAGAAAAAATCTGATTCTTTTCCAACCCATCAAGGACAAAAAAAAAGCTAAAAATTGACAGTTAAAATTGACAGAGTGACAGCAAAGTTTGACAAAATAATCTTTGCCCACCTTAATTTTAAAAGTGCATATATCCGAATGCTTGTTATTTAGATATTGGGGTTGATGATAGAAAATTAATAATTGTTGTCACAGCACTGGATTTGTTCAAAAGAATAAATGTTCATTATTGTTGTTTGAACTTCTGTGTTCATAGAAAATGTGATTGTGTAATTTGTTTGCAGGTTTTTAATGCAGCAACAGCAGAGCTCTTGAGTCACCACCAAGTGGAAATAAAGCAAGAATTCCCTAGGGAAGGGTATGATTATTTTTATATTTTCATTGGTGTACAGTTTGGTAGAGCTTATGATTTTTTTATCTCTGAATCATCAAAACTGGAGCTGATTAATAATTCTTAGTAGCACAGTAACTGCTATAAAAGACTGGGCATAAAAAATGGCATAAAATAGCTCCCACTGAGTGTCCAGAATGTGCCTGAGTTACGGGAACTAAAAGTACTTGGTGTTTGGCTCTGATCACTCATTTACATATTTAATGTCTAAATGTTGAAGTTTAAAACTAAAGTTTAAATGACACTTAATATCTCATTTAAGGTAATAAAGCTGGTAATTTTTACATTTGAATCACAGTCTTCAGCTTGGTGTAGAAATATCTTCGTTTGTTCTCTGAGGTTTTGTTTGTTTGTTTGTTCCTAACTGACCTACCATTTGCTGCCAATGTCCTCTGTATAGAATGAAACAAAACTCTTTGTAGATATGTAAAGCATGTTTTGTAGCTATATTTGTGTTAAAATGCTCAGCTTGTTTTTCAGATTAGTATTCTTTTTTTCTTTTTATGTAAGTTTTTATTAACTGGTGTTTACTGTTTGTTAAAGATGGGTGGAACAAGATCCAAAGGAAATATTAGACTCTGTCTATGAATGTGTGGAAAAGACCTGTGAGAAAATGAAAGAACTGGACATAGACATCGCTAACATAAGAGGTACTTATGGGTAGAGGGCTTTAACATGCTCATGGTTGAGCAATTCAGATACTGTAGTTTTTAAGTTAATAAATAGAAAGGTGGTAGCATGTGCCAGCCTCAAACAAAACATTAAATTGTATTTGAAAGCAGTTTTTTGGGGAGGAATAATGAGAAAATAAGTCCCTTGTGTGTATTAGCAATGCAGAATCTACAAAGTAGACTTAACCTAATCTTGTAAAATCACAGACACAAGTGATGAAGAAATTCTGAAATTAGTTTAGGACTTTAATTTAGGAAAGCTGTTTTCCCTCGTCAGTGTTGTCACTGTCTCAGTTTGTGTCTGAAAAAGAGGGAAGTTTAGACCATATAGGTTAATCAGCAAAGATGAGTTCCTAGAAGTAATATTTCTAGATTATACCTTGAAAAAGTTGGAAGCTTTTTATTTCCCATTTACTTTCCTCTTCTCCTTACCTGTTCCTCCCTCCTCTTCACCTCTCCCTTCCCTCTCTCACCTCCCCAAAAGGGGAAAACAAACCTTCTGAAAAGGATACTTTCTGTTTTGTCCTGAAGCCGTTGGAGTCACCAATCAGAGAGAAACAACAGTGGTCTGGGACAAGACAACTGGAGAACCTCTTTATAATGCTATTGGTAACTATTATACTTTCTGAATATGTAATATCATAATATGAACATGTTGTGGAAAAAATGCTTTTGTAGTTTCCTGTGCAAATCTGGCTGTGGCCTAGTAATTTCTTGAATTTTTTGATATTTGTGTTGTAAGATGTGGTTTTGTATACATACCAGCGCAGTTTTAAAAAGCCTATTCCATAAAAATTATTACTTAATAAATCACTTTATTGGTTTTCAAAAAAAAAAAATCCCAGTGTTCCTGAGGAGTTCCTGGCACGAAATGCTCCGACTTGCACCCAATCACTTCCTTTGAAATTTTCAGGATTCTGGTGATTTAATTTTAAAGGAAAATCATGTTAAGTAGGTTTAATGAGTACTTATTGATGATTTAATGAATACGTATTATTACTCAAAGTTTTATTTTTAACTTACCTTAGCTTTTCAGATATTGTTAGCTGAAAAATGGCAATTGTCTAGAATTGGTTTTTTAGGTCATGTCAAGTGCCAGTATAATTTGGCGTAGTATGACTGTAAAACCAGGACTCTTCGATAGTCAAATATATGTAGTTAACAGCTTTATCTTAAACCCAGCTATACCCTGATAACTACAACATAGTCTTTTGGCTGCAAGTTTACATAGAAATAGTAAATAATCAACCTGCTATTTATTTAACCTCTTAGTTTAATCACAGTCATCTGCTGCAAAGTATCATTAGTCACTTGCTTATATTCTGATAAAGTAAATATTCTATTTATTCTATATTCTAATCCTTCTTATTTTTCAAATCGTTTGTTCTTCTAAATCAAATTAAATTATCTAACCATTTTAATTTTTACAACAGTGCCTTTAAAATACAATGTCAATACAATATTCTTTCAACTACATGAAAAGATAAAAATAGACAGGAATTTACTGGCGAGAGCTGTGGTTTCATAGAAGCATCTGAGCATATCACTTTTTCTGTATTAAATCACATGATGAATTAATTTTATTCATGGTTTTAGTGTGGCTTGACCTGAGAACCCAGTCAACAGTTGAACGTCTTCTTAAAAGAGTTCCAGGAAAAAACAAAACTTTTTCTAAGGTAGGAGATATTCCAGAACATTTAAATGGTAGCTGCTGCAATATATAATGTTTTGGATATATGTGTTTAAAATTCCCTGATACAAAGTCAGTTGTAGTTTCTAGTCCCTTCTTAGCTTGTCAAATAACAAAAAATGAGCATAAGACACCAATTGGAGACTAGAAAATTTTTAATTTCCTTAAAATAAATGTTTAACACTTAATTTCTCACTATAGAAGTGAGGCCTAATCCTGTGCTATCTAGCCAATATAAAATAAACATTACACACAAGAATTAAGATCAAGTAGAAATAATTTACTGGTATAAAATGTATTATCCATTCTCATGCCTTAATATTGAAATTAATTGCATCCAATCTGAGAACAAGGAAGATCATTCATAAAGAGCAAGTTCATTCTTTTTTTGTGAGCATATATATAACAATTTGGAAACTAAATGCTTGCAAAACACAAGTGTCACAATTGTTTGGTTAATGTTGTCCTTTACTGATAGAATAAGTATTATGTATTTTTTATATTACATGTTTTCCTACAGGCAGGAAACGGATGTCAAAAAGTTTATAAACTTACTTGATTTTCAAGTTCTAGTAGAATGCAATTTTTATCTTTCCTGTGTTGTCCTGCTTGTTTGTGTTGTTGTTACTTATTGTCTAGTCGTATGGAGATATCCTAGATAAGACAGGCCTTCAGCAAACAACTTTTCCATTTAGACGATCTTTGAACTACATTTAGATCAGCTTTGATCTTTGTCCATTATTGCACTGGTCGTTTGATTTTGATGTTTTCAGACTTGTGTGTTGTATGCTTAGTACTTATTTAAATAATTACACAAGTTTGTGTAATTTCTCTGAGTTTTGTATCTTTTTTTTTCCCTTACTGTCACCATTTCTACATATAACTACAGTATTTATGGAAAAGATACTTGCATGGTGTTTAAATTATTTTTTAATATTTTACAGTTTAAGACCGGCCTTCCACTTAGCACTTATTTTAGTGCAGTGAAACTTCGGTGGCTTTTGGATAATGTGGAAGAGATTAAGTTTGCAGTTGCGGATGGAAGAGCTCTGTTTGGGACTATTGATTCATGGCTTATATGGGTATGTATTTGTGAGTTTATTATCACTGTTCTTACAGTGAATTTCCGTATAATGTAAATCTCAGTGCATGTGATGCACGATGCCCACTGATGACACAATGATGTCGATAAAAGCCGCTAAGGAAATTCCAGTAAAGTTCCTTGCAAGATGAACTTTTACTGTCCCTGTACCACTATATTTTTTTCTAGATTATTGTGTGTAGTTTACCATTATAGTTTGCTGTAAAACTTTGCTCACACTTCCAGAAAAACCTTGGACTTTAGAAAGGTGTATTAGGTCTGCCTGTTTAGTTGTTGCAGAAATACCAGAGTTCTTAATCCCAAGGTGAAAACTTTTTGATTTTGAAAATTTTTTTGTAATTTGTTGAAGAAAGCCTGTTATCTCTCCTTGATGAATGCTGTGGTTGTTTTGTTCAGAGTTTGACAGGTGGAAAGGATGGAGGCATTCACTGTACAGATGTCACCAATGCCAGTAGAACGATGTTGTTCAACATTCATTCCTTGGAATGGGATCCTGACCTCTGCAAGTAAGATCAGTTTTTCAGTAATACTATCATTTAAATAGTTTCTGACTCGTTTAAAGATAAGAATCTTTTATCTAAACTAAGATCAGCAGGTACAACTACTATTTGCTATTGACATTAATAACTAAGATTCATTGTTCTCCAGATGTCCAATTTACAACAGTCTCGATTAAGTAAAAGTAGCAGAATCTTTGTGTAGGTGAAGGCCTTGTTCATGGAAACAATTTAGCTCAGTTGATTAGAGCATGATGCTGATAATGCCCAGGTTGTGGATTCAATCCCTGTACGGGCCATTCGCTTCGGATCCTTGTGGGTCCCTTCCAACTCAGAATATTGTGATGTAATAGTTTCTTTATTACTTAATCAAATTTGTATGGCAGCTGGAATGATAGTGTCTCTATTTGAAATTTGAGTTTGCTAACAAGTGTATTATTAAGATACTGTTTTTTATAGGTTATAGGTTACACTTATTTAAGAAAATAAATGCAAAATGCTTTCTGATTTAGCACTGACTGTATAATATACATTATTTTTTGTTGTGTTCAGGTTCTTTGAAATTCCTATGGACATACTTCCAAATGTACGAAGCTCCTCTGAGATTTATGGCCTGATGGTATGTTTTCCAGTATTTGTGTGAAATTCATCTTGTAAAAATATAACTTCATCCATTTGGATTTGACAGATTCCGTAGATTAGGACTAATGGCTTTATCTAGACCAGTATTGTTTGGTTTATGGTTAGCATGCTGTTACCTACTGTTATATAATATTATAGGAAGTTGAGTATTTGATTACTTTAATACAGCACCAATTCTGACACAGTGGCTTCTAATTAATGAACTTCAAGATTGGATAAACTGGATGTTTTGATATTGCATTCTTTTTTCGTGGTAATTTGAGCCATTGTAAATAAGAATACATGTGTTTTGTAGTGAAGACAAATTACAAGATGGATTTTTTTAAATACAACCCTAACTTCCCTGAAATATTTTTGCTAATGTGTTAATGGAAATGCCACTAGAAGTCATTGCTGCCATGTATTTATGTGAAGGTTGGATAAGAGTGAGTTGTATTAAGCTGAATGAGCAAGGTAAATTGAAAAAGATACTGCCTGACCACCAGAACAGAATTGCTCATCACTTTAAATGTGAACTTTTGTTTCTCTTCTCCTTTCCATTATTTTTCTTTTTCTTCCTTTTGCTGGCTGTAGAAAATCTGTCCTAATCGGGTGAGTAGAGGATTCCATTAGGCTGACCACCTGTATATTACCTATTCTGCTCAGATGCTGTGCATTTTCATTGGTTTAAAGATTAGAAAAAGTGCACTTTCTAGGCCAACAAATTTGCTGTGTGTTTCCAAATCTGAGATAATACAATTAGAGTTCATGCCAAAATTATTTCTAAAACGTGATCTCGATGTATGTCTTAATTTCCACACTGTTGAATATTTCTTTTTATAGTGAGCTAAAAAAATACAGCTTCTGGCTAATAAATGTTAGCGATAGCATTTTATAAATGAGAAACTGTCCATTCTATCTAAAAATATTAATTCTATGGTACCTAAACATCAGATTCATGTAGAGTTTTTTAGTGCATTTATAAACACAGTTATCTTAAATCCAGTTAATTAAAATGAGAATTAAAGAAAAATAAATTCAGATTGGAAATACACTTGCATGGCTTTACTGAAAATTTATTTTCACAATTGCACAAAAAAAAAACAGTTTAAAGAAACAAGTAGAAATTGTCAGGAAATAGTTAAATAATTAAATAAAGTTTTCAGGATACTCTCACTAAATTTGCACATGACACTGAGTTGGGCAGAAATGTTTATCTGCTGGAGGGCAGGATGGGTCTGCGGAGAGATCTGGACAGGCTGGAGCAATGGGCTGAGACCAATTCGGTGAGGTTCCACAAGGCCCAGTGCCAGGTCCTGCCCTTGGGTCACAACACCCCCAGGCAGAGCTACAGGCTGGAGGAAGAGTGGCTGGAAATGTGACTGAAGGAAAAGGAGCTGGGGGTCCTGGTCAACAGCAGCTGAACGTGAGCCAGGTGTGCCCAGGGGGCCAGGAAGGCCAATGGCACCTGGCCTGGATCAGCAATGGTGTGGCAGCAGGACCAGGGCAGGGATTGTCCCCCTGTACTCGGCACTGGTGAGGCCACAGCTCAAATCCTGTGTCCAGTTTTGGGCCTCTCACTACAAGAAAGGCACTGAGGGGTTGGAGTGAATCCAGGGAAGTGCAGCAGAGCTGGGGGAGGGTCTGGAGCACAGGTCTGATGAGGAGCAGCTGAGGGAGCTGGAGGCGTTTTGCCTGGAGAAAAGGAGGCTCAGAAGGGGACCTTGCCACTCTCTATAACTGCCTGAAAGGAGGTTGTAGCTAGGTGGGGGTTGGTTTCTTGTGCCAGGTAACAAGTGATAAAACAAGAGCCTTCACAGCTTGTCAAATATTGGAACAGACTGCCCAGAGAAGTGATGGAGTCACCATCCCTGGAGGTACTTGAAAGATGTATAGATGTGGCATTTAGGGACATGTATTAGTGGTGGACTTGGCAGTGCTAGGTTAACAGTTGGACATGATAATCTAAGAGGTCTTTTCCAATTTAAATGATTTTATGATTCTGTAACAGGAATGTAACTGAAAAACTCTGGTAGGGTTTGGAAGAAAGCCTATATGAGACTTAAAACGCTGTATCTTAAAATCAGGCATCTGCCTTTGCTTAGGATGTCACCACAGCCATGTTTTTTTCCTGATCACTTTACCATTTTGCGCTTTTGCATTTTACACTTGGCATTTACTGCACAGATTACACTGACCTGGATTTTCTGTATAGCATTATTTCAAGAAAATTTATGCTAGGAACTTTTGAGGTCGCATAAACTATGTTTGTAAAACTTCCTGCTATGCATTTCTTAGTGGTTTAGGCATGAGCTGCATTAAGCTGAAACGAAGTGTATACAGCCTGGTGAACTGCACCATGTTGCTTTCATGACCCTTCTTTGTTTTCCTTTGAGCATTAGAAATTTAGCTTATTTTTCATTGCCTTCAATTCTAGTCATGGAAAGCTAACTCAGAGTTTTTCTCCCTCTTTTTGCAAACAGGAATCTGGAGCTTTGACAGGTGTACCAATTTCTGGGGTAAGTCCTACATTGACTTAGATTGTGGCATGACAACCTGGAACTGCATGAACATAGTTTCACAGTAAAAAGCTTTAAGGATGAGTGAATCCTGCTATGAATTAAGTTTTTGGTTTTTTGCTTTAGGTTATACAGGAAGTAGTCTTTTGAAGATGAATCACTATTTGGCTTGATCTGTTATTATTAAGGTCTGCCTGTGGAAGTACAAATGAGAACTTTAATGCATATGTGTAGTGCTGTTGGAAATTTGGTATCTCTAAGTAAATGAGCAACATCACAAAATGGAAGCAAGCTCTGCTTCATATATATAAAAGAAGGATATACATAATCCAGAAATGCTGGGCAAATTCTCAGCTTTTTCCAATAACATGTATAAAGATATTAAATTTAAGTTTTTATTTATTTAAATTGCTCACCATAAGTAGCACAACGTATTTTATTTGCAGTTCTTACAGAGGGAAGAGTAATAAAAAGCGTAGCTTTTCTCTGTAGGTTTTCCCTTGCTTTCAATTATCCTATGCTACTAATAGATTAGAGTTATAATCAAATATGTAATTCATGTGAGGACATTTGCTAAAGGAAAAAATCTGTCCCTTTCAGTGCTTGGGTGACCAGCATGCTGCTCTTGTTGGGCAAATGTGTTTTCAAGATGGACAAGCAAAAAACACGTAAGTTATTAGGAAAGTAATAAGATAAACACACTGCTCTGTTTTGAATTTAGAAGATTTTCTTTCAAGCAACTGCCAAATTCTTTTGTAGTTAACGTGTAATTACAGATCTACCTTTTGAGTGTGTTGACCCACAAAGTAAACCATGTCTTGACTCTTATATAAAAGTAATGAAGATATTAAAGTTACATGGCTTGTGAGGTATATTTTGGAACACAGTCACTGTGAGGAAAATCTCTATGTGACAGTGGGGTTTTCATTTTAATATTCTTCGAAACACAGATTAAAACATTTGCAGTATCATTTAAATGGTGACCTAAGGTTAAGCAAATACAGTATGGTGAGTCAGATTGCATAGACTTGAATGACACAGCTTTGCTAGATGGGAAAGGTCCATTTCAATTGCAGTGCTTAGTTTTGCTTTTATGTCTAGCTCAGAGTGGAGAATTTTACATTTTCTTTTGCCTGTTTCTCAGCCTCTTAGTGTTCTTTGTTTAAAATAGCTGATCAGTTAAATCAGGCAGCTGGTATAATCAAAAATCATTGGAGGAAAAGCTGTCTGCTGAAATGACTTACTGTTCCATTTACAACCAGGTGCTTAACTAAGCATGTAGGGACATACACACTCAAGTATGGGAGTTTCACAGGTATGATTACATATTAGTCTATCTTGTTTTAATTAATTTCTGTTATTGCTTTACTATTTCTTTTTCCAAATATAACTGAAGGCTATCTCAGGACTGTTTTAAGGTATTAATTTTGAGGGGTTTAAAAAGGTAAGGAATATTTTTCTCGAGAATAACTTCTTAGAGTAAGTTGGAGTGGTTTGTATTATTTTGTACACATATTAAACTGTGTTCTTGTATGAGTATGTATGCACACATATATGATTTGGTCTTCAAATGGGAAACATGTCATTTTTAGAAATTTTTGAGTGGGATATGTCTAAAGAGAACCCTCTTTGTGACTGGAGCAAATTTTCTTAAAATTTCCCATTTAATATTGTGAAATATTTATTTTATAAAGTTGCTCTTACAGTCAGCTTAAATTGAAGTAGGTAAACACTGCCACCAAAGAGGAATTTACACTTAGTTTTCAGCCATATCTCTCCTTGATCAAGTGTTAGACAAAAAATAGTGAGATAAACATGTGACTAGATTTTTTGGCTTCAGGCTGCATTTAAATCAAATTCTTGAGGATAGTTGTAGCATCAATTAATGGCAGCAAAACCTTCAAAGGTCAAAAAGTGGTGTCTTGACTCTTCACAGGGGACTCATGGATTGCAGTAACAGATTATTCTTTAAACATTCTGGTTTTAACTTTGCTTTGTTTTCATGCTAGGTACGGAACAGGTTGTTTCTTGCTGTGCAACACAGGTCAGAAGGTCAGTTGCATTTTTGAGTTGTTTGCTTTTTTGTTTTTCACAATCTATTTAAGTTCTGAAATACAACCGTATGTTAGCCATTCTTGGACTTCATAACAACAATTATATTGCCAGACAAAGGGAAAAGCGTGTACTGAAATCTGAAAGAATGAAAGTAGTAATTTTTTCAAGGTGTTTCTGTAAGACTCCATTTCCTACCTCCTTAAGATTCCAAACTTCTTTAACAAGTTTCTTGCTCTTCCCTTGCATATGTTTCTTGTTGTCACCCAGACAGGATTAAGTGTTATGTTGTTTAACCATGTGCTTTTTTCCTTCTCTTGGCTGTGTTATTTTTTCCCTTCATTTTCTGTCTTTATTTCTTTGTAGCTGGAGTTGAATAAATAGCACAAAGCTGTGGCTTCCTTCTCATTTACATCTTCCCCTAAAGACCCCCAATTCTTTTCTATAAGGAAGATAGAAAGATCTGCAGCAGCTCATGGAAAAAGGAATTGGCACCAGCAATGTGTCCTATCTTAGGTGTTTATTTAGAGTGACCGATAATTTACTTTGTTTAAACTTTGCATATTTAATTTGAAGATTTGGTCCCTTGTTTATTATAATTTGAATGTTTTTATTTAAGTATTTTACCTGCCTCTGTTCATGCTTTACCTTTTTTTTTTCCCTTTCCCCATTTAGACTGTGTTTTCTGAGCATGGTCTTATAACCACAATAGCTTACAAAATGGGCAAAGACAAACCTGCTTTTTATGCACTAGAGGTAAGTTCAGTAGTTTCTTCCTTTTTGTAATGATACATGTTCTTATTTACTTCTGTTATCTGATATTTTTATGGTGTCTTCAGCTGTGCGGAAATGAAAATAGCTCTGTGTTATATTTGCGTACCTGAAGGCTTCTGTGTGGTTTTGATTATTCCTGTCTCCAATCTATATCATGAAATCTAATAAAAAAATGTTTCTTCATTTGCATCATTTATACTTTCAGAGCTAAATGGCTAAAACATTTTTTCTGTTACTCAGTCTCTCAAATCTTTAAAAATACTATAAATAAAAAATCATAAATTTTTTAATACTAAATTTGGTTTAAAAAAGGGGGAGAAAGTACTAATTTCAGTTATTACCTCATAATAAAGTAATAGCTAAATATTTTTATTTTGTTCTAATGGATTTTACTTCTAACTTCTAAAAATGTGAATCTGGAAAAAAATCCTCTAATAATTTAGCTTTTTTACCTCTTTGATTTAGGTGCCTACTTACAGAATTTAGTTTCTCAGTTCTCCAAACAAGTCTGAGGGCATCTAAATTATATAGAATGTATTTATGCTTAAACTTTGGAATTCATTGTTCTAAAGCTCTGCTTCTGAAACACAGATCAACTGAGCACCTGTTTGGCACCAAAGCTTTGTTTTAGAGCAACAAAATGATTATTCTTCCATCTGTGCTGCTTAATGTGCTAAGTATTTTAATATAATAATTATTCTCATAACACATGAATTCTGATATTGAACTTTTGTAGACCGACTGTGTTTTCCATGTGAAAGACAGCACAGGATTTTCTTCACTGCGAGAATAGTTTGCCACTTATGGTACTTTATTAGCATGTGGGAGGCTGCATTTATTTCCTTTTCCTTCCCTGAGGAAAGTGAATCTTGCATTTGCCATGACCTGGCAAACTCTGGGATTTTTATTTTGTGTGGGTGTGTGAGATGTTTGTTTTATTTTTAACCCATGTTCTTAAAGCAAGAACTGAAACTGTCTTGAGGGTGATTTGAATTCCTACATGCTGAAAACACTTGCACGTTGCTTCTTCTTCACCTCCAAGTCTTTAATGATATTGTCTGAAAACATGGCTTCGACAGAAATTATTAAGTGTGCTTTGTTTCATATCCATTCTAGAATCATCTACAATCTGCTGGTTAAGACACTGCAGAGAGGCAGAAAATGTGGATTCAGCCTTTTCCTTTAATCAAACTGTTATCTTGTAATAGCCAGCTGCTTAGAAAACACCCTCGCCCCTTCTAGTAGTGGCTTTGAATGAAAATATAATGCTGCTGCTGTTTTACTTGAAGCTTAGTCTGATGGACTTGGCTTTGGGGTTAGATGGGAGCCATGCCATCCATCTGTGATGTGATGAAGCCATTCAGGGCCATTTGCTGAGGCAGCGGAGCAATTTTTCTGGCAAATGCACAAGTGCCTAAATTTTCTGTCTTCCTGGATGTTTGTATTTAGACTAGACATAATTAGTCTTGTTTTTTTTAAATCAAAACATAAAAATATTAATGTGTCAGGAAAAGGAGTCTGAGGCTACTGAACCTCATAACTGTATATTCAGAAGACATAAATTAGAAAGACAAGAAGACTGCTACAATGTCACTGTAACTTCTCCTTATGGAAAAAAAGCATACAATATGCACCTCTTCTACCTGGAGTCTGTGTAACAGGCTGCCTTTTTACATGGCAATCTCCAGATGCCAAGAAACTTTGTGGTTTGGTTGTGAGCTGTGAATGTAAGCCTGCAGGTGGAGGCCACAGCAACCTCTCCTCCCCAGTCTTTTTAAAAGCAGTGCAAAGCTACCAACTGTTGTCTCCTAATGGAGTGACTTTGTTTCCTTCAGGGATCTGTTGCAATAGCTGGGGCCGTTGTTCGTTGGCTGAGGGACAATCTGGGTATTGCTCAGACTTCACTGGAAGTTGGTGAGTATGGAGCTGTTCAGCTTTTTAAGTTTTCCAATGTCACGATGTTTCTGTTGGTGAATGAAACCTCAAAATATTTAAGTAAGGAAAAGCTGGAAGGTGCATATATTTTGCTTGTTTAAACACAACAAAAATTTACTTTGCATCCATGAGCTCACTGTTGGTGATACATGTATTTCATAGAGCCTATCAACACAAACTTGGAAAGGCTTTGTCAGCTTTGCTCTCTTGCAATCTGTACTTTTTAGCAGTTTCCCTGATAAGCAGATATTCAGGAAGATACTGTACTTACAGAGTATCTCCTGGTTCATACAGTGTTGAAGTTTCCAGAGCCAAGAGTATTTAAGACTGTATTATAGAAACCAGCATATATTTGATCCTCAGCCTACATATTCTTTCTTGTCATAAAGATGAGAACCCGTGGCCCTGTAAGTGCAAATATTTATGTAGAAGGCTTCATATCCATTGAGTTAGGGATGTCAGTTTGCAAAGCTGCCTCTTTAAGGAGATGTGGAGAAGGGTAATCTGTTTTGGCTGAGAATGCAGTAATCCTTTAGCATTTGTGTAGCTGATGTTTTCTAATTCAGATGAACTGAAACAAAGTGGTTTGTAACATAAAAATAAGGAATATATCAAAACTTGGAAAATAAAAGAAGTCAGAAGCATGCAAAAGCAAAAATTTCAAAGTTACTGATTTAATGAGATTTAGGATTGAAAAGAAATTCGTTGCATATTTTTGATAAATTGATATCTTATTCAAAGGTGGGAAAATATAGAATTAAAATTTTATGTAAAACTTCAAAGATTCAGCAAAAACTTAGAGCATCAGTTTGTTTTTCTGAAAGAAGCTTTGAAGATCGTACAGAAGAATATAAACTGCTGTCACATAAATTAGCCATTTGTTGAGACTACAGTACCTCTTCACAAGTTTGTCAAGACCTTTGGAAGGTTTGAGTTTCAGGACCTTTAACTTTGTCAGTGTTGTTAAAGTCACATAGGGATTCATCCTCTCTTCCTGTTTCACTGAACTTGTCTTTCCTTCTGCCTTCACTTATTTTTTTTAAGTGGAGTCTGTATGAAAGAATCATTTTAGAAAGACTTTTTGAAGATGTTTTACTGCTTCTTTCCTATTCTGCTATGTTTCTCTGATCAATGCAAACAGAAGAAATTTGTAAAAGCAGAAAGAATATTTCTTGTAATAGGAAAGAGCTGTTCATTAGCGATTATCTCTTTTGTCATTCTAAATGTCTTAATATTTTTTTTAAATTGCAAATGTTTTGGTACTGATGAGTTCATATATCCACAGTTGTTATTCTCATAGAAACTTCAGATTTCCTTCTAGCTGGCCTTCTGCTTAGATACATAAGCTGACAATTTGGAGCTCTAAATCTATTTGAAATTAATGGGAATTTAGTTCTTAACTCCCTTTGGTCTTGATCCAGTTTCACTTGCTTGCCTTGACTTAAATGCAAGTAAAGTGTGACCTTTTGGATTGCATTGAAGGTTGCGTTCTTTACCCACATGATAGATAACATTTGAAAACCTCACAAAATCTAGGTCAGAATATTGTGTACACAGTTTTGAGTTTCAGTTCTGATTTTTTATTTTGCATTTCCCACAACTCCTGTATGTTCGTTATCTTCTGTTCCTATCTTTGCAAAAGGAAAACTGGTTAGCAAGGAGCAGAGTGCCAGCATTAGTTGTATTTTCTAGTTGTATACATGGCTGGATTAAGTTTGTAGCTACCCAAGATGTCCTGAATATCTTTTTTATTTAAATAATAACACTTTTAAGTGCTGTATTTAGGTGTTGGTATAGCTGTGGAAATCTCAGTGGTTTGTGTGTTCATTAGAAAAACTGGCTGAAGAGGTGGGAACTTCCTATGGCTGCTACTTTGTGCCAGCATTTTCAGGACTGTATGCACCATACTGGGAACCCAGTGCAAGGGGGTAAGGATCTGACTGAACACTGCACTTGCAGGGAAATTTAATATTTTTACAAATATTCCTTCCAGGTATGTGAAATTGTCCTTTTTGTTGCCTTGGTGTGTCCAGATACTTAATTCTCTGTGGTATTTTCATGAGCTACTGTGTTTCTGTTTTATATTTAACCTGCTCAAAACAGCAACTGCTACTGGGAGGAAAGGAAGGATTAGCTAGCCCAGCTATTCATCCTCCTCTCCTCTCCTTGTCCCCTTCCTCAAAAAAACAAAGAAAGAAAGAAAAAAAGAAAGAAAAAAAAAAGTGTGAGGCAGCAGGGCAGGGAAAACAATTTCTGGTTTTGAAAGGGTTTTTATTTCACTAAAATAAGAGGTCTGCATTCGTGTGAACTGTCAAGCAACAAAAGTAGTAAAGGAAGAATTTTGTGCTGATTAGTGTTGTTGAGTTCAGCTTCAGTTATGTAATTCCTTCCCACTTTACCTCCTTCCCCTTGTATACAGCTTTCTTTCCAGTCTATTCAAAATTCTTTTCTACTCCCTTTTTACAGTCCCTTTCCTGGTAGTTCAGACTCAACCACCTGGTAGTGTAGTTCAAACAATAGGTTTTAATTTGTCTTTTCTGCTGTTGTGAGCTTGCCTGCTGTTGTTGGAATCACAACATGCCAGAGCAGTCATGGAAGCATAACAAATATAATCATAATATAAGTTTCCTAGAGTGGAAAAAGAAGTCTTAAAGGCTAACTTGTTCCCAAGGTTTCAAGTTGCATCTTTAGAATTCAGATGCTTCTTGCATGTATCTTTTTCTTTAAGGAAAAAGAAAAATCTCTGCATTAGGTGTTTTTACAGTTTTTCATATCACAATACTTAACTTCTTAATGGTTAAAAACTGATCTTTGGAATGGTAACAATGAAAAGTGTCCTTTAGTATCTTTGAACTTGCATGTACCCAGCAATATTTCTGTGTAGTACCATGCTGTTCCTCAGCTGTTGAAATAGAATAAAAGATTATTTGCTCTGCCATTCAGAGTATATTGGCAGAATTCAGCTTATTCATGGTTAGCTGTGGCATAATTCCCATACCCAAAAATCTCTTTGAAGGTGCAGAAGTGACTAATTATCAAACTAGATCTGAAAACAATTTCAAACATTTAGAGAACAGCAATGGCCCATATGGACTTTTCCTTAGGAACCGAAAACATTAGAGAATTCATTAATATTTTAGTGATCATTTATACTATTTTTTAAAGAGAAATCAACCTCAATCAAGCCTTTTTTTTTCTTAAAGACAGACTAGAATTTGTGGGGGTGTTTGTGTGTATGTACAGATGATTTATGGCAGCTGTATTGATTGAACCCTTGAAAGTACCTTGTCAGGAAAATGAGAGAGTTTAGATTAACAAAAAACAAGCTTTTTAATATTGAAAAGTAGTCTTCGTACAATGGAACTGAATGAGATTTGAAGAAGACCTAGGCGTGAAGTATAGGTTTATGTCTGATAAAGAAGAGTGTCCTAATTGGGTATTTTCTCTCTTCAACAGTATCATCTGTGGCCTTACTCAGTTTACAAATAAAAACCACATCGCCTTTGCTGCACTAGAAGCAGTCTGCTTTCAAACACGCGAGGTAAAGGCAAACTGGGTCCTAAATTCATTGTAAATTAGTGTGATAACAGGAACTGTAGCTCTTCAGGAAAAGAGGATATTTAAAAGATTGAATGAAAATTATTCATCTGCTTTATATTGTAGTTGGATGCTATTCTTCTCTTTACGTGTTGCTAGTGTCGAAAAATTGTTCCTATGGACTTAGCTAGAATTGAGTGGTACTTTTTTTTTTGAGTGGTAATACTGCCTTTTACCAGCATGTAAAATAAGGTGAACATATTTTGTGAATATTTTGAGGGGCAGAACGTACAATGTTTAGAATGGCAGGGCCAATGACATAACTACAACGTTTCATTAGTGTAGGAAACTACACTTTATGGTCTGCTGTGACAGAGATGGTTTATGTTGCTTTTGGTACACAAGAACAAAAAGGAGTTAAGGCAAGACAGCAGCAAGTATACCAAGGGAAAGCTGACTTTACTTCCTGCCTGTTCCATCCTTCACTGCTTCAACTGGCATTCAGTAACAGCCAACCAAAATTCTCACAGAGGAAATTAATCCCCCAGCCAAATCAGAGAGATTGATATCAGTATGAGCATTGAATCTTTATATCACCATCTACTCCTCCCTGTTTGCAATCCCTGGGTTCTGTGCAAATACAGGAGGAAATTAAATCCCTAGACTTTGCAGGGTAATAGTCAAGCTGTAATTTGATTAAATGAATTAAACTGCTGTGATTTAAACATACTGATTTTTAAAAAATCAAGCCATGAAGATGAGAGAAGCAGTGTGCTGTTTCTGTAGAATTAAGTACTCATTGAAAAAGACTGACAGAAATTTCACCCAGGCTTCTGCTTTTGAAGCTGTGCTGACAGCCTCTGAGTCCTTAGAAGGTTGTGAAGGAAATTGGAAGTAGCATTCTAATTTTCTAATTCTTGTGCTAGAAGTCAGGGTAAAGTTGCAGGCAACTGAACTGATTTGTTGTCTGCTCCTCTTTCCTTGTCCATCCTCCCATCCATTCCCTCTCATGTGACGGCTCAGTGAACTTTCCTGCAGAAAATTATCCCTTTTTTTGCTGGGCTATTTTTCTGCTGGATTAATGACCACAGCTGCCTCACAGAGGCATTCAGCAAATGTCAGAATGCAAGGCAGAGCATGTGGCTTGGGAGTAGGAGAGAGGGGAATAAAGCTGTCAGACTGAGTGAGGGTGAAGTTCACTGTTTGAACACATCCAACACTTTCCCATATTTTAGTCACTCTGATTTTATCATAATGACAGGAGTGGCTGATCAGACACTGGACACTCTTAAATGAACAGATTAAGTCCTAGAGACATAGGTAAAATATATGTATGTTTTTCTAAACATACATCATTAGTTCTGCCTTGCCAAAAACAGAGTTCTTTCAATTCCAGAGAAAATGGAAGTCTTCAGGAAAGCCCTTCATTGGAGGTCACCCTTCACTGGAGTTCTTGCCTGTTTGTGACATTCACTTCTTCTGAGTACCTTGTTATCCAAAAAGCTTCTTCCTTATGCAGACAGAGGACACTTGCTACATTTTTTCTTCCAGAAGGAATTTTGGAAAAATAAGCACTTTTTCATTTCTTAAAGCTGTACAATGCTGTCATGAGACAAAATCTGCATACTTTGATCCTTGCTCTTCATCCCACCTCTGTACAATAAAGATAGCAGCAGCATGACCATGATTTGTTTTGTTCCTTCATCTCTTCCTGGCTTCTAGCATTCTTCTTATTATTTTAATCTCTTCTGAGTGCATGCTGATCCAACATGCTCTTACACAGTGGTGAACAAACCCAGAGCCTCCAATGGTGCTGAAGTTCTGAATGATAAAAAAGGCAGATAATATCACCTTAGACAAAAGTTAAATGATGAATGTGAAGGAAATAAGTACTAGTATAGTACTGCCAGCAAACTTCGTGCAAGAATCCTGGTTTCCAATTTATTTCTAGTGCATTGAACAGTGCAGGCCCATAGGCATATGCTGCCACCATGAAAACTGGCCTTACTCTTCTTACCTTGTAATTTTTAACCTTTATTTATCCTGGGCAGTTCCTTTAGTTCCTTTAAAGATTTTTCTGGGAAGGGACCTTGCTGGCTTACTTTCTGGAAACTGGGCGAATCTCCTGGATAGTTCATCTCCATGTAGTTTTCACTATCTTGCAAGCCTACAATTTTTTTGTTCTTTTTTAAGTAGCATGTTGACTATTCCTGGTAAATATTGTATTACTGACTGCTTTGTGAGCTACAAAACAGGGCAGAATGCATTGTAGTTTTGGTCTTTTTTTTGTGGTCTGTGTTGCTTTGTCATTTAAAGCTGAGAAAAACACACCTTTTTTTAATTTAAATTCACTGAAAAATTACAGAGAGAAAATCATTCTGTACATGTTAATGCCTAACTTGTCAACAAATATTATGCACTAGCCTTATAAAATGTAAATGAGGCATTTAACTGGCTGCTTTTACAAAACCTTACAAAAACACTATTCTGTAATAGTGCTTATGGGGTAATGCCATGGTGTTACCAGTAAATAAGGTTTGAGGCAAGTCTTAACGTTTTTAGGAAACCCTCTAAAAAGCATATTGAGAGGTATCAGTGAATTAAATGCTCCATCTTAGTTAATTATCCCATGCAAACACTTCAACACTTTTCAGCTAGAGACTGTGCCCAAACAAAGGAAACATAATTTTACAAAAAAGTACACTGTTTATTTCTGCTCTCTGTCTTGTTTGATATAAAATTATCCATTTTCAACAACTAATTGAAAATATTTGAAGAGGCTGCTCTTTCAAAACATTTCAACATTCCTCAGCTCTTATTGAAGTCTTCCAGATTGCCAGTTCAAATGTTTTAATTATTCAATTCTTTAATCCATCAAATTAGAGAAAGTATTAGACAAAGGATGATCAACTGAAGGACTCCATTTATTATTGCTTTTATTATTCCTTTGTTAGCTTTGATAAATGT
The DNA here is from genome assembly GCA_013397155.1 of Irena cyanogastra. Taxonomy (NCBI): domain Eukaryota; kingdom Metazoa; phylum Chordata; class Aves; order Passeriformes; family Irenidae; genus Irena; species Irena cyanogastra. The sequence goes on from VWZV01002316.1 coordinate 715,938, forward strand.
TCTCATCAGCTTTTCTTAAAATTCCTCTCAGGCAACATAAGCAGCACACAGGCTACATCTAGGGCACCTGAGGAGAAAAGTGTCCTACACTAGGATTTCTGTAGTGAAGAGGATGCACATGCTGGGTATTAAACAAAACTGTGTTGTTATTACGTCTGTTTTGCCTTTTAATGTATATGAGAGAGGAATGATCTGCTTAACCCTCTTCAGCAAATGCTGTAGTATCAGTGTTTTACACTCGGAGGGTGTCAGAGCATTTCTGTGCCATTAAATTGTAACATGTGTTACTCTTATTTAAGATTCTAGATGCCATGAACAAGGACTGTGGGATTCCACTAAGTCAGTTACAAGTAGATGGAGGAATGACCAATAACAAAATCCTCATGCAACTCCAGGCAGACATTCTCTGTATTCCAGTAGGTAAGATGAATTTACTGCTCCTGCTTTCTTTTTAATGCTGAAAACATTAGTTTGTAACGGCTGTTGAGAGCAAATTGGGTAGCTTGCTTTGTTGTTGTGTCTTGATAGATATGCCAGTTTTTAGTTCTGATGTCATCAAGGTGACTTCCATTAAAAATCATTGTGGTCTTCTCTGTGTTTTGTTTCAGTAAAGCCATCAATGCCTGAAACAACAGCTTTAGGAGCTGCTATGGCAGCAGGAGCTGCAGAAGGTGTTGATGTTTGGAGTCTGAATCCTGCAGATTTGACAGCAGTGACATGTGAACGATTTGAACCACAGATAAACCCAGAGGGTAAAACCTTTTTGTGTTATCTGAGTTGCAATTTTTTTTTTCTTTCACAGATGTTGACAGGACTGGTTTTGGGTACTCTTCTTTTGGCTTTAAAAAGCCTACATTAATTATTACTTTTTAGCTAGCTATCTTGCTCATCAGTTCTTAAGTGCTTGTAGAGATGGAAAGTATGCACTTGACATAATTAATCCCTGTGCAAGATAAATTTTTTTTGTCTTTTCAATTATTTCTTAATTTTTGGTACTTAATTTTGTCTTACCATTTTGATTATAATTACTTCTAAAATCACTACTTCAAGACAGCATTTGAAGGATTTCTACATAAATATCAGTTGCTTAATTTTGTCCTGCTTGTAAATCTTCTTACTGGTGAACATGAAGAAAATTTCTTTTATTTCTTCTTAGTATGCATAACTGTGGGGTTTGGGGTGGTTTTTTTGTATTCAAAAAAGGATTTTATGTTACATTTTCTGTGCAAACAAATGATACTGTGCAAAAGAGTGAAAAACTCATATTGTTGTATCTGGTTCTTAAATACTCGTGGTTGTATTCCTATGCATTGAGAGGCTTTTCTGATTTCTTAATTTCAGAAAGTGAATATCGCTATGCCAGATGGAAGAAAGCTGTGATGAAGTCTATGGGATGGGAGACATCTGACGGTCCTTCAAATGGTAAACCAAAAATTAATGCAGGTCAAGTATTAATAATTAGCCAGTTAACCTAGGGAGTTCATCTTGCTTTTGTTGACCTCTTCTGTTCATACCATCTCTGGACTATTATAGCGATTTAAAGGTCACTACTTGAATCCACTGTGGAAACAAAGCAGGAAAGTGGATAGCTGGGTCTTCCTCCTGAATACCTGCAGATTTTGCAGAATGGCACTGGTTTGCAAAAGAAAAAGTCTCACCTGCAAGACGAGATACAGCACAATGTTTAGAGCACAGGGACTTTGTAAACTTTCTTATACCATAACCTCATGCTGCAAAGGAGAAAAGTTCCATCCTGTGGTTTTGCTTGCTGTATCTTGCCTTCATTATTTGCTATGTAGGAAGGAGGGATTGATATCCATATTAAAACCTAATTGACCCATAGGTGGTAATAGCAAGGAGTTATCATAAAGTAAAGAATTACACAGAGTTATTGTTCACATACAGAAAATATGAAAAAAGTTTTGAGGGACTGAACAAGATCTTTCTTCGAAAGTAGAGGGCTTTCTCATCTGTCATGTTTGAATTAAATTATACCTGCAGTCTTCCTGTGATCTATAATTTGAATTTTTATTTTAGTACTATTTTGGGATAAGTTTTTAGACCTGAATAATAATGTAACACATAATTTAGGGGCTTTATCTTCATTTAATTTCACTTTCATTGGAAAAACTATTAAAATGAAAAGCATTAAGTAAAAATCCTCAAAATTAAACTCCCCCCGCAATCCAAAATCCACAATTGGAGCCCTCAAGCTGCATGTGGCCACTTTGTTCTTGAAAGTCAAAATTTTCCTTTTTCCATAAATAAAATAAAAACCAACAGGTTTAAGTATTTTGTTTAACACCATGGTTTACAAACAATTCTGCCAAGGCTATTGGGAAGGAAAACAGGTAACTTAACCTGAGCAATATGATTCCCTTCAGTACTGACCTTTATGATTTAGTGCCCTTACATTTTAACCTGATGCTTATCTTACTAGGATAAAAAATTCTGCCTTGCAGTAAATAAATCTAGATTTTTTTTTCTTCCATTTATGTGAAGAAATATGTTTATCAAAACTTACTGTAGTGATTTTCTGGTCTAACACCTGGGGGGCAAACGTTATTTTCCTTAGTTCTTTGATACTTTAGGGGTAGGTTGGGACTGGAGAATACTAGTGCTGACAGTGGAATTTGGACTTGAACTCTTACAGAGAGAGCCTGTTTTGAATTATTATCGGGTTTATGCATAATATTTTTTTACTTCTTCTGCAAATGTCACTACATTTGTTACTATTTGCTTTTCATATATATTTAACATATATATTGCTATTTATATATATATTTCTCTTTTGATTTGCTTGACTGGAAACACCATCCCCTGGATGCCATCAGGTGACAGTAGTATCTTCTCTAGTCTGCCTTTCAGTGTTTTTGTTATGGGTAGCATGCTAATGTTAATCGGAGCAAAGTACCTCTCAGGTTAGTTATTATTTGAACTAGATAATGTTAAAAACTATCTGCACTGTTTTAAGTTTTGGGGTTTTTTTGTATTCCATCTGTCTGTTTGTAGCAAAAATGACTGATGCTTTTTGTTGTTCATGCACACAAACATTCGAGGGTCTGAATCAGGCATAATGTGCCTAAGGGAACCAAGGAAATGCTATCTCAGATCCATCCTCATGTGCCATTTAATTTGCAGTTATTGGATGCACATGAAACCTTGGACTCTCCTTTGTCTGTCTGTGCAGATTGCACACAGTTTATGAAAGGGATACAGGTTGGAACAGCCCAGCAGAGTTACGCATTGCCTGATTTACAGTGTGCATAGCAGATAGAATAAGGTTCCATCCATTCCTGTATTTCTTCTTGCACTGTTTTTAATTATTTTGAGGATCTTCTCTAAATTAAGTGAAAACTATTCCTTCTGACCTTGAAAGGCTTCATGCACCCATTTGATTTTTCTGGACCCCTTGAAACTATTGTATTGTCAGAAATCTTCATCTACTAAATCTATAAAACATTCTTCTTGTACTTTGCTCTTGATGGATAAGTGAATTAATTTAGTCTAAAAAGAAGAGACCCTAAAAGGCTTAGCTGCAAAACTGGGGACTGTGTGCATATGCAATGAAGATGCATCTTCAACCTGTTAATATACAATTTATTTTAAAAGAAAAGTCTTAATGTAGATGACAGTTACTTATGCCAGAAGTAAGGCATTTCATTAAGATATTCTTACAGTAAGAAAAGGAAGTTTATCTGATGATGTCATTTATTCCTTGTCGCAGAATTTCATTCCAGAGAAAGTATTTTACAGTATAGGCATTGTTGCTGCTTAGTAATCTGTTTGGGGGTTGTTTAGTTTTCTTTTTTTTTGTTTTGGTTTTGGAGAGATAGGCAAGGGGGTGTTAATTAAACAGACAAATGAGGACTCTAGCATGCTCCTGTGGTGATGTGTTTGTATTTTGTTGCTACTCATTCAGCCTGAATTAACTATTCAATTGTCATTTTCCTTGCATGGAAGAGATGGTTGCAGCTTGTAGGAGAATTAAAATCGAACTAAGCAAGTGCTAGGCAAAAATGAAAATGAACAAATGGATTGACAGTGATTTACTAACTCTGGAATGTATCTGTGAGTGAAAAAGATCTGTATTATGAAGAATAAAATAAAACCAGCTCTGAATAAGTGGGTAAATTTTTAACAAGCTGAATATAAATTCCAAATCAGGTGCTTCAACACATAGAGGGTACCTAAAATAATACAGAAAATCGATAGTAAATGAGCAAATAAGCAACTTAAATTCTGGAATTGCTTTTTAAAAACAACTAATCAGTAACGTGCATCTTAAACTTGCAGTGCTGGAACTCATAAGAAAATATTTCTTTTTCTCCCTTCTTTAAGCTTGTCAGTTCCTTTCTCACCCACAATTGGGAAACATATTCATCTCAACTCACTGTAGCCCTTAGAACCCATTTTTGACCTTTTTTTCAGATAACAGTAACTATTGATATGGTTACTGCTACTATGTGTATATAGTTGTTATACATACCAGTATAATTATTTGATATATGAATATATTGCATTACTGTTTACATGGTAAGCTTGGGAGGAGAAGTTGTGAGAAATTTCCTGTTCTTGGTTTTAAAAATGTTGAGGTCTCAGAAGGAACAGCAACAGTGATGTTACATACAGGTTGTAGTTTTGCCCAGCTGTGGCATTGGTGTAGAACATGAGATACAGAATTTGCATTGTCAGTTGGAGCACAGCTGCTTCCCCCTTTGACACTTTCTCTGGTGAATATCCTTTTGTTTTTAAAAGCTAGAATTGATTGACCAGGACTTCCTTCTAATTCAGTACAGAATTTCCATTTAATTAATGTGTTACATTTTATATTTTAGTGAACACTGTACTTCCAATGCAGTCATCAGAGTAGTAGGTTTGAGGATTGAATTTTATGTGCTGAAACAGCAGCAAGTCTTGCATAGCAACAGTGCTGATGTTGAACATGTCTCTCTAGGGCAGGGCCATGATTTTACAGCTACTGAAATGTGAAGAAAAAATCTGCTGTGCCAGAATAGCATAGCAAAACCCCATTTACAGAAGTGCTAAGCTGCCTTTTTATGTGGCACCTGATGACTGAACAAAATTAATTATATAATTTCATAATTTCATCAAAATCAGGCCAATCATTTGTACCTTATTTTATGATCTTCATTCTCTCCTGGAGAGAAATGGATGTTACTTTTTACTATTGAAGCAAGGTGTGTATAACAACTGGAGTCCTTATGCTAAGATTTTTTTAAGTTTTTGACACTCATTTTGGAAATGGACACCAGAGAAATTTCGATATATTCCGTAGCTGTACCTTTTTTTTTTTTTCAGGGGGTGGGTAGGAGTTAACTGAAAATGATCCTATATTTTATTAGACTCAAATTTAAATTAATGCCTTTGTGGGCTTAAATTGGCATCTCTCAAGTGAGATATAGTGGGGATTGGCTATATATGAGGTCTTATGTGGCATCTGGGGTATAAAGTTATTTGACTTTATTCTCACAGAATGAGACATCAGTGCTAATTGGCAAAACTATATTGTCCCTGCTTAAATACCCTGTGGGTTTTTTTTAAGATTCTGCTTTTCCTTTTTGGTTTCTTTTGTTGTGATTGTTACTGCCAAATTGCATACTAATTTATATATAGGGATCACTGTGCAGTTCTGCAAGATGGTTGCAATAATATTTTCGAAATTTCTGAAAGTTGAAGAAATATTTAGAAGAAAATAAACCTAAATTACCTTTTTTCAGTTCTTCTACTTGTTAAAAATTTACCTATCTTAGTACTGTGGTCTCTGCTCCCCCTACTGTGCACATCCCACACACTTAAGAGCTGGGTTATCTGGTGTCACAAGACATACCTAATTTATAATAGCAGTACTTGAAAACGAAAGTCGGTTTTACTGAATTCCTCTTATAGCTCAGCTGTGTTATAGAGTGTTACTAATGTTTTAGAATAAGTTCTGTATTCCTAATGCACACATTTTTTATTTAAGGTAAATGAGGCTACTTAGTGGACTCACTGGATGCAGCTGATTTTTTGTTTCGGTTTGTTTTGTTGTCTGAAGAGATTCCTCCACCAACGTGATTATGCTGCTTTTGTGGTTCAATCTATTCACGAATCCAACTGTCACCAGTCCCTGCGTAACTTCCCAGTGGTGCACTGAAAATTCAGTCTTCAGCTCTTCATTACTCTGTTCCCTTACCAAATCAACTCCAAATGCACTGGAAGCCTTTGTGTGGACTATCTCACGTCATCCTCTAAAATTTCACAAGCCCTAGCTTTGTCTGAAAGTAGTATGAAAAAAACATGCAGTTTCTGAGGCAATGATGGCAGATGTTTAGCTGTCCTTTTCAGGAGTTTGGTACTTCATGCAAGACACTTCAGAAAGTTAATGATGCACTATGGAACTTTATAAACATCTTACAATTCTTCCAGCTGCTGTGAATTACTTTTCATATGCCAATGGTTGCCAAAGATGTTTTATTGTAGTTGCCACTGATGTGAATCACCCTCCATGGTACAAACTTTTTGAGCACTAGCCCAAGACGGATTACCATAGCACACATTGCCGCTGGTTTGGCAATGAGGAGTTTGCTGCTATGGTCCACAAAGTATTGCTGAAGCATTCATTTGCAAGGTCAAAAAGTTGGGTTTGGCTCTGGCACATGTAGTCACTTGGCCCGTCATAAGTATTTATGACACCAAGTCCTGTAGTTGTACCATTAAAGAGATGAGAGAAAATAGTGTTTTGGTTAAGGCCATGTTTCATCCTGTGGTTTTGTGCTAGCTTGGAAAGACAAGTTTGATGCAGCATGCTATTGACAGGACAGCTGCAGGTCCTCAGCAACTGATAACTTTTCAAACTACTCTGTACAGTGCACTTTTCTTGACCAATACTGCGTATATCCTGTCATCCAGCTTAAGTGACTATTTGTTAAACTTTAGAAAGCTGAAGCTAATTTAGTTTTCATTAAAGAGGGTCCACTCCAAACTAAATATCAGTGCTTTAGTTCTTGATTTCATTTAGTATATCTCAGGGACCAAAATCTCCCTTTCAGTTTCTATGTCCGTAGTTTTAACTGCAAAATATTGCAAAATATGCTGGGACAATCCAAAACCCTGGCTCGGTAGAGTAAGTACTGGCACCTGAAATGGGCCACTGGAATTTACAGACAATGGTGACAGCTGAATCGAAACCACTTTGAAATCTTTTGTTTTCCACATGAAAGGAGTGAGATAATGATCTTCTCTTCAGCTTTCCTGTTTGTACCAAAGGCATCCCAAATGCCAGCCTTACTGGTTAGGTCAAGGAAAAGGTGTTCTTGTGTAGTGATGTTAGATCATTATGGAATGGCAGCAAGGTTAAATGTGGGAACAACACAGAGAATTTCAAAGATGTGTTTAAATGCACTAGGAGTTAAAGGGAGAGGTTTTTCGTGTGCATTTGTTCTTAAAGATTTTTGTCTTTAACAAAGTTTTTCTTTGATTAGAGGCTTAGTTTTTAAAAGGATGTTATATATGTCTGAAGCAATGAATTGCACAGAAGTTCAGGTCTGTACAATATATTTAATATCAAATGCATATTAATTGCCTTTTTATTGTCAAGTGCAATGACTTTTGAAAATGTGACTTTTAACTTAGAAGATAGAGAAGGAACATTTTTTGTCCTGTGGTTGCATGTATAACTTCAGCAGAGAGAAGGGATTTTGTACACAAGTGAAAATATAACAGCATCATTCAAATCCTGTCTCTCCTGTAAATACTCACATGTATGAGTCACAAGTGTGACAGCCAAAATTTCTGGTGTTTCCAGTTTATATTGGAAAGGTGAAGAGTGAAAAAAGAATATGATCCCGTTGAAAAATTTTCATACTCCTCACCTTTACTCTGAGCTGTTTCTGATCCCACTGTACCCCAAGGAAGAGGAGTGGAGCAGCCTGTGGAGCACAGGGAGCAGGGGCAGCACACACCTCAAACTCTGGACCTCTCAGTATGACCTCTGAGTCTTGCCAAAACCACTGAAGTGCTGGACCTGGGAATGAATAATGCTGAAGTGTTGCCTTTGCCCATGATAAATGTGGCAGGGAGAAAGCTTGTACCTAACAAGTAGGAGAGGGAATTTTTGCTGCTTTTCTGACTTACCTTTTACTGGGAAACACAATTCCTATTAATTTTTCACTGAGTAAGAATCATTATTTTATTTTCAATTGCTGTTGCAAATGTTTTTTAAGAGTTTCACATCACTGTTAACTTTCTACCAACATAGTTGAAATATATTGTAAACTGCTTGTTGGCAGGGAGGGGACAAACTGTTAAAGTTAGCTTTTTGTGAAGCTGTGATTTATTTTTTTTTAATGAATTACCAGTTTATAAATTCTTAATTGAGAAATGCATTAACTTGGTATTAAAGTACCATAAATGAATTGATGGAAGGTGTCAGTTTATTCTTGCACATCATCTTTCAGACACATTGTCACTAACATTTTTACATGAGGCACAAGTAGACACTGATGCATATAAAGCAGTAAAGTAGCCTCTCTGAGACATGCTTTAAGTTGATCAGATGTACAAGTGAAATACATGCAGTTCTTCATTCTGCTTCAGTGATGCATGGACTCAAGGACTGGATTAGAAATCTCATTTCCTCAAGTCCCTCCATTTCAGGAAAAAGCAGGAAAACACAGGTAAAACTACAGGAAGGAACATGGTCGTAGTACAGGTTTGATGCAAAGTTGGAGTGGGGCCAATACACCAAACAGGTTTTGGTCTTATACCATGGTCTGGCCATTGCTACAGATTAAAAAGCCTTTGTGAGCTGTGGGGAGAAATGCTCATGAAATAGCAAACATTGCTGGAGTGGTAGCTGGGAGCAGAAGGTGCTTCTATTATTTTAAGAAAGGAGCATGGCTGTATCTGATGGGTACATTTAAGGAGTGCACCTGCTGGATTTTTATTCTGTCTCTTTGTGGCTTCCAGCTGCCTTCTACACATCCAGTGCTCCATGATTATCCAAGGATATGGCCTTCATCCATAGCCTTTACAAATCCTTAGTTTTTACAAATCCTTAGTCTCCTATTTGGAAATCAGTTGTGTCTGTGAGAAACAAAACACACACACACCAACACACACCCTGGAAACAAAAATACATTTAAATTTCACATTAGCACACAAATCTGAGGTAACACCTTGTCACTCAGTATCAGGCTTCTTTCTCTGTCCCTGAGACTCCAGTGTCTTCCTTTCACACCGCAGAATTGCAGCCTTGCCTTAGCTGCCCTGCACAAGAGCATACTCAAATTTCATTACTTACTAAGCTGGAATGTTATGAGATTGGAATTTTATTAATTTAATTAGTTTCAGAAACTTATAAATATTTTTTTCAGTGAAAGCTAATACCATGTCTGTTGCTGGAACTCTGGGCAGTATAAGCAAGCTTACTTGATATCCACATCAGCATCCAAGCTCTAATCTTTCCATCTAAAGAGCCCTAGATCTGTATCAGCTATTGGAATGCTGTCCCATTATCAGCTGTAGCTGGGCCCAGTATGATTGCTGCATGTACATATATGTTTTGCTAATTACTATATACATTATATATAAATAACTGGAATTTATGAAAGTAGTACTCATCAATCATGGAGATAAAGATGGGCAAATGAGTAGCAGTCCTTTAAAGCTGGGAAGTGGCACAGGAGCATAGCTGGAATGATTTGTCCAGAGAGCCCAGTGCTGTCGTGAGGGATCTCTACAGGCTGGAGAAATGGGCTGACAGGGGCCTGGTGGAGCTCTGCAAGGGGAAGTGCCAACGCCCACCCCAGGAGGGGCAAACCCCTGCACTGGGACAGGCCAGGGACCAACTCGCTGGGAAGCAGCTCTGCAGGACAGGTCCAGGGGGCTCCTAGTGGACACCAAGTGCAACCCTTGTTTCCAGCAGCTGAACAAAGAAGGCAAACAGCACCTCGGGCTGGGTGAGGCAGGGCGTCAGCAGCAGGTCAGGGGAGGTGACCCTTCACCCAGCCCTGCCCACACACCTGTTGCCCACAGAAGCTGTGGATGCCCCACCCCTGGAAACATTCAGTGCCAGGTTGGATGGGGCTTTGAACAACCTGGTCTAGTGGAAAATGTCCCTGCCCATGGCAGAGCAGCTGAACTAGATCAGCTTTAAGATCCCTTCCAGTCCAAAGCATTCCATGGTTCTGTGATACCCGGAGTGCTGCATCCTGCTCTGGGATTGCCAGGATGGGAGAGACACAGACACAACAGAGGGAGACCTGTGACAGGCCACAAAGATGGATGAAGTGTTAGAGCATTTGTCATGGGTGAGAATTTGAGACACCTGGGCATATTCAACTTGGAGAGAGCTCAGATATAAATTCCTGACACAAGGACTAAAAGCCAGACCCTTCTCAGTGGTGCTCAGTGAACAAGACACAAGGGACACAAGTGAGCCCAGGAAATCACATTCAGACAAAAGAAAACAATGTTTTACTCTGAGGATGGTCACACAAGGGAGCAGGTTGCTTAGAAAGGTGGGATCTCCAAGATACTCAAAATCTAATGGGATGCAGCCCTGATCTCACTGACCCTGCTCTGAGCAGAGAGTTGGCCCAAACAGAGGTGCCCTCCTGCCTTGGTCCATCTGTGTAGGGCTGGTTAGATAAGCCACAGCTCAACCCCAGCACAGGCTGAAGCCTTGAGCCAGCTCAGAACAAAGGCTAGGGGAAAGTCCATGCTGGTTTATTTGGACAAAACCAGTTCAGTTTGTATGAACCAGCTGTCACTCACTGTTGAATTTCAACATTCTTCAGCTGGCAGCCTTACTGTGTTACCCTGTGTAAGTATTTGCTTTGGAAGAGTCAGCCCAACTGTGTGGGCTGGTTATCTTGCTTGGTTTAGTCCTGAGAGACATTCTCTTAAGCAGTTGCAGTGGGAGTTTAAGTAAAATTACTCTTTTTCAGATTTCTGATTGCTTTAATCTAACACCCTATTTTTCATAGGGAATTACACCACCAGGTGATTCAAAGGAGCCAAGAAGGCAAGCACGAGATAATGTGTTTCCAAAGACACCACAGTTAAATTGCAGTTAGCAAAACCTAAAAGTATGAGTTCCTTAAGTTTTTGTAATGGGAGGATGTCAGCATGGGAATAATTAATTTTTTTTCTGTAGGTTTTTTTTTTCTTCAGATCTATGGGCTGCTGGTCTAGGAGTTCCTTCTCTGACTATCCTTCAAGGTACGTCCACTTCAGCTGGAAGTATTTCCCACACTGTTCCTTTTCAGTTCTGCAGGAGCAGGCCAAGAACTGAGGATCCAGCAGCTCTTGCTTCCTGATCTCCTGACACACTCCCTAGGTCTTGTGCAACTAGAAAACAGGATGGCACTGGCCATCAGTTGTCACTGTCCAGAGCAAGCATTTTCCCTCCCACCACTACAGCTAGTTGGAGATGTATTTTGTTTGTTTTGGCAAGAGGATGAGTCAGTGTGCTCAACAGCACCCACAGTTCCTTTTCTACTTCATAAACACCTTCAGGAGTTGGGATTATATCACTTCAGCTACTAATTTTTGCTAAGCTTTCAGTCCTATTCCTTCTTCTTGCATAGGTTGTCTTGCAGGTGGAGCCATTGCTAAAAAAATTGCCACACAGCTTACTGTTTGATATAGATTCATGAACTCTTTGCCTTTAGCTTTTATGAGCACAGAAATCCCTTTGTTATTACTACTCACTCTGCAACACCAGGAGTCAGTTGAGAGGATACACAACACCAATATTAATGCCTTTCCCTACTTGATGTTTCAGTATTAAAATCACTTTCTTCCACAAACACTAAAGCCAGGTGCTGCTTCAATATGAAGGAAGGTTACTTGAAAAATCTGTGCAAACTGGTTCAATCTCTCTCAGTTTATAACAAGAATCTAACTCCAAGTCTTCTGTGGGCAGCATTTTCAGGAAATGAATGTACCACTGCAGCTTGTCAACCTTGATTTCTCAAGGGCAATTGATTCTTCAGCTGTACAATTCTGAAGAACTGACTCTTCAGCAGAAGAAAGTGCTTTAATAAAATAAAATGCTTTTAGAGATCTCACAGTAGAAATACTGGAGGCATCAGATATTTTCAATTTTTGGGGATTTTTTTAAGGAAAAAGAAGAAAGGGGGGGAATCTGGAACGTGCAAGAGTCATGTTGTCACTGTGAAGCAAAATATAAGATGATAATATTGTTCTCAGCTTAACTTCAAGACATGTATTTTTAAGTCTCTCCACCAGGAAATAGGTATGTATCACCAACACAAGCTATTTTATGTGGACTCTAGTCCTCTAAAAGGTGCAGACCACTTCAAGTGCAACATGATGCCTCTATCCTGCAACTCTAATACATAAACCTCAAAGAAAACAAATTGCACCTTGTCTTGATTTGGATTTCAGCTCTCTGATGAACTTCCAGGTCAGGTCAGGGGCTGCCATACCCAGCAACACATTTTGGACCGTGCCATCATTATTTTAACTCTTACCAGAAATTTTTGCTTGACTTCTGATACCACACCAACAAAGAAGTGCACACAAGGCAGGGTTTGTCAAACTTCGAAATGTTAAGTAATGTTCAGCGATGCTAAACACAATTCATGTTAATACAATTAATGATTAAATTAAATGAAACATAACTGTGCTGAAAGATTTTATTTGCTAATCTTGAAATAGATTATTTGCTTATTCATGAGGATGTGAAATACTGAGTCACAACTGATGTGCAGATGAGCTACGCTGTGTATTAGAATATGCAGGTAGGGTTTTATTATTCAGTGCGTGAGGTAAGCACTTAGGAAAGGTAGAAAAAAACATACCTGAATTTTAGCAGTTCAGAACACAGTGTAACACAATAGTTGATCAATATAACAAGCAACAGGATGGTTAAAGGTCATAACAGTAGGATGACACTGGTTTACAGAATATCCTTGATATATCTGAAATTGTTGGAAGAGTTCATTATAGCTTCCTTAAAGAAAGCCAATCAGTTATTCTCACTTGCTTTTCAAAATCTGTTGAAACTATCACAGCAGCATTTGGCACAGTATTGTCAAAATGAAAATGTTGAAATCATAATGTAAATATTTATGCAGAAACATGAGTCACAGCTGTACTACCTTACAATAGAAACAAAGATAACATCAGCATGTGGGCAGCTCACACACCGTAATCAGCACTGCCAAACTAGTTTGCACTAAATATGTGGTACTAAACACTTATGAGGAAAGACAGTGAGGTCTTTCATAATAAAATTTTAAAAAATAAGTGGTGTGGTAATTCTTGTTTACAGATATTCCCTTAAGATTGTTCATATTATGAATTTCTGCCCAAAAATCTGGAAATTCCAGCACTAAGGTTACACATAGACCTAGTAGTCCATATCCATTGAAGTATAATTAGTAATTTCTTTCTGTCAATGTGTATTTCATTTTGGACACTGCCTAGACTTTGAAATGACTGATGTTCCATAATGAAGAAAATGGATGTAAGTAAGATCCATGGATCTCTTGCTTCTCTTTTATTTTGAAGTTAGAGGTTTTGTAGAGCATAAGGCATGGGACTGAAATGATATGAGCCACAACCTTTGCAGACACACCTCCAAGGTACCTCTCTCTCGTTCCCTTCTGGCACTGTAAACAACACAGACATGTTCAGAAGGCTGCTAGCAGTTGTTGGTTTGTTATTTTGGGTTTGCTTATCTGCTCCATCACTCTGTCTGGACCTGGTGTCAGTACAAGCATTCCTGTTTCAGAGCAGGAGCAAGGGGCTGGGGTTTCTCCATCTGTCCCCTCACCCTGCTGCTGTATTGACATAATGTGTGGCAGTCTTAGGGCATTTGGGATCACACACAGATGCCAACATGCTACTTTCAAAGCACATTTTCAGACCATGTACTCCTTTTTCTGTCACATATCTCTTCTCTTGCTGGGTGTCCATGTAGCTCCAGCCCAATGGAAAGAGGAATGAGCCAAACAAGTTCTGCCAAAGTCCACACATCGAGTGGTTGTTGGGGTTCAGGGTAGTATCTTCTGGACTTTTGACAGGTCTGGCTTATATCATGTCAAGAATAGAGTACTGCTTCTGGAAAACAGCATTTGGGAGCAAAAAAATAAGTGTTTGATGCACTGCATTTGTATAAATTCAAACACTCCCTCTCTTTCCCAGGCCCACACAGTAGCCCCTGGCCAGCAGAGCTGTGCTGCCCATGGCCAGAAGGATGCTCTGCTGGGCTGCTGACGTGGTGCCTGCACACCCCACACAGGATGGCACTGCTGTGCTCCCACTGGCTGTGTGGGCATTGGGGTGGGGGCTGATCTAAAACCTCTGTGTCAGCACACAAAATTGCTCTACTGCTATCTTATTTCTCTGCATTTAGAAAGGCTTTTGCAGAGCTCCCCTTGGCATCTTGGGCCTGAACTAAGCCAGGCTGTCATCAGAGCAATTTTAACAGCTGATTTTTCAGGGCAAGTCACATAATGCTTCTAATTTAAACAAATAAGAACAAATAGAGTCTATTCAAAACTAATCTTTCTTCAGTGAAGACAAACTTTCAAATCGTGCAAAAAAAGAATTAATGGTGAAAGTTTACAAAAGCCCCCAGTGACAGAATCCCTTCATTTTGAGTGTGTGCACAGGTAAGATCAATTGATTCCTCCTTTGTCCTTACATTGAGCTTGAGTAGCATCCCACATGGTGGAAGTTTTCCAAAGAACGAAAAATAGATTTGTCACCACTGTCATATTCTTGCCAGAGCAGATGTTAAGGAAATGTGGTCCTGACTTAAATATGAAAATCCTGTTTGATCAGTCAGGTAACCACATTCCTGGCCCCATGTGTGGGGCTTATCATTTAGCAATGCATATTTCCTACACAGAAGTCATTTGCATAGCTATTTATTATGTTAATATGTTCATTTTCAACAAGCCTATATTCGTTTTGCTTCTTTGACATTTTCACCATTTGCTAGTGCCACCTGGGTTAATATTCAGTTAATGCCACAAGTGACTTGAAAGAGTAAATAATTGTGCAATTTATAAACTGCAATATAAACAAAACAAAACAAACCAAAACATGTCCACATGGTTATGGTAAGTTCTGCTTTGAATCTGAAGCTTTTGACTGATTAAAAGTTTAAAGCACAAATCGTATTTTCTGAACAGAGGAGCTTTCTTAATCACATTTTGCCTTTGCTGAAAAGTACCATCTGTTTATAATTTAAGAAAAGAGACTTGTTGACTGTGTTAATTTCTCAAGAAAGCTCAATTCACTTGTAATTAAGGGCGCTCACTTGGCAATCTGAGGAACAGAAGTCCTTTGTTTATTCACAAAGTGAGCCATGTGCAGGCAGCACACCAAGTCTTGCTCTCTCACCCTCATACATCACATAGCCAAGCAGATTCTTGCTCCCAATTAAAGCTGGGCCATCTTTTTGGGCAGAGCATGTGTGGTGAGATGACACTTTGTCCCTGTGTGGGGCCTTTGGGATGGGTACAGAGTGGTGTTTAACACCATCATCAGTGGCTGGGCAAACACCACTGGCTTTGTGTCAGTGCCCTGTGGCTGGATCTGTCTGGCAACAACCTGGCATCACCCTGGATCCCATCCACTCACCTGCCTGCATTCATTTCTCTTCATTCACTGGCTCTTTTGATGTGGGCACACCCTGTTTAAGTACTCAAAGTAAGACTGACAGCAGTGGGACCAGCAGCTGGCCCTGAACTCGTGGCCCAGTGTGCACCACAAGCTGCTACTTTGGGAGAACTTCAGCATCTTTGAGGAATTACTTTGGACCTTCAAAGGCAGCAAGGCTCTGGGCTTGCAATAGGACTGAATAATTCACCTGGGGTCACACTGGGATTCTTTTATCAGGGCTGTCACTCTCAAACAGAAGGACCTAAACAGATAAGCATAGTCTGATCAAAGACCAAGTCCTTACCTGGGATGGCAGCCACAGGCAGCTCCCACTCAGCCATTCACATCAGGTCAGCTTTGCCCAGGTGACATTTAGAAACTTGCCAGGGTCTTTGACAAAAATAAAGCCCGTTTAAAAATCCAGAGTACTGCAATTGCTCAGGTTTATCAAATTTATCAAATAAATTGTGTGAAGGAAGTGGACTTAAAGCCCTACAAAAGTTTTAATTAAAATTTATTTCAGTGCATAAAAGGAAGCCACCAACTTTTATAATTAAATCTTGGCAGAAGGATTTTAATGAAAATGCCAGTGCACAAATTGCATTAATTGTGTAAAGCTACTCAGTATGGCTTTCTCTGCTGCTTTGCTGGTAGAGTAGGAAGAAGGATGAAAACACCATTCCAAAACCTCTCTGCATGGGAGTGGATATGAGTCACTTCAAATTCTTTCCTGTTTAATAGAAGGCATCAGCTTAACTTTCAGAGGGAGGAAAGTAATATTCTGAGTGGTGAAAAACAGCTGGGTATCATTAATGGCTTGAAAGTGGAGGTGGTGCTTTCAGCACTTCCATTTCACTTCCTCCTCCCTTTCAGAGCCATAGCTTTATTTTCCCTGTTCTCACTTAAGTGACTCCCAATTACAGCTTTCTGGCAAAATGAAGCTGGATTTTGGGAGGTTTCCTTCTGTATCTTGTCAAGCAAGGCACTGGTGCATGATGTTCAACACATTTGCTTTTCCTCTGGTTTATGTTTCTTTTGTTGTCTGAACCACCTCACAAAAAATGTCAGAGAACCTTCAATACCACCAGGACAGACTTTTGTTGTGTTCCCTCTTTTTCCATCAGTGACTCTTGCCTCCACGATGGTGGCTGCAGCCCTCTGTGCTTTCTGCTCTGAGCCCTTGTTCTCCCCTTGCCCTGTCCCAAAGCCACAGCTGGAGCAGAAGGCAGGCTGTGTGCTGCACATCCAAGGGGACATTTTCCTCCTCTTATCCCAAATCTGTTCATCTTCCTTTCTGTGAGGCATTGACAGGAGGAAAGACAAAGAGAAATTGGTTTTTTTTAATGTGGCCTAGTCTTTCTCTCTACTACTTTTCTGTGCTTGTCTTTGCAGATAAAGAAATTTTGATGGTTTCTGAGAAATAAGAAAGGGAAAGGCTCTGCCTTTTGCAGCAGCTGCTGCTTGTTGCTCTCCCCAGGAAGGAGTTGCTGTCAGGCAAAGAGGAATTTCTTTGGGGCACTCCAATAGCTGAAGATTTTGAGGGGTTAGCTCCAGTCAGAGACAAAATGCCATCATTAAGGATTCCTCTGGAAAAGGTCACAAAACAGAAGAATTGTCAGCCTGTGTCTGTTTGTTCCCTCCTCTGGCCAGGATCCAGCGTTACCTGGATATTACTGCACCCAGTCCTTGCTCTCCCACACTCCTTCACCTAATAAATGCTTTTCTCCTGATCACTGCTCATTCCTCTGGCAACAGGAGACCCTGCTGCTCTTTGTTTTAGGCATTAGGAAAAGCCCTGGTGGCACTGCTGGATGATCAATAAATGAGTCACAGCCTGCAGCATTTCATTATTTACAGCTGTGCCCCAAACAGGTTTCTGTGATACAGCTGTGGTTCTGTGGTGGAAGGTAAAACTCTTAATTAATTAATTGGGTGGGTGTTCTTCACTGCCACCAGCTCCTCTGGTACTGCCAACCTTTGACTGGTGAGGAAAGTTGTGAGGTCTCCCCACTGCCCCAGGGATGGAGCACCTGCCCAGTGAGGTAGGTGCACGTCCCAGGCAGCACAGGCAGATAAAGGATTTATTCCCTTCCTCCAGGAGACTGCAGCTGGCTTCTCTGCCACTGATGTTTTGCTTTTCCACTTTCTCCTTCCCTAGGGATCACTTTTCCACTTAAGGGGATTAGCCTTGTTAACTTTAATTATTTTAATACTAGTTTCTCAGTGCTCAGAGTTCTGGATTAAAGGTAGCAGTTGCAGGTATAGTTATGTGTATTTGTATGTATTTTATAGTTTCTGCTTTTCACCTCTTTTCAAGCTTCAAGGAGAAGATAAATATAATTGTATTTTTCAAGTTATGTTGTGTTTGTGTTGTTGGGCTTGGCAGCATGTTTATGTCCCTAATTGGACTGTGGAAGACAGATCTCAGACAGAAGGTCTGTTGGGTTTCAAGGGATTGTTTTCTCTTTATGTAACTTTTCTTCTTCTCTGTGATGTAGTGTATGTCAGGATTATTCTACTTGAAGTTTATTATTTTTCCATTGCCTCCCATTGTGAAGTGTTGAAAGAAAATCTTATAGTTCTAGTGCTTCATACAGTTATAATAGGTGATTTTTATTTTTGGCTCCCTTATAAAATTAAATGGTATTTTCTGCTTTTTAGGATTTGATCTGTAACATGATGAATCACTGAAAAATTGTAGTTTAATTTTTTTTTTTCTGGTGGGGGCCCAGAAAAGTGACTACAGCAGTTCCTCATTAGAACGCAAGAAGTTCACAAATTATTCTAAAATCGAAATGTGACTAGGTGGATGAATGCATAAACTCCTGGCAATTATTGTGCTTTCCAGACTGCATGGTGGGGCTTGCATTATTTATATTCTGTCACAGATCTATTACCTACTAACTGTGATGAGCCACCAGCTCCAGATTAAGTTTTGAGCCAGTGTGTTTTTCCTTGCATGATCATTTTGGTTTCAAAATAACCTTCATTCTCTTCCTGCTGCTCCTGATGGGGCTAATGAGCAAAGCTTGTCTAAAATAACCCAAATGCAGTTAAAACCCCAAAATTTAATTGCTGGTTAGAAAAAGCTTTTGCTGGGCACATTTCTATTCCAAGCCCTGAACAGTCATTTAAAATCACCCAAATGATGTTTCCATAACTCCTTTGGGATAAATATTTTGTAGTGGGCTGTTGATTGGGTCCCTAAATGCCTCTGGGGTTTGCTCAGGTCTTCTTTGCTCATGTGTAACCAGATTTACATCTGAATAACTTCTTTGCCCATTTTCCAACACTGAAACTTCATTAGAGAAAGCGGGAATAAGCGAGGGAGTTTTGGAGATGTGGGCACATGCCTGAGCCACGAGGAGATCTAATGAAATGTTCACCCCAGTAGTTACCAAGACTAAGAACTGGGATCAAGACAGGATGTTTTCTCCTTATTTTCCTCAGTAGTAAGAGCAATTTGGCAGTGCCCTAGAATATCTTTTCTCTCCTTCCCATCACTAAATGTGCTGGTTTGAAAGTAAACCAGCGGGAGAAATGGGCCTCTCACAAATGCCTTGAGAGAGATTTCAGGCCAGCGTTACAATATAATGGAATTGCAGTAAAAGCAGTGGTAGGGAGAGCTGGCTTGAGCCCACAGAGTCAGAGCAGAGCCTGGCACCCCGAAGGGTGAGGGTGGTGGTCACATCTGATTAAGCAGTGGTTGCAGCCTTGGTGGAGGCAGTGTCCTGTGGAAGTTTGGCTCCCCCTCGGGATCTCTCCAGTGGTGGCTGTTCCGAGTCCCCAAAGTGCCCGGATTATGTATGGTCACATTCAGGCAGGAAGGTTCAGTATCTCCCCCAGGGCAGGGAATTCCACAACGGAATGATGTAATCCTGTGAGTCAAGGATGTTCTGGGGACTCCTTGATGGCCCCGCTGGTTACAGCTGCCCACTGGGGCCATTGGCAGAGATCAGCCCCTTGGGCTGGGCCTAGCTGTCACACCTCCATCAATTTGTGGAGACAGAGAAGCAGCTGGGCAGCTGCTGAGAAGGAGCTTTAATTAGGAGCTCATCAGGGATGATGCTGTGGGGAGGAAGCCGTGGTTTGGTTACACCCCGGCTGTAACAGGAACAGGAAACAATATTTTAATTACAGAGTGGAAGTAGCAGTGATAAGATTACCCACTGCAGGTTTTAGTAGCTCTGCTCCCAAAAATTCCTGCGCAGTGGCCACACACACAAGACTTGTCCTGTGGCTTTTGTGCAGCCCTGGGGTCACTCCTGGTCACTCTGAGCCCGGTGGGTGGGATCCCCAGGAACTCGCTCAGCTCCCCCAATTCCCAGGGCACTGCCTTGGGGAGAGCCCTGCCATGGGGTCTGGTGCTCCTGCGGGTGCAGAGAAAACTCCAGGTGGATCTGGCACTTCCCAGTGCCCGGCACCAGTGCCCAGCCATCCCTCAGGCTTCAGCAGGCTGGGCTGTCCCTGGTGGGGGTGTGTGCCCCCCGTTCCACTGTTCGCTTTGGGTGTGTGAGCAAAGCAGAGCTGAGGGCTGCTGGGGCAGGGTGGTGATGGTCTGGTGAGTGACGTGAAGAAGAAGCTGTCAATCCCTCACCCCAGTCACCCTTTCTGCCTGACATGGGCCTCCCACAGCAGTGGTGCACACAGGATTTGCCCTGCTCCTGCCTGCCCAAGCACGAGCCTCAAACAATGCTACAAATTCTGCATTTATTCTATTCTTTATATAAATATATATCTGTAATATTATATATATTCAATTCTTATATATATAAGAATAGAATATATATTATTATTCTATCTATTATATATAGAATAGAAATATATATTCTTATTCTATATATATTCTATTCTTATATTAACTTGCTCAGGGAAAATTTTTTTTCTTGTTGTGTTCTCAGTAAATGCAACTCAGAAAGAGTTTTACTTTGATTTTAAGAGGAAGAAAGTTATTTGCTTTTCAGCCTGGAGAGGAAAAGGACCAGGGAGCCTTCAGTGTGGCATTCCAGTATCTTAAGTGGGCTTATGAAAAGGAGGGGGAGGAACTTCTTATGTGAGGACAGAGCAACAGGAAAAGGGCAATGGTTTTGAAGTGAAAAAAAGCAGGTTTAGAGCAGATGTTAGGAAGAAATTTTTCACTGTGAGGGTGGTGAGGCACTGGCAGAGGTTGCCCAGAGAAGCTGTGGGTGCCACATCCCTGGAAGTGTCCAGGGCCAGGCTGGGGGGCCCTGAGCAACCTGGGACAGTGAGGGGCATCTCCCCAGGGCAGGGGAGCTGGAAGTGGGTGAGGTTTAAGGCCCCTTCCAACCCAAACCACTCTATGATTCCATGACCTTAAATTCTACATCAAAGACTCCTGACAGTTTATAAACTCCTTTCCTCCAGCACTGAAACATTGATGCATCTTTTCTATGGGATGAAGCTTGAGCTTAAAGCAAAGGCATCTGTGTGTTGCTAGTGCATCTATTTGAAATTCGATTTTGCAACCAAACAAAGCTATTGATGCCATTTGATAGCTTAAGAACCTCATAAAAAAGCCTATAAAGGAACAGTTTATTTTATTTATAATTTAGTCATGCTTTAAGATAAATAAATATCTGTAGATCAAAAGATGTCTAGTCATTACTCTCATTGTATTTTATCTTGTGATTTTTCCATCTTTTAGCTGAAGGGCAGGAAAGGATTTTAGTTTTCCCTGACAGTGCATGTTTTCTTTAAGGACAGGCAAATAAAAAAAAAAAAGTAGTACCCAGGACAAAGTGCTGGTTGTAATAGCTCTGATCCAGGGAAATGTCTTCATTCAGAAAAGGATTTTAACTCTATTTTAACATTATCATCAGCTTCAGTGAGAAAGAATTGGTGTGTGTTTCCAGAATAAAAACTCAGCTTTGAACAATTTGCATGCTTAGTCCTTCTCCCCAGGAGGGAGAGGAGGTCCGAGTTCCTTGATGAATGAGAACAATGAACATGCAGATTTGGTCCAGCAGCCTCTCAAGTCCTTCCAGGAGCCCTGGTAAAAATAGATNTGTGATTTTTCCATCTTTTAGCTGAGGGCAGGAAAGGATTTTAGTTTTCCCTGACAGTGCATGTTTTCTTTAAGGACAGGCAAATAAAAAAAAAAAAGTAGTACCCAGGACAAAGTGCTGGTTGTAATAGCTCTGATCCAGGGAAATGTCTTCATTCAGAAAAGGATTTTAACTCTATTTTAACATTATCATCAGCTTCAGTGAGAAAGAATTGGTGTGTGTTTCCAGAATAAAAACTCAGCTTTGAACAATTTGCATGCTTAGTCCTTCTCCCCAGGAGGGAGAGGAGGTCCGAGTTCCTTGATGAATGAGAACAATGAACATGCAGATTTGGTCCAGCAGCCTCTCAAGTCCTTCCAGGAGCCCTGGTAAAAATAGATCAAACAGAGGCAGGGGAGATCTCAGTGTGTATCTCACATCACTGGCTCTTTGGAATACAGAGGGCCTGAAGCAAAGTGAAACCAGTAAATGTAAGCACATGATGGCAAAACTGGAGCAACAATTTTTCAGGGAAAAAAGGAAAAAGAAGTTTGAAAAAGTAATAAATGTTTAATTGCTTTGAATTCTGAAAGGAGTTTAATCAATAATGGGAAAGGCACCAAAAATTTCTGTATCTCAGTATTGATTGTTATGCTATATTTATCCTTTGAAAGGCACAAGCAGGTCATTACTGAATCAGATAGAAGAGCCCTGAGAAGCTGAGGACTTTTATCACCCTCAAAAGCTACATATTTGTCACTCAAGATCACAGTGAACATTTATTTTTGGAAAACCATGGGCTCCCTGTTGTATGTAAGGGAGAACAGTCCCAGCTGTCAGACAACAACTCTGATGTTTCTGTTGCTGTCTGAGGGTTCATACATCATCCTTTATGTTTGAAAAGATTTGATTATTGAATTTGATTGATTGAAAAGATTTTGGTTATTTTCCTAGCCTAACAAATAATTTTTTAAATTTACTGTGGCTGGTCATTTAATGATTACCCAGCATTGCACCAGTAGCAGATTTGTGACCCTCTTTATTACAATTTTATGTAAAACCCATGGCATTTACATGTTGGACTTTGTATAAATAAACTCTGGACTAACCAGAGGCTCTGTAAAAGAAAACAAATGCCATTCCAATGGTTAAAAATTTCCCCCTCCCGTGAGGAAACTTGGCAACTCTGCATTTGTGTGAGGGTTTTCAGGCCTTGGACTGTTCACTCCTGGGTTTCCCACATGGATCCTCCTGCCAAAGGACAACGTGCAGCCCTGCTGTGGCAGCAGTAGCCAAAATGCCCCTTGTGCAATGTTTGTTTTACAACTTCTCCATATTAGCTTGCCAGCCAGCCTTCTGTTTAATCACACTTTAAACTTAAATGCTTTAAAAAAACCCAAACCACTCTAGCCCTTTTTCAGTATCTCATCTCAGTGCCCTCTCTGCTTTATGATTACTTTTTCTTAGCCTTTTTTTTTCCTTGTATTGCTTCATGAGGAAGTCAATATTTTCTTTGAATGTTAAACATACAGTGGGACATAAAGAACAAGGAAATTTCCAAGTTTAGCCTTCTCTCTCGTTATGCTTTACAACTTCATTTCAGTTTTTCCTCTAACAGATCATGATAAACTGCTCCAGATAACCCTTTTCCCTCAACAGAGACCAAATTATTGTGTGGGGGTACAAACCAGGAATTGTTTAGGGAATGATAAATTAACAGCATGGCAGTTCATGATAAATCTCCTGGGAAAGCTGGCTGTGAGTGAGATTAAGGGGGATGTGCTGAGGGCTGGGTCAGACCTCAGACTCTGCTTGGCTGTCTCTGGTGAGGCACCAGCAAACAGCTCCACCTGGATCTGTGAGTAAAGCAAGACTAAACTGGCTAAATCAATTCTCTGATATTCTGGGGAGTTGTGAAGATCAGAAAAAGAAAAGAAATAAAACCCCCATGCCCCAAAACCCCTGCCCCCCTTGGTTCTTCTTTTTTGCAGGTAAAAGATGATTGGGATGTTAAAAATAGCATGGTGTCTATAATTTATTCAGTTGTTTTCATTTCAGGTTTTGGTGCCCCAGTTAATAGATGTGGTATTCAGGCTTTCTTTGGAAAAAATAATTTCAAAATTTCCCTGAAGATAGGGATTATCTGACAAGGGCTTTGTGCTGAATGTCTGCTTTAATAATTCTGTGAGCTGCAGTAAAAGAGAGTTACAGTGAACTGAAACTCCACCCCAGCATCTTTTATATTCTTCCAGTGTCTAATGTCTGTAATTTACATAGAATCTGCTCTGAAGATTTTTTTCACTTTGTGAAAAAAATGCTTCTTTTGCTCTTTTAATCAGACAACTGCTGCCTCCTGCATTATTGACAGGTTTTGCCAGACAAAGTGGGGAAAATTTAGCTTGTACAGTTTCATTTCTTCTCAGTTTTGAAAGATGTGATTATTTCTGTTGATTTTTTCTAAAGATTATAGGTCTTCAGGTAGAGAGCTTTAAACAGTAATTACTCCTGTCAGGATGAAAGGGAGAATAAATGGACTTGTAGGAATTTGCTACTTACATTGATGACATTCAGCCTTGCTCTAAATGTCTTGTCATTATGTTTACAAGATAAAGTAACCTTTGTTTTGGCACCAAATTTTGCTGCCTTTGTTAATGTACAGAGTCCAAGCTGTCAAAATAAGTAACAAATAGAATTAAAAGGAAACACTGAAATCTGTAGAAGATATGGACAAAAACCTCTTTTTCTTATTGAAAAGAGAACTGAGCCCATGAACCAAAGAGACTTTTCCCATTAATATTCTTCCCTGAATTTCCCTTATTGCAAAGGTGCTTTAGTGCTGAAAATCAGAACTTGCATTAATATTAGAGCTGATTTATTCCATATTTTCCTGTTAAATAAAATTGGCTTCTATAAATAAATAGACCTGTGTGTTCCAGGCTGATACCTTTTTACTCTGTGTTGTAATCTGTGTAAGTGCTGCAGTTCAGATATTCCAGGAATGCACACAGAACATTGAGTATGCTTATTGCATTCTCATAAATATTCCTGTAAAGCACCTTAGGAGTTGTCCCACATCCAAATCAGCACCAGGCAGCTCTCAGTAAATCTCAGTTTTACTTGTGTTTTAAGTTGTTTCAGGCAGAATTACATGAATATCCTAAATTCAGGTATCACCAGATAACACGAAACAAAATGCTATTAAAACCTGTGAGATTGTTGTTTTATTTACCCCAAGGCTCTAATTTGGGGCAGTAATATGGGGGGCATGCCTGTGACAAACTGGATTCTTGCAGAAATTTTGGAGAGAGGCAGATTTTTCATTTCCCTTCGTAGCTTGGTTTTGAAGCCTTCTCCTTGTATCTTACCCTAAGAATTTTAATGAAATATATTTTGTGCAGGAGGCTCTGTTTCAGTGTGAAAAATGTAATTTCAGGTTTGACACTGGAGACATGATTTCTTGTGAGCATAAACTCATGTACTAAGAAAGAAATAGTTCAGTTGGGGCTGTTCTACACAGGCTCAGTCCCAGCAATCTCACAGCTCTTTCGGGCTGAGTTGATGCATACCCAGTGTGGGGCATAACTCAATTTGAATGGGCTGAAGGCAAACATCTTTTACCTTGCTCTTCTGCATTGATTAAGACTTTCCATTTAGCTATTTTATGAAAAATTATAATGACCAGCTAGGCATATTTTATCTGTCCTCAGAGGGGGTCATGTTTTCTTTTACCTCAGTACATTAATAATGGTAATTTGGTTGTTTCTAGTTTTGATGTAGGAAAGGATGTTTTCCTTAATTTTTAAGGCTGGAATTATGTATACTGAACCTTTTCTTTAACCATTTAACATATGTCAGTCATAAGGAACTGGATTTGGATGGCCCTTGTAGACCCCTTCCAACCCAGGATATTCTATGATTCTGTAATTCTATAAAGCAGTTAATTCACATTACACTGCAATTTGTTAAAGTGGATTTTTCTAACAGCACCTAGAAGTTGATGTAGGTGTTTTTAACCATGAACTATGGCTTGTTCCCAGTGATTTCCTTCAGCAGCTGCCCAATGGCTGGTACTGAGATGGTGATTGTATTACTTTTGCTGCACAGACTGATGAGGAAAGCAGTGATGGTGTTTCCTGGCAGCGTGTCACGGCTGGGGGCACCCCGGGGCTGTGGCAGGTTTGGGTTCAGCTCCTGCTGAGTGACACTGGCCAGTGCAGAGTTTGTTCCTGTGGCTCACCCTTCCAGTGGGGCAGCAGCAGCACTCAGCTGCTGGCAGAGGACATTGTGGGAATGGGCTGGCTTCAGTGCTGTCCTCCTGAAGGTCAGCTCTTAACTGCTCAAAAATAGCTTCCCTCCCTTGTTTTGTTAGGAAAGTAACTATTTCATTATCCCAGCTCAGGATTAATGGAACTGTTTGATGAGTTTGGAGAGAGGGAGGGAAAAGCTTTCCAGGCATTCCTTTGGCTTATCTCAGCTTTAACAAGTGACACAGCAGCACGGTGCTGACCTCCAGAGAAGGTGCTGAGCTTGGCTGTACTTGGTAATTTCACTGCAGCTAGCAAAGGACTGATGATAGCAGCAGGTTTGCTCAGCACAGGGGCTGTGCATGTGGATCTTCACAAAACTCAGTAAAACTGACCACTAAGCCCCCAGAAAGACAAGACATCACCCTGAAGGCCCCCTACCTACAGATACAATGCCTGTCTCTGAATCTGAATTTACTCCATGCAATGACATGATCAAGGTGCACTTTGTCATATTCCAGAAATTTATCTTTGTAATGTGTGGTTTGGCCAGGATTTGGAATGGAAAGCTTTGGCTGAGTGGCAGGCTTGGTGTTCAAAGCCAATATTGGTGACTGTTCTAGCAGTGGCTGGGCATGGCTCACAGATTAACCCCTCTGCAGTCTCAGAGGCTGAGAACACAGACAATATATACACTGTAAGCACCAGAAGGCAGAATGTTGCTTTCTCTGCAGTTAGAACTGAACAAGAAGTTAAGAAGCTCAGTTGCTGTGTCCTCCTTTAGCTGATGTTCAGGCTGTTACACAAACATTGCAATGATCAGGTTTCTCCAGGCACTCACACCACCCCTTACCAATTTCTCCAGGCCATTCTGGTTTATTTGGAAATGGAATCAAGCATTTGGGCACAAGGAGAAGTTCTGAGTGGTTTCAGAAGCCAGGGGAAGCTGCAGAGTAGATTGTATGAGTTCATCTCTGGGGCTTCAATTCTCTTAAATTACTTTGTCCAGGTAAATCTCTGGACTCTTGCAACTCAAGAAACCTTTTACTGAGAGTTACTTAGGTCCTGCAGCTCACTGTGGACACTGCCATGTCAGTGGAAATAGCTCAAAACTGCACTAGGGGAGATTTAGACTGGGTATTAGGAAGCATTTTTTTACTGAAAGGGTGGTCAAAACCTGGACCAGGCATCCTGGAGAGGTGGTGGATGCCCCAGGGCTGGGAGTGCTTCACAGGCTTTGGACAATGCCCAACACAATGTGCTTTAACCTGCTCAGCTCTGGGGTGGCCAACTCAGTGTATGCAAGTGACCAGCTCCAATCTACCAGTAAACTGGATTATTTTGTATTTGTGTACACACACATCTACACTCACAAACATCCTGCTAGCAGGGCAGGTAAAGATCAGGAAAACTATCAATATCTTTTTATGAGATTAAAAGAAAACCAAAACAGATAGGAGTGCCCATCTTGTGGTTCATGTCATGGATATTCCCTTTGTAAGGAACCTTTTTTAATTTCAGTGACTCGACTGCAGTGCAACAACACCACAGCAATTGCAAAACCCCATATATTGGAAAGTGAGAAACAAAAGAAAAAATTACCTTGGAGAGGCCCGTGCATCACATCAATGTAAATTGAGACTAATTCATATTGGTTTTGCTTTCAAACTCTGTCAGGGTTGCTAAAACTGATGGATGCAGAGCAGGTTTGAACTGCTCCCATGCCCACAGAGCTGGAGATCTTGCCTCCTACTCCTCCCATTTCTCTCCTGGGAGGAACAGGGCACTGTTTCAGTGCTCAGGTAATACTGTTGTTCTTTGTAGTGAATGTCTGAAATCTTAGAAAAGGGCTTTGGGATTAACCTATCAGAAATCCTGAACTACTGCAGTGTGGGAATAGATGTGACCTGAAGGCTAAGAAGTTTGTATTGAAGGAGTTTTAGATTTTGCCAGCATCTTCTCCTGTCAAAGCTGATGAGCAAAACCAAGTTATATAAATTTACTACTAGTGCACCTTTCAGAATTAGTGCAGCACATCTGGCAGCCTTACCTAAAAAAAAAAAAAGGCAATAAGGTTTTCAGTGAAGGTGTGACATTTAGAGCCTTAATCTAGATTGTATCTCTCCCTACAGCACATAAAGGGGCTTAATCTGCTGCAGACTTTTCATTCTTGGTATTTGAAGTGGTGGCAAACTGAACATTCTATTTGGTGGAATGCTTATGTTGGTGCATTCCTGAGAATCATCCCTGAGCAAATGAACTGCATTGTGCTGTGCACCCCCTTGAGTAGGAAAGAAAAGAGGAAATCAGAGAGAAAATTAGGCTGTTGAATCACTATTTATTACAAAATAATATTGTAAGTATCATTTATATTTTATCTGACCCTTTTTCATGGCTTTTGGGAAGAGGGCAATAAGGGCACAGTGACAATAATGGCAAACTTGGTGATCAAGTTTGCAGATGACACCAAGCTGGGTGATGCAGGTGACACACCTGAGGGATGGGAGGGCATCCAGAGGGACCTGGACAAGCTTGAGACATGGGAATCTCATGCAGTTTAACCAGAGCAAAGGCTGGTGCTGCACCTGGCCTGGGCAATCCCAGGCAGCAGCACAGACTGGGAGAAGAGCTCACTGAGAGCACAAAAGGACTTGGGGGTGCTGCTGGGTCAGAGCTGCCCTTGAGCCAGCCATGGGCACTTGTAGCCCAGAAAACAAATCATGTCCTGGGCTGTACCAAACAGGAGTGGCCAGCAGGTCCAGGAAACTGTTTGTCTCCCTCTGCTCTGCTTTCCTAAGACCCACCTGGGAAGACAACCACTACCAGCAGAAGTTAATCCCAATGTCTTGAACACAGTATTTAATGTAAATAAGTACACCAAGGTACCAACACATCTTCCTCTTGATGTTCCTATCACCTTACTCTTCTCACACCTGAATACTGAATATTATAAATAAAAATAGCAACTGGTTGTAGTTCTTCACAAATTCTGTCACTACACTCTTAAATCTGCAGTTTCAAAAGGAATAATTCAGATTGGCTGCCCCAAAATCAGAGACAGAGAAGCAGATGCCCTGAGAAGTGACCAAGACCATGAGAGGAGCCCATGTTTGAGGGTGCTGGGATTTCTGAATCCTAATGGCACAGCACAAGTGTTGACCTCTTCCTGTAAGAAGTGGCATGGCAGGTGTATCATACACATCTAAGGACACCCTTGTGTGTGTCTGTCATAGAGCAGTGACCCAAAGGAGCCTGGAGAGGCCTTTGCCTGCAGCAAATATGTGATAGCTGAAAAAGAACATGACCTCATAATGATCTGAACATCTGCAGAAGTTAGAAAAACCCAGACAAGACAAAATTAACATCTGGGAGACAGTAAGTTATTCCTCTGGATATGGAAAGGTCCCTCATTTGTCAGGGCAGAGAATTTCCTTCAAAACAGTTTCTTTTCTAGAACAAACTTGATGCCAGTAGAATTTGCAAGCTGGAAAAAGAGCAGAGTGGTTATCTTTCACTTCCAATTTTAAGGAACAGCTTTGAAAACTACTGGGAAACATTTACACACTCTGCATTTATTGCTGCAATGAACTCGCTTTCATTTTTAAAGCCAAGCATCACCACGTGGGAATTCCACACACTTGGTGGTTTTTATAGCTCATGAAAACATCTGTAGTTCCCTCCCTGGCGCAGAGATGATTCGAGTCTCACCCAGAATACTTAAATGGTGTAGCCACATTTAGTGTAACTGCCTGCTATTGCTGTGCTGCCATGGGTGTGATCCTCAGAGTGGATCCTGCACAGGTGGGAGCACACAAACTCATCCAGTGAGGCTGCCCTGGCAGGGGCTGGCACCGAGCCTCTCAGGGAGAGCCCAGCCCCTTTCCCCTGCTGCTGGCACCTCTGCTTCTGTGCTCGTGTTCTCCTCCAAAGGCTTCCATGCCTCCTAGACAGTGCCATGGTACCCACCCAGCCTGATCTAGGAGTACAGACAGCTTGGATCCCCTAATCCCACCTTCCACAGTAGCGTGGATGTCCTGCCAATGCAGTACAACAGTCCCAGCACATTCCCAGTCAGGAGAGTTTATCTGGAGAGGGCCCCAGGCCATGGCAGTGCTCAGAGATGGATGACCCAGGTGCCTGGAGTGAGT
The DNA here is from genome assembly GCA_013397155.1 of Irena cyanogastra. Taxonomy (NCBI): domain Eukaryota; kingdom Metazoa; phylum Chordata; class Aves; order Passeriformes; family Irenidae; genus Irena; species Irena cyanogastra. The sequence goes on from VWZV01002316.1 coordinate 745,983, forward strand.
CTCAGTGAGCCTCACCATTGATGTGGGCAGAGCAGAAAGGCAAAAAGGCAGAGTGACCATGGCTTCTGAGCACCACACATCGAGAATGCAGCTGGCTTTGAAACAGTCAACCTCTCATGAGAGAGAGCTGCATTCCTGCTAAGAATTTATTAAAAAAAAAAATAGACACTGTAACAAATCACAAATGCTAGGGCTTTGCACCTCAGCCTCACTGAAGGGGAAAAATCCAAAATTAGGAATGAATTAGCAACCTAGGAAAGAGCCAAGCAATAAAGCACATTGATACAGTTAACTCATTCTTTCCTGGTATTAAATTCAGAGAGAACTTGAAGTTCTACATGAACAGTGGCTCTTGCACTGGGATATAAATTGCATCAGCTGCCATTCCAGATGACCATCTCAGAATGTTTCAATAATGGTTATTTTTCATGACATATCCTGCCTGCACACAGCTGTTCAACACTCTAGAGTTGATTTTAAATGTTCATAGTTTGTCTGTTTGGATTTTTTCACTTCTAAGAGTCTACTCCATTTACAGAAATGCTGCTGGACAGAAGGTGATGCTCACCAGGTGAACATTCTCACTGTTGTTTAACTGTTGTAAATTTGGAAAAATTTTGCTATCCATCAGATAACCTTGGTTAAGGAGCCATCAAATACATGGGGAGCCTCCTTGGCCAAAGTAGGATGTATTTCATCTTGGATTAGTAGTTAAAGGCGAAAAACTGGGAAAACATGACAGAACATTTAAAGGCCATGTGGTACCTTGTTTGCCAAGTTTAATAGTGCTGTAGTGGAAAACAAAAAGGATTTTGCTTTCATTCTTGAATCATGGACCTCAGTTTTAACATTGTGATACACAGACTGATAGATGAATGTTGTGCATGCACATCACTAATCACATAATTGATTAAATAAAAAGCCAAGTCCAACTTATATACTTTAAAAAACAAATCTATTTCAAATATCTCACTTCAGTGTACAACACAAGGTATGTAAATTTTGCTGGCAGTTGCTGTTTCACTGGAGGTAACAATTCTTATTTACTAGCCTTGGCTTGACTTTCTTAAAAGGGCAGCAGGTTCAAGGCAGCCAGTCTGCTTCTGTTTCACTGAAAAGAACACTAAAGCCTGCAGTAAGTTTCAAAATGACGTGGGTTTTTTTAAGATTTAGTAAATTGCTTCCTAGAGTATTTATCCAGTTCTTTCTTTGTGATACAACACTGACCTGAGGTACCAGTGTTGTGAGGAAGAGTGTGAATGTACACACAGCTCATTACCTACTCACTGCAGCTTTGACATTTTCAGAGGTTGAAGGATGATCATCAGGGACAGCTTCATGGTCATACAACATTATCAGTCCAAAAAAAAAGTAAAAAGATAAAAGGATGTCTGTCTGGCTTATGAACAATCAGTTTCGAGGCATATGGAGGTTGGGGGAAATGTAAAATCAGTTACCTAGAAGAGCAACCAAGCCATAAGGCTTCAGAATCTGTGGTGATGAAAGTCACCCAAGGGTCTCCACCACCACAGCTCTCACCATGAAGCAAATCAAGGCATATACAGCTACTTAGAGGGAAGGATTCACAAGCTTTCATAAAGCACAAGTTCTTCTCTGAAAGGTTTTCTCAGACCCTGCTTACTCCCATCACCCACCTGGAATGTGTCACTCTCCCCGTCCCTGGGGGGTCAGGGGGCTCCTCCACGTGGATCTGACTGTGGGCAGCCACACCAGGCACTCTCCAGCACACAGGGTACTGCCAAAAGCAACCTCTGTCTTGCAAAATCACTAGATTTAACTAAATGGCTCAAAACTAGAGAGTAATAATTTCAGGTGAAATAAAACATAATCCCCCAGGCCTGAAATGTGCAAGACTGGTTCAGGATACTTTAGAACAATCCAGCAGAGAGCCACTGAGAGTTTGAGATGAATATTTGAGCTGTGACTATTCTGTCACTGCAACCAACACCAAATTTGGCACCAACTGCACAACACACTGCTGGGCTGAACCAGTCTGGAATCAGAATATCACATTCAAACCTATGAAAACTTTCCTCACCTAGCAGCTTTTTTCCTGAAGTATTCCATATTTTCCCTAAACTTCTTTTCCTAAAACGCTTCCAAAAAAAAATAAGAAGCCATTAGTCAAAAGCAAAGCAGACCTGCACTGCATATCTTTCATTCCCAGGCTTTGTGGTTTAGTTTCTAAAGCAGTAATGGAACCACATTGACTTCATTTTTAAGTAAAGCTGGCAAGAGAGATTTTGTGAACTTCAAGAAAGGAGAAGGGACAATGAATTTGTATCTTCAAAGTGGAGCTTGCAAAAGCAGCAAATACGTGCAAGGTTGTAAATGTTGCCTATCTGGAAAATTACCTCCAAAATTTTTTTTGGTGGGTTGGTTTTTTTTTTTTGTTGGGTTTTTTGTTTGTTTGTTTGTTTGTTGGGTTTTTTTTTGTTTGTTTAACTCAATACATTACTGTTTCCTAAAGAAACAGAATATTTTCTGAAGCAGAGTGTTGCCCCTGAAAAAGGCTTTACCAGGTCTGGCCTGGCTTTCCTGTCAAACTACAACACATCATAATCACAGACTCTCCAGCTACAAGTTAACAAAGCCCCTTCTTTAACAACTTCACAAGGTTTCCATCAAAAAATCAAGTAGCCCACTGAGTACTAACACTATGAACCCTGATTTTGTCAGAACAGCTGGACTCCACCACCTCCTTCGAAAAAGTGCATTTACAACCAGACATGGTGCAATAAAGAATACACAGCACCTACCCATCACAGCATGGACTACTCTCATTACATGAAGCAGCACTGAATTCCAGAATATTTACCAGGCCACAGGACAAACTCTCTCTCCAAGAGCCACAGGTTTAAGACACGGTTCACTGCTGCCAAAACCAAGTAATTCTGAGAAATTAATCAACCACTTTTATGTAATTTAGGCAGATCCGCCCCCTCATGACTTCAGGGCAACAAGAAATGGTGACCATTTGTTGGTAGACTGGTGTCTTTTGGCTCTGTATGATCTCCATTAGCACAATATACTTCACAGGTATCTCAACTTCTGGGTTTTTTTTTATTTTTTAAATCAGTTTCAACTGCAATGATTCCTAAAGTGATAAAAATCAAGTGCTTAATTAAAATACAAACATCTCCTCAAACTGTGATAAAGTCAGCTTACCAAAAGGAATGGAGAATGAAATTCTTACCTGTGTTTCCTGACTGAAGTGCAGCAGGTCTGTGAGCAGGAAGGCGCTGAAGGACCTTCAGTGCATGTGAACAGAACCCAGCAGGGGCACAGCCCCGGAGCTCCCGAGCTGTGGGGAGCTGATGGCATGGAGAACACAGCCCTAGGATTTGTGCACTTCCACCTCTCCACCCTCTCCCAGAGGGGTGCCCTTCCAGGAGGTTAAAGCAGCAGCAGGACTTCTGTGATGCAGACACTGCTGATAAGCAGGGAAGCAGCCCATCATGCAGGCTGCAGCCCGAGGTGCTACAGCAGGTGAAGCTACTCCTGCCATAACAACCTTCTGTCCAAGGGTAAGGGAGAAGTGCTAAGGCCAGCCTCACCCTCTGATCATGCTTCGTCCTGTTTCCACACCAGAAGCTGCACAGAACACCCATCCTCTAAAGGGATTCCTGCTGATTCACATTCACAGGAACAGGATTTGGACCCTGGTTCAATATTCAGCAAATGCCTAACGATCACCAAAACAAAATCCCCAAAAGCCCTGAAACAAACCTGCTACAGCTACAGGTCCAAGTGGGAAACCAGAAACAGTCAGGCTCTGAATGGCAAAAAAGGCTGGACTTTAAAAATGTTTCCTACTACATACAAGAACAAATGCAGGATGTGATGTTTGCTTAGTTTTATTAATTTATTTTTGCAGGAATCTGCAACTTGGAGTATGCACTTTCTGGAGGTACCATGCATGCATAGCCTCTGAATGCTTTTATACAATTTCATCTCTTAGTAGTAAGTTCATTCACAGCATACACAAATCTAGAATGTAGACACCATATATACAGGATTAAACAAGATCGTGTCTTCTTTTTTAATGAAAAAATTTAACAGGGTTTCACACAGCAGGAAGTATGGATTAGATACACTGGTGCCACCATAAATAAATAAGTTTCAAGAACACAGTTTTTTAAAATTGGTTTCAAAGATACTGGAAATCCAGGATTATAATATTGCATTAACTCCATTGATTTCTGATTATTCCAAGAAAAATATTTGCATTTATGGACATATACAGCAATGAAAGCCCCAACTGAAGAAATGTGGCAAAACTCATCATGTCTGGGTTCATGTAAGATTGACTTTTTGAAACAAAAACAAATGCAGCTGCACACAGAGACAGTACTGACTGTGGGATGTGATATCTGTGCATGTCTTGCTTCCTTGTGGGATTTGGAGTCACTGCAGTACAGAGCACATCAATTCTGTGGTACCAAATTGGCTGTTGAATTGTTTATGTCCAACCATCCACTTCTCATCAGGATAGTCATGTTCACATTCTAGGGTACGCCACTGGATTTTAAAAGAACAACTATCATCCTGATGACAAGCTTGTTTTTAACATATTTAATATTCTCACATTCTTTTTTAAAACATTCTTTATTGGTTTTATTTTGTCCCCATTTCAACTCAAGTATTTCTATTTCAGTTTCAAGGGATTTTACAATCAATATTAAATGTAAAAGTATTTAGAAATTGAAGTGAGAGATGTATAGCTGGGAAAGATAAAGTAACTGAGAGAAAAGTTGGGTTTTCTTTTAAAAAAAAAACAACATGATTCAGTAGCATATCATAATCAGAAAGTACTGAGACCAGCTCTTTTAAGAATTATTACACCTTTTCACCACACCTCCCATTTTTCAAGGGAAACACACACATACCACAGACACACAGATACACAATTCAATCTGATCTAAGACTACATTTTACAAAGTACTTCCTTTCCTTTTCCTTTCCCACCCCCTTCCTCTTCACCCAAACAAGACTAATAATTACATCAAATTAAAAGTAGATCCAAAGTTCAAGATTTCTTTTGGTTTACTATGTTCTGAATAATTGTCCACAACCCCCACTCTAAATAAACTTTTGAAGAACTACAGTAGTATCCTATAATTAAAGGGAATTCATCTGAATAGCACAGTAAATATAAAATACGCTTTATAAAATTTCAATGAACAGTGAGATCATTTTGAATAACTGAATGTCCAAGTCAGTTACAAACTCTACCAATCTAGTAGCATGGTTGAGGGAAAGCTCAATCATTAAGGAAAAAAGAAAACACAAGTAGTGCATTAACTCAACACAACAGCATCAGCATCCCAACATTCTCTCTCTCTCACACACACACACACAATAGTTTTATACAATACAGTGCATTTTGTTGCCAGCTGACATTAGGGTTTTATATGCATTCAATAAATATTCCATAAACCAATCTTTTTGGTATAATCTACAATTCAGTTGGGGTTTGAATGGCATCACCTGCTTTCAGAAGGAAAATGGAGCTTCCAATATTCAAAATACAATTGCATTCTAACAAACTAGAAATATTCAAGCACCATGTCAAGTCTTTACTATTAAGATTTGAGTATGGGCATTTACAAGTTAAAGAATACAACAGAAGGGTGTGGTGGTTTTCTTTGTTTGTACAAGCAACAAATGAGAGTAATTGAAAAAGCCAAGTAAAATTATTGGTACAAAGGACTTATTTTTCAATTTAACGGCACTCGCTCACTTTTCCAATGAGTATCTTGCTGTGGTGGCAGCCCTCCTTCTCTTCCTCTGAAGCTGGGACTAAGACTTACAAGTCCCCAGTAAGGTTATTGCGGTTCAGGGCATTTTTGGACTGAATGCATATTTGCACCTCCTCCTTTGAAAGTAGCATCTATTCTGTCTGAAAATGGCACAACTGTATTTTTGCATGACACCCCTACTCTCATTTGCTGACTGTCACTTCAGTTGCTGTCTTTTTCATAATTCCAGCAAAAAAAATGCTTCTAGAACTTCACCAGAAGTACAAAGGAACAGAAAATTAAAATAATACAATGGCAAAGGCATCAGGATAGAAAAGCCAGGAAGTTACTGGTATTATTTGGAGTCATTTGTTATACAGCTGATAACAGCAATGCTTCTGCACATCTGTTTTCTAGTTCTCAGTTTTGTCAAACTGTCCACTGACATGCACAAAATTAGTATCTGGCTTTTAATTTCAGCTGACAGTAATTGACAGTAACTTTCTTACCCCCTTCCACATGTGATGAGCTCCTCTCACAGCAGTGTAAATCACTAGGAAGGAAGGAAAACTATCTCTGATGCCTTTGATTTAGTTTTGCTCATTACTCGTGCACACTGATTGCTGGAGATCTCTTAGCTTATTTAAAATTATCCTGAAGATTTAGTTAGTGCAAGAACATATTGAAAAATGCCAAATAAAATATTGGTTCCTCATCTAAGATCAACAGTTTGCTTCTTACTGTTGTCTTTATAAACTGTAGGGACAGAAGACACCAGATTGAGCAACGCAGTCAATATGAGTTTTTCTCCACCCACCCCTTGCAAATGCTGCTTTATTTTAAATAAGGATTCAGACATATGATTGTTCTACCACAGCTTAGCATGTTATCACACATCGAGTGAACCGTGGTAATTGACAGTATGGATGTGGTTGCCATGAGCTAAGAACAGCTTAAAATGAAGTAGTTTAAAACTCTCACGGTAAAGTTAATAGCAAATTTTGCTTTACCAAGTCAATTACCATAATTCAGCTGAAGTGCTTGGCTGCACCTCTGAATTGTGATGAAGTTATACCATAAAAACTCAAATGCACTGTACCAGCCTCTGACCAGTACACCCTACTCAGTCACACAGTTGTGTCACAGAATCATTCAGCTGCCCGAACCCAAGTTCGATCTCAAAGTATCGAGTGCTTTATTCCAGCAGCCTGAAGCATTCAGACAGATTGAACATCACCTTTAGAATACAGTGTATCATAGGCAGATAAGTACCAGTAGGATTTTCAATTGCAAGTCTTGTGTTCTTTAACCTATGACAAATATTTCCTGACCAAAACAGAAAGAATGCAGTGTGTAATTCTTTAGGATCTGGCATCTGCTATTTTGTACAGGCTGATTTATTAATAATGTGCAAATAAACCTTTACTGAAGAGCTGATTAATTATTTTTCAGCTAACTTTGATCTGGGGCACAAAGTACCTTCTGTGCTGTAAACACCATGAATTCTTCACAAATTGGAAGCTGAAAAGGCCTAAGGAACTGGGTACAAACTCTTCTCAAACACAACCATGGCTGAGCTCAAGTCTTCCAAATGGAATTTGGAGCAGCCTGTGTTTGGCATATCTCACTGTGCTGCTGCACAGCACAGGCTCAGAAGGTTGTACAGAAAAGCATCCTTTGAGCTTGGAAACATGACGGCCCAATGAAAGCATGCAGCAGGATTTTCATCTGCAATGTGGTAGAATTCATCCTCAGTTTATTACCAGTGTTGACACAGCCAGGTGGGCACTGTACAAGCAAACAGGATTGTAAAAATTACCTCTGATTACACTCTCTGTAACACTCACACGGTTCCTCATTTAGCCACCTCAGGTCACTATTTCAAACAGCAATTTTTTGTAGACATAAGTTACCCTGAAAAAAAGCAGCAATTACAAATACTCTTCTCCTTGTTTTTTATACATGGCAAAATTTATCACTGCATTTACCTGTCTTCTTTTTCAGTAGCTTACAATCTAGAAGCACAGGGAGCCTTTGTTTTCCAGCTAGCTGTAGCCAGGTTAAGTCAGCTCTGGCTCTTCAGTTTTTCTGGTTAAGTGTAACACTTCACATCATTACTAAGAGTCCTATAATTTTCTTTTAAAAAACAGTAGTTTTGGGTTGGTTGTCTTTAGAGCCACTAAGCAGTAACTATAACCACAGGAATAAACACCAGTAGTTATTTGCTTTCCTGCATACATTCTTCTCAAAATTAACCCTTTTATATTTTCAGGTTTCGTTTTCTGCTTTGCTCACTACAATGGGAAGGAACTTAACCCTTAATTTATTTATTTTCTAGTGCAGCAGAAGCAGAAACATCCTAACACATTACTCCCACCCCTTGCAATATGAAGATTGTTGACTGGCAAAGGCCGGGCACGGGCAGATGGACTGAAAGGTTCCCCATGTTTCCTTCTCTTACAGCTGTTGGCTTGAGAGCCTGTGTTCAACCCAGGGCAGCCATTTCCTGAATTTCAGGTGTATCGTGGCATTTCACACTGTTCACAGCGATTTAGTGCTGGGTGATTTAGAAAGGTGCAGCTACCACAATTCCATGGGGCCCCTTCAAAGTCTTCATCTCTTGGCTGAGTCCGTGGAGTCTGTTTGGAGCTGTTTTGATGCTCTAAAGAAAAGCCAAAAGAAAACATTTTATTTCAGAAGAGAAGGATTAACAGTCAAGACCACACTACTGGAAGGTCACCTAATGAAACAGTCTATCTTAAAATGAACATGGAAACCTTTTCCTAAAGCACTTCTAACTCAGTTTGTGAAATCTGAATATTTGAAGTATTTCAGTTCTGTAAAGAGTCACTTAACTGTAACACCTTAAAACCAAGAAGAGTACTCAGCACTGTCAGGTCACTGATACTGCCAAAGGTTTAACAGCTTAAAACATACAAGTTTGTTACTGGCACTGCAGAACCATCCTGTTAAGGTTTACACACAGCAATCTATTTCTAAATGTTTAACTACAATAACCCTGCTTCAGCTGAAGGGGAAAACTTCTAACTTAGTTGCTTCAAGCAATCTGACAAAAGACATATTTCTAGCATTAATTCAGGCTGAAAAAGAATACAGTCTAAAAATAAAATGACAGGCCTATTTCAAAACAAGACAATTCTTCCTCATGCCTCTGAAACAGGGATATATGTATGTGAATCAGCACTTAAATCTGTTTTCACTCATAAAATCAGTATGCATGCAAACCACACAATAGGCCTTAATCCACAGAAACACTCAGTTTTCCATGTCTCTTGATACAACCTCAACATCTCAGGTTATCTACTATAAGTAAGAAATACTCCCATTGTGTATTTGCCATGATGTGGAAATACATCACATTAGAAAATGTTAATATTTATTAACATTGACACATACCTAGAAGGTATGGCTAGGATACCCAACTACTAAACATCTGTGAACTTACATCTAACAAAGGCCTGCAATTTGTAACTGCACACAAAGTAATTTGCACTTGCTGCCCCACATGCTAAGAAATGCAGCAGATTGCTGATGACAACCTTAGTGCAAGCAGTACTTAAGTCTTCAGAGACAAACGAAGGAAATAAAAGTAACCTCTGCTTAGATGCGGTCTCCAGGCCAGAAGCTGCACAGTCACATCAGCAGTGCTTGACCTCAACAAATTCCATGTAAGCCAGGCAGTGTGGGCACTGCGTTCCACTGACTGGCCAGATGGCAGCACAGAGCACACCCTTGTCTGCCCACACCCGTCTGTCTGCCCACGCTTCCAGCAGCTCAGTATTAAACAGTATTTATTATTGAAGAAAAAAAAAATTGATGCCTCCATGTAACAATCCAAGCTCTGAATACAGCACAGCAACCCTACAACTGATCTCTAATAAGCTGGCAAACAAAACTGGAAGCTCATTGTACAAATCCTTACAAGGCACTACCTTCCTAACTACCAAATAAAATAACTTATTTCACATGAGTTTTGCATGTTGTTTTGCTCTGAAATAATACATTAAATATGGCAGTGTAATTAAGAGAATGTCTTCAAGCACCACAAAGTTAACAAGTCCTTAATCAACCACATGATCACTGCAATTTAAGGTGACCCCAGCCAGGCAGCTGCCTGCACACCATGGCTCACCCGATGCTACTGCTGTCCTGGACACTACCACCTAACGTAGGGAACTCCCTCCAGTATTATCTTTTCTTTGAGCCACAAGCAGCAGTTCTAGGCCTTCTCTTTCTTTTAAATTTCCACACAGCAATAACTTTATTACATTGAGGGGGTAAAACACTTGCTTCAAAAGAGGGGGAAAACTTCCTAATATGAATTCAAAATTCAGCTACAGAAACCTTTGTGGAGTGTGATCAGCAACCAGAACTCATTTACAAACTTTGGAGTGTCAAGGAGACTGTAGGATTAATGATTCAGAAGAGCTACTTCTTTTTCACTAACAAGTGCAGTACATGCTAGTTACAGCAAGAGGAGACAATATTGTACATCTTATCACACATAATATTTTCAGGGAAAAGATCGCTGTTTTTTCCATATCAAAGCATAGGATCTCACATTGGCTATTTCAGCTCTTTTTTCTAATATGGAGTAACTATTTATAATCAAGGTGGTATTAATGGAACATTCATTCACAACAATCTGCTTGAGGAAAACAAGTTGTAGCCAGGATTACTGCACTCATAGAAAAATGTTCTGGTTTGAATTATAGAGAGAAAAGTTAAGTAAGTAGAGCTGCTTCCTGTCACCACAGGGATTGTTTAAAAAAGAAAAAAAACCTCACTCAATGCAGATTTGGCGATGATGCCTGTTTGCTGACCTACCTTTTTTATATGGCTTTGGTGGCACAACAGGACCAGGCTCTATGTTATCATAGAAATTACATGTGGCTTTTGGATCAAAGTTTCCTGTCAGAGAATAAAAGAAAGAAAGTGTGACTTGAAGGTTATTTAAATCCTTATGCCAGTGATATGAACATCCAAAGGCTTCTCATTTTACACATCTTTTTATTATGACATTATATCTTAGCTTTTTCACAAGTTTCGTCACATATTTTTAGTTTTCTGACAATCACAGTAATTTTTAGCAGGGCAATCCCATCTTGAAAAATCAACTCCAGCTCAACATTTTGTATTGCTGTGAAAACATGTGAATGTATGTGCTCCTACAGGATAATTCCTTGATAAGAAAGGACTGTGCATATCCTAATCTGTTTGACTCTATTTAAGACAAGTTTCTGTTGCAAAAAAGACTTTTTTTTAAAAACCTAGTAAATTTCTGTTTGCCAGCCTCTTGGTTACAACTCATTCAGTTCTGTATTACTTGGCCACAGCCTTTGTCAGCAAAATATTAAAATTTTAAGTAAAGGAAATCCACAAAAGAGTAATTTTTAAAATATGCTCTTGACAAAGTCATTTTATGTCACCATTTTCTTGCCAATGGAATTCAACTTGGCCCATCAGAAGTATTAGCAAGTCAAGTTTATTAGGTTTTAACTGAAAAAACACGCACCTTTTAAAGGTAAGTTGTCATTACTAATATAAATAGAACTCTAAAAACTCCAAACATTCACATTTAAGCACATGCCATATTAGAACCATAGGATCATTTAGGTTGGAAAAGACCTCGAAGATCACTGAGTCCAACCACCACCCCAGCACTGCCAAGTCAATCAGTAAGCCGTGTCTCCAGGTGCTGCACATGTAAGTTTTTAAATACCTCCAGGGATGGCAACTCCACCACTTCCCTAGGCAGCCTGTTCCAATGCTTGACAACTCTTGCCCCGAAGACATTTTCCCTCATATCCAATCTAAACCTGCTCTGGTGCAACTTGAGGCTGCTTCCTCTCATCTGTCAACTGTTACCTGGGAGAAGAGACTCCACCTCGCCACAGCCTTTCACATTACTGTAAAGAGCAATAAGGTCCCCCTGAGCCTCTTTTTCTCCAGGCTAAACACTCACAGCTTCCTCAGCCATTTCTCATATGACTGACTCTCCAAACCCTTCCCCAGCTCTGCTGCCCTTCCCTGGACTCACTCCAGCCCCTCAGTGCCTTTCTTGTAGTGAGAGGCCCAAAACTGGACACAGGATTTGAGCTGTGGCCTCACCAGTGCCGAGTACAGGGGGACAATCCCTGCCCTGGTCCTGCTGCCACACCATTGCTGATCCAGGCCAGGTGCCATTGGCCTTCCTGGGCCCCTGGGCACACCTGGCTTGTGTTCAGCTGCTGTTGACCAGCACCCCCAGGTACATTTCCAGCCACTCTTTCCCCAGCCTGTAGCTCTGCCTGGGGTTGTTATGACACTTGTTGAACCTCATAAAATTGACCTCTCCCCATTGATCCAACCTGTCCAGGCCCTGCAGAGCCTTCCTAACCTCCAGGAGACTAACGTTCGTGACCATATCCAAATGATGTTTTTTAAAAAGTATCAATTCAATACCTCTAGATTGAAGGAGATCAACTTCTTTCAGAGTACAGTCAACATTTATCTGGAGTTGTCTGTTGAGGCTTCTCAATCTGGTCATTTCCTCAGGCTAGAAAGAAACATCCCAAAATAGTAATTGTGGGAAAGTCAGCATCTTATTTGAAATAGAAATAACATTGCTATATATATTGTTAGCAGCTTTATTAAAAACTGAGTATAGATAAGGTGCTGAAAGAAGCCCAACTGTCTGGCCCACTACCCCTAACTCACTTGCCCTCAAAAAACATTCTTCTATTGCCATATGAGGAGGAAAACAGACAAGTTACTTAATACTAAAATTCATTAGTAAGATGACATACCTGAGTTTAAGTGTACAAAACCACATGCGTTACTAAATTATATATAAATGGATGACCTGCTACCCGAGTTTGCATCAAGATAATCAAAAATAGAATACAAACTGCAGCCCACATTAACTATTACTTGCTTATAACTGAATGAGGTCAAAAGTTTATTCATTTGCATCAACCCAAGGAGCTCCAAGAAACCAAACCTTTTAGCCCAGTATATTTAAATCATTCAATGATGAAAGATTGCAATTATTCTTAACAGCATAATCAGTTATTTAAGTGCATACACTTGCATATCATTAAGAAACTCTAAGTTACTGGAATGCAAAGCTTTTTTAATGCTAGCAGCATTGATCACTTAAAACATTTTATCCTAGGATACATTCCAGAATCACAAAGTCACAGAATATTGGAGCTTGTAAGGAACCTCTGGAGGTCATCTGGTCCAACTCCTCTGCCAAGCCTCCAGCCAGACTTTGTGCCACTGATTGCCACATTTTGGCCTGGCTATTTCAATGAACCTAAGTGCTCACCCAGCCTACACTTAATCAGCTTCTCTATGAAGATCTTACAGGAGACAATGCTAAAAGTCTTGTCAAAATCTAGACAGACAATAACCACTGTCTTGGTTACCAGGACAGACTTTGCATCATAGAAGTTTGCCAAACTGGTCAAGCTTGGCTTCCCCTTGGTAAATCTATGTGACTACTGCTAACCACTTGGTTATCCTTCACGTGCCTTGAGCAGCATTAGCTGCTCAATCACTTTCACAAGGATCAAGGTGAGGCTGAACAGCCTGTAGTTCCCTGGGTCCTTCCCTTCTTGAAGACAGCAGTGATATTTGCTCTTGTCTAGCCTTTCCCAACCACAATTAATCAACCAAAGATCATCTGGAGTGGTCTTGCAATGACACCTGCCAGCTCCCTCAGCACTCACAGGTGCATCTCATCCTGGATTATGACCTTGTGTATGACTGCTTTGCCTAAGCATTCCCTGACCTGATTCTCTTCCATTAAGGGTGTACCTTCCTTGCTTCACACTTTTCCCAGGATATCTGGGACCCAGGATTCCTGAAGGACTGTAAAGACTGAACCAAGAAGTTCATTCAGTATCTCAAGTCTTTTCCATGTCCTACATAACCATGCCCCCCAACTTGCTGACCCCACATTTTCACTGGTCTTTCTGCTCTCACCTAGGTAGTAACAGACACCTTTCTTTTAAGTGTGCCAGATTCCCCTCCAGTTGGTCTCTGGCTTTCCTAACCTCATCCTGGCACACTCAGCGCCTCTGTACTTCTCCCAGGTACATCTTTGCCAAATGCTGCCCTGAAACAGGTGAGACACAGAACAGCCCTAATAGCAAAGCAGCCAACAGTCCTTCTGTGCCTTCCAGCCTACACGTGTGCATTGTTTGTGTCAATACAGCCAGTAAGTCGGAGCCGATTTGCTTAACAACTGCACACAGTGGAAGCTATTTTTCAGCCAAATGAATTCCCTTATCAGAGCCACACACATGTTTGGGCTAGAGTCACTTGCAGGTGGAAGTCACACTGATAAGAAGAATCAACAAGGAAAATAGGAGTTCCAACTATTTCAGGCAACACTGCCACTGAAAAGTTATTTGGCACATCCCGCACATACCAAAAGAGAAACATTGTCTATGAGAAGCAACTACCCAAACAATAAAATAGCTTTTTAAAAACTAAAGTTAAACCTTCCTGCATGAACACCAAGCTCTATATGGTTAAGGCTTACTGAATAGACTTGGACATACTTTTATTGGTTGTTAAGAAACCAAGTATATTCAGTTCTGTGGTCAACAAAAGCATACGCATACAACTTTCTGAAGTATTGTTGAGAACACTAAGAAAACTGGACACATATCCATTTTATGAACTACAAGAATTAGCTTATGACAAGTCAAATACTTAAAGCGTCCCCAAAGACTGAAGATTTTATACTCAGAAGTATTTTTTGAACAGTACTTTAGTTTCATCAAAACACGAAAAATGTGTATGTTGAATTAAAATACTAACAAATTGCTTACTGTTGGAATTGCAGTTGTACAGCTGACTCTTCGAAGCCGCCTCTGCATCAGATCATGCTCCATTCCATTGACTTCAGTCTTCAGGCGTTCAAGCTCTTCCTTCTCAAGCTTCAGTTCCTTTGCTAATCTCTCCATCCTTGCTCGTTGATGTAACAGCAAGGCTAATGTTTTACACAGAAGAAACAGTTACTAGCACATAAAAACCTGGAACTCTTAACTTATGCGTAAGATTCATGAGTGACCTTTCTGGAAAAAAAAAGGTGATCATAGACATGCAGCCAAATATCAGTGTGAAGATGCTTTCATGCCAAATGAACCACAATTTAGAACAAAGCTCTTCCAGAATAAAAACACATTTTACACAGTAACTTGAAGTTGTTATTACCATTTTGGTCAAAGCTTCTTTTTTTGCATTTGGTCTTTCTCGTCTCAAAAATACAAAGGCACCTGTACAAGGAGACAGCTTCTCAGGATGAAACAGCAACCTAGTTACACTAATACTCTACTGACAAAAAAAAAAAAAAAAAACCACCCAAAGGTAAGATCAGAAGGTAACACACTTCATACCTGCTGCTCAACAGCAGCTGACACACCAGCCCCGAGACATTAGCCAAATGTCAGTCCCAAACTGTTTTTTTTCACTGCTATTATAAACTGTGGTATAACTTTTGTCTTAAGCTTTTCAGGGAATACTGTAATCCTCAACACTCTTAAGTTCCCCAGGGTTCAGAGGGAAAACTATAGAGCTCCAACGAAATAAACTAGACAATCTGAAAATAAAAAGTTGAGTCAGCTCAGGTGCTTCAGATCTCAATTTCATGACAGATGGATTTCTCCAACCTCTCTCTCCTGTTAAGTCACTCCCTCATTTTCATCATGGTACTGAAATTTATTACTCTCAGTCACAAGCTGATGTTGGGCTCCCAGAGAACCAAAGAAAAGAATTTTGACTAGCTAGAAGATAATATTCTGTTTCCTAAAGAAGAGCATTTCTCAGTATGTCATCATGATGCAAAGCTGGCCAAGTCAGTGTGATGCTTAATCCTTTCTGATCAGGCTGGTTTTACCTGATTGAAGTCTGCTAGAACAGAGAAAAATAAGACATTTGATGTGGTTATTCAGACAAACATGGTGCTCATATAATAATGTTCCAGCAAACTGTTCAAAGTAAGGACACTGTGGAACCTGCAAAATGCTAATTCATAAAAAGCCCCAGCCAGAACTTGCCCTTTTCTTCACCCCATCCAAAAAAGGCAAAGGAGAAGCACATAATATCCAAGAATGTTAACATATGAGCTAAAAAGAATTAGAAAAATAAGCAACAACATGACAACTTACTGCAAAAACCAAACACCCCAACCTGTTAGAAGCAGATATCAGCATTCCACACAAAAATATAGCACTGTAATTTGGCTTTTGTATGGATTCACCAATTCATGGCCAAAGAATAAACACCAAAGAGCCTAGCCAAGAATAACATCACGTGTTTTTACACTACAGGCACCAGAATTATTGAAAAGAACTGTTCTCTACTTTTTCAAGTAGCCTAAGTCATGCAAGCAAAATTAAGAACAAAGTACAGATATCAGACTGAATGATTTCCCACTGTTGTTACCAAACCCTGTCTCTGTGTGATTCCTTCAACTTAATATGGTGTGACTACGTTCCAGAGCTTCACATTATACTCTAGTACAACTCATCAAATATGACTCATATTACAAAGAAGCAAAGTACAGAAACCAGAATGAATTTCTGGTAACACTTTTTACAATGACTCACATTCCAGCGAAAATTAAACCAACTTGTTCCCTAAATTAAGCTGTTAAATATACTCTTTTCTAGGACTTCTTTGTGGTAGTAAAGAATAAAATGTTTATTCTTCTAGGATTTATTTCTATCAAGAGTTCAGAGTGCAGCAATAAAAAGCAGCTCCGTCAGATATTGCCACAAATGCAAACACCCCAAAAAGCATATACTAATTAGGTTTATTTGGTTTGCTTTTCAGAGACAAATGCAGTGGAAGGCACAAAGGCAAAACCATGTTTTACATTTCAGAACATGCTTTTCACAGCTATGTGAAGCCACTTGTATTTTTCTCACATAAATGACAACCTCTACTGAAGCTGTAATAGTAACACTACCAAACAAAGCACAAGGCCTCAGTTACAGACCTACTGGCATTCATTTCTACTGAAGAATTGGGTCTACAGAATTTCTAATTGGGTCTACGAGATACAGAACAGCTTTGATGATGAGTTAGAAGAGCATGAAAGGCAGTAAGTGAAATAAGAAATCAAGAACTACAGAGCAGTACTATAAGCTCTCACTTCAGCTCTCTGAAATAAAACAAAGGCTAGAAAGAACAACAGAGAAATAGACTCTTCTTTCCAACACAAATCCAGAAAATACCTGCTGCAGGTTATCATTCTGTCATTACCCAAATGACTGGTTTGAATGCTTGCAGATTGATTCACTTGATCAACTTTAAATGTTTCAAATCTATACAGCAGATGACTCCAAGAAAAGTAGTTTTCAGCTTAGGGTTAATGTCACATTTTTTTTCTTTACTGAATTACCAAATCCTTCATTTATACATGGCATTAAAACTATGTTTTATCCCTGTGCAGCAGAACACACATCCTAAAATCCGTCTGACAATCTCTTCTTCCTCTTTGAAAACTCTAAGTGGAAGAAGTGAACTTTTAAGTTCTTCAAAAGAATTATTTTTATTACCTTCAAAAAAATTTGTATTAACAAAGTTTTTTTAGCTGCATTCTTATCTTTCTCTCTTCTCTTTCATTTAATACTCTCCAGTCTAAGCCAAATGCAGAAGCCAGCGTTCAGGTGTTCTAAAACACTTGAATACGGAACAAATACAAAACATTATAAAAATTCACATGTAAATTTATGATTCAGTTCTTCAATGCAGAATTGACAAAACCGACACATAGTACATGAACAAACTACTTATTGTTAACTGCAGCGTTTTAAGAAAGTACCCTAACATCAAAAGTACAGCAACGTTAAAACCCTTACAAATTCTTTATGTATTTGACTGATTTTTGGTAGTATTAAAAAAAATCAGAATAAACAGTCTGATTTCTAACATAGTTTCTATTTTTCTCTGTACAGGTTCAAAAATTCTCATTAACTAGCAAAACTAAGCTGAAAATGCATTTTACAACACAATTTGCAGGGTGAAACATTTACCTTGAGTGTAAGCATAGTCGTCTGATCCAGAACTAGAACTTCTCTGATACTTATGGCTTCCTTTCTCTCCTCCAGATCCTGGGATTACAGAAATAGGCTGAATAGGTTCTGGTGCTGCAGAACGCTCTTCTTGGTCCACTAAATTTAAAAGATTCTCAGTCGGTGCTCGACCTACTGTGATTTTAAAAATGGTTGGGTTTGGCTGAGATACCATTACCCGAGGAGACTGCGTTGGTGCACCTGCAGGTCCAGCTGGTTGAGTGTAGGTAATATATACTGGATTAACACTAAATGGAGGTTTGGGTTGTCCCGACATACCTCTGGATGGAGAGCCTGAAGGAGGAGTAGTGGCTGCATACAGCGGGTGCTGGTTTCGTTGAGATGGTTGATTACTTATTGGTGAAGGGCTTCTGTTCATTGCAGTCCCAGGTCTTTGTGGTGGCTCAACTGTAATTTCTATTTTATTCATGGAACCTTTGGATAAACTAGGTCCAGCAAAAGGAGGAAGGTACGATACAGAGTGACCACCTTGCTTTTGAAAAGTCTGGGATGCTTGCTGATATGGATGGGGTGGGACAGTGGAAGGACTAGGAGGCATGAAAACATGTGAACTCTGGTGACTCAACTGAGGAGGCTGAACTTGGTGCTGAGGAGAGCCGAAGGGAGAGGGACACTGGGATGCCGGTGGTGATCGAAAAGCAGACTGAGGGATCTGGGGTTGTTTTGGAGAATACTGAGAAGGTTGGTAGTTCTGTTGATGTGGGTATACAGGTAGAGGACGAGGAGTATAATGTGGAACTGGGCCCTGTGGCGATGAATGCCACTGTGTATTCTGAGGAGTCTGTCGTCCTGAAGAACTTTGAGATGTTTGTCTAATATAAATAGAGCCAGGAGTCCCATAAAGATTGCTTGGAATCTGTGGAAGAATTTGTAGAGCTCTGGGTACACTCTGCCCAGAGGGGAGGTTTTGTGATACTGTAAC
This sequence comes from Irena cyanogastra, assembly GCA_013397155.1. Lineage (NCBI taxonomy): Eukaryota > Metazoa > Chordata > Aves > Passeriformes > Irenidae > Irena > Irena cyanogastra. The sequence continues at coordinate 764,783 of VWZV01002316.1, forward strand.
AGTAATGGGATTTGTACTGTACCGAGGTATGTGCATATATGTGGGAGGGCCTTGCATAGCAGACGTGTTCATTCCTGGTTGTATGGAAGATGGCTGTGGAGGTGGTTGTGGAGGAGGAGTAGCTGCATTTCTATTCTGGTCATTCACGAAAAATGGATTGTAACTAGGAGAAGCTGCCACAACGGCGGGAGCAGAATGTGGTTCTTGAACTAAGCAAATCAGCTGTTTACCTGCTGTGCGCTGCGGGTCAATGTGTCCATCGCTTGAGCTGTGTACCAGTGTACGACCACCATTAAGTTGAGCTCCATCCCCCGCATGATAGCTGGTATGAGGATGAATACCCAGATTAATGTGCAAAAGGCTATTTCTATTCATTCTGGTGTCATCAGGGCTGTGGTACTCCATATACAAATACTTGCTGCTCTCCTGTGCAAGGGCTCGACAACAGGCATCGAGGTTGTTGTTGTTCTAGGAGCAAGAACAAACACCTATTAATGTCACAGAGCACAGGAAACAGCCAGCAGTTCGTGTTCAACATTCAGCTGAGGCCACAAGCAGGCCTAGCCTGAACACAACTAGGGGTAACATTTCATACACAGATATTGTGAAATAAAGATGATACTTGCTACATGGTATGCCAGTAATACATAGCTCAGCTGCATCTGGCCAAATGCTCTGGTAACACTAGTTACACCATGACATATAAAAAAAAAACAAACAAATCCAGTTTCAGGAAAGCAATGGTTACAACTCTGCATGCTCTTCAAGGAACAAGTCTGTACAATTAACTACTTTGAGTAACAATACAAATCAAATTAAACTAGATCAAAACTGCAAACTCTGGAAAAGCAAAACAAAAATGCAGATAACATTTCAATCTTTATCTGAGTGCTTACTGTTTTCACTTTCAGTTTACTGTTTACCTGACTATTTCTCTTCACCCAGAAGTTTAAAAACCCAACATTTTAAACCAGCTTTTTAACAGTATTTAATACCTTAACAATGAAGTCAAAGTATTGCTTGAAGAAGTCCTAGGGATTCCATGAAGAACATTACAATTTCAACCAAATTTAAACTGCCTTTAATAATTTCAAGCTAAAGGCTAAAAAAGGTTTATTCATACATCACTGAGAAACCAAATAACCCTTTCAAACGTTTGATTTCTTCTGTGGTGCTGGTAATTGAAACTATACAAACAATAAATTATAAACCAAATGAGAAATTTATAATGGGGAATTCCTTTTCCCTTCTTGCCCTCTCCACTAATTTTAGCTTAATGTAGTCTGTTAAAAGCACAACATAATTGATAGCCTTTCCAAACGAGTAAAATCACTAAATAGTGTTCCAGATGGTGGATTTATTTTTCTCCCCACTTTATCATGTAACAGCCTCCATCAGCTGTGGTTCAGATTTTAATTTAAATAGGAGCTAAAGAAAACAAATTTCCCTTTAAGTTCAACTAAATCTGGCCCTCAGCACCCTAACTTTGTTAAATATGACCCGAGACTGGTACCTTCTGTGACAGAGAGCACCTCCTTCCACAGCAAGTGTGTACATATTTATATATGCACACACACCCCGCCTTCCTCAGTGTATTAAAATTACCATTCTAACAAATCGGCATTCATAATGGCTGCACTTCTACTTTAACACTATCACTACATAAATTTGTATGAACATATTACACATATTGCCTTGCAATACAATTTTCAGCATCCACTGGCTGAAAAGTCATGTTACATTTCTTTTCTCATGGTCTATACCTAGTCAGTCTTAATACCAGAGTGGAGATGATTCTCCCAAAATTTCATATGATTTCACTATCAGATGAACTCACATATTCTCTATTTTCTCACATGAAGAGTTACTACTAAATATGACAGAAGAGTCCAGCACTTAAATAGGAATAGCTCTCACTCTACAGACACTTCTCCCTGACAACCTCCCTTCATCCTGAGCTCTCCTTCTAGACATCAGTGATCACTGGGAATATCCAGACATATCACTAAAAATTGAAGACCAAAATATGTGGGAACCAGACCTTGTAATAACAACCAGCACCACAACGCCAAGACAGCAGTCTCAAAAAGTGAACCACTACCAAGAGTCACTTCCATCTGAGCAGAACTTTATGAACAGAGCCTTCAGTTTCCTTAGGTCACTTGGTCAGGGTGCAGGTAAAGAGAATGTATACAGGACAGGCTCTGATCTAATTTTCTCAGGGTATGGAACATATTTGTCATTTCAAAGGACCCTCAATTTTTGACAGGTCTAAAATGCCAAACTGCTTTAAATCTAGAGCATTTACTGCAAATGGTTATTGGAAATCAGCTCACAGATCTTTAAAATATAAAGTGGGTTTGGAAACAAAATCTATACTTAAAACCGTAAGTATTTGCTGTGCAAAGTTAACTAGCTATCCATAATGCCATATAATAGAGACAGAACACCATATGCTTCTGCAGCATTACAGGTTCTTTACTTTTATCAGTTTAAAAATGTCTGTGACAAACACAGTTCATCAAAAGGATTGAGTACTTAACAGTACAGAAGATGTGACTGTCAGGATAAGTAAATCTTTAAACTGAAGGACTTCCCCAGCTTTACATTTGTCTGAAAGCAATTAATTTTTATTTGTACAGTTTAGAAGACAAAATGCAAAAATTACAATCCCTATTCTAAGTAAACCTACTCATCTGCCAGGGACAGGCAGGATACAAGTACAGCTTTCCAACCTCAGCCACAGCCACACAAGGCCAAATCAGATCTTGCATGTTGTTATTCCATTCCTGATTCTTCCCATTAATTGAAGGTATTCCCAGATGACCACTAGTCATTACACGTAGTAACTTATTATCACTTCCAATTTCTGATTTTAGATGAAGGCAGAAGGATGAAATGGAAAGGCAAAGGAGTGCAGAGAGAAGAACCTGACCTAAAAAGAGAGAAGTACAACTAAACCTCTGGGGAGCCACAGAGAAAAGATATCATGAAGAGGAAAAATTGTCAGATTGCTAGATAAGTCCAGCTTCTTATCTTGGAAGGATGAGTGACTGTTTACTAAAACCTCCTCCAGTATATGTTATTTATGTAGCCATCATCAAGTAACATCCCATTAGCCACTTTCTTTATTATCCACATGCATATAGTCACAGGTCACACAGACAAGGAAAAAACATCAGTGCAAAATAACCTCCACAAACCTAAGTGAAGAACAACAAAACTTTTGTACCTAAAAGACAAGACAGAAATTCAAGTAGTGAAGTCTTCCAACCTTTTAAAATAAAACCAGGAAAATGAAATCTATGCTCCACATGTATTACTAAAAAGGGTTTTCATACTGAGCTCATAGTTCATGCCAAAATAAAATACATATTGTTCACCATACCTGAAGCATGCACTGAGATACCACCCCTTCGGGTATCTCAGGGAAACGCTGCCGGAGATCGTGGAGTACCTGCACGTCAAGCTGCTGGCTGCCCTGCGCCATGCCAGATGGATGATGTTCCAGATTACCAGAAAACGGAAGTCAACAGGCCTTCCAATGATTGTGGTCTTCTGAGGCTTCTGGCATTTTCTGTAAGAAAGAAAACACAATCTTTTAAGCCATCACAACTTTTCATCCTTCCCAAACTGCTTGTGGAGAAAACCTACCGTAACGCGTTAACTATCAAGAAAGACAAGAGCTTAAACATAAGGCTGCGAATAATCATGTCTCGAATAGTAATATTAAAACACTTAACATATCACAGGTATGTCTATATGGCATTGCACTGGAATGTGCTAGTTCAGGTCTTTACTCAGTCCCACTGTGGCACCATGTATAACTTTAATTATTGTGACCTGCATAAAATAGAACTGTTTTATATTTACTCCCAGTGAAATTCTGAACAGTCTGTGGAAAAGAATGAAGTTGTCACAAAGTACAGATGCCTTATTTACAACGTGCTAGAAATAACAGGCTCGAAAACTAAGTAGCTGCTCTGTTAACTGGGCTGAAACTCTTTTGTCTTTACATCACTACAAATCCAGGAAGTAAGGAGCAATTTTTGTGAAACTGAACAAGAATTAAACAGAATTTAAAGAGCCCTTTCCAGGATTAGATAAGCATCTATGTAAGATTTTTGTGAAGTAACTGTTACATTCATACTAACATCATGAGTGGCAAAAACCAAATCAAACAAAATCCCCTAAACCTTGTTCCATTTCAAAATTCTTGTATTCAACAACAAAAATATTCCATCTGAATTTCAGTATCCAAGGACTACTGGAAGGCAAATACAGTCTGAGTCAACAAATGCTTTTTGTGTTTGTGGCTCATGATCACAGCAGTAACCAAAAGGCAGCTGATGTCTAAGTACAGATTCACAAAAACTTTGCATGAGGTGCTGCATGACACAAGCCCCTGTTACACATCTATCACTGCTAAACTTTAAAACCCTTTCCAACAGTACTGCTCAGTGGAATTCTTAACTGCAGTGAATGCACTGCTGTGTTCAAAAAGGAAATGAAAGTCAGATACCAGCAGAGTTGGTGTTTAATAATATATTAGCTACCCAAAGTCCCAAGTTTAAATCATGCTTATCTCGACCTCAGCGCAACTGTGGTGGCACAGGGCACCAGGTATTCCAGTTAGCTTTTCATTCAGTAGTTCGACTTCCAGCAGCAGCCCCCAGCAGCTCAACAGACCAGCAAACACACACATACCTCTAGGCACTAATATTCCAACAGTTTCCTCTGAAAGTTTCTTCATTTCATAGGCAAGAAAACAGAATACGTATCTCCAAAGAAAAGTAAAATGTCAGGTTTAGGGTAAAAAAAAAAAAAAAATCAAAAAACTTTGGTTAAAGTTTTAGGGGTTAAAAAAAGCAGGAGTCAAGACCAGTCCATGATGTGTGGCTCTGACATGGACAGCTCTCAGCTGCCACCAGCATTCACTGAACACCACCTGGGCTCAGAAATGGTCCCTCTCTGTCCCATCTCATACACTCCAGTACCCAATATGACATCTGCCATGTCACACACTTTTTCAAGACAAATGAGACAAGTCTAAAGAACAGTGAGATATGTGAATTATCTTGCTGTGACTTAAGAAATACCACAATAAACTTATATTGTACATCACAACTCATTTCTGTCCACTGCAGTAATGCTTTTTATAAAAGGAAATGGAACTGCCACCAGAAAATTCCTGTCTACACTCACAATATGGGATCTCTTTAAACCTAAATTTTTTTTGTAAATGACAAACAAACATTATACTCTGAAAGGCAGAGTGCCACAAGAATACTCAAAGAAAACCTGACAGCAATCAAGCTCTGTGTGTTTCTAGACAAGTCTCCTTATGTCAGGAGTCAAAGGCTGAAATGCAGTAATGAAGGAGTACCCTACCAGAATAAATTGCAGTTAAAAGCTCTGTGAAATAACAAATGATAGCACCTGAAACAGAAGTTAATAATTATAAGAATTTCATTTGCACGGGCAAGAGCCTTTGTATCACTTCTCTCTTAAAATAAAAGTTTAAATGTAACATGGGTGACTGAAAATGTAACATGGACTGAAGATGGACTGAAGATCTATCATCAATACATTCAATGTTTTTCTACTACAGTTTTAAAATAACAGGAATTAATTTTTTGTTTTCTAACATTTCCCAAATATGTGTGGTGTGTAGAGGTATAACACAAAGTAACTGGCCAACTATGAATTTTATCGGACTTCTAAACACAATAGGTAACAAAGTTCCATTTTTATTTTGAGGAGTTGAAGCTTCCAGCCTTTACAGTTACACAGATAGCCTTAAAAAGCCTATGAGAAACTCAAAATAACTGTTGGGAAGCATGAACAAACACAATCATTCTGAAGTCGTTGGATTACATAGCTAAGCTACTGTGGCAATTTGTTGGGGTTTTTTACCCCCAGCCAATACCACAAAATTTACTATTGTCATTACGTACAAGCCCAGCCTTTTGTCCAACCTATTGTCCAGCATTTTGTTGAGCTTATTCTACTTGACCTGACTACAAGTGACTGCACATTTTCCACTCGAAGCAGGCACGAACTGGCTGGAATACAATACCCACTTCCCATGTTGCTCCACAGCACACAGCAGGCAGAGAACCAAGTTATTCAGAGAGCCAAGGGCTTACAGCAAAGGCTACACAGCTGAGATGCTTAGACAAGAACTCCTGCTGACTCACAACAAGCTAGGAAAGCAATCCTTCAAAGACGTTCTTCCACAGCATTCACAGGCTAAGGGACACACCGAGGTGCCTTACATGACCAGCCTTATAATTACTGAAAGTTCAATGCATCAAACACCAACCCGAAGCAAAAATGAAAACAAGATGTTTCATCTGTAGCTTTCAGGAAAGAGTTGAAGGTACCCAAACTCTAGATGAAAAGTATCTCATGAAGATGGAATAAATTAACAGTGCTAAATACATGGCAGTTCTAATGGCAAAACCACAGCATATTGTCACAGAATTAGTCCCGCTGTGTTAGCACACAGAGCTGTCCTCGGGAGCCACTCAGTGACTCCCAGGGATTAAGCAAAGCATGACTCAAGTCCCAAAAAAACCCAGTAATTTGCTTTTCCACACCTTTTATGTGCCCAAATGATGAGTACATGAAAATAGTATCTTTACATTTAATCTTTTCCTTAAGCCATTTGTGTAAATTACAAGTTAAGAAAACAACCAAGAGTTCCATCAATCAACTGATGCTTCTTTTCTAAAAAAAAAAAAATAAATAAGCAGAACTACTACAGTCTTGATCCTCCTCAGGATTTGTCCAAATATGTAGAGAAGGAAATCTATTCTGCTACTGTCATTTTTGAAGCACTAAACCCATTAAGATAAAGACACCTAAATCACCATGAATGATATCCAATTGCAACTAAATCATGTCAACAAATACTAACTATGTCAATAAATGCTACCTGAAAATGTATAAATTATGTAGTGATGTGCATTTACACAATTACTATGTATGGAACAATTAAGTAATTCCTGAGTGAATTTCCAGAAAACAGGCTACCTGGAAGACAGTTTCTTAGGCCTTAATAATTTAAATTTAACTGTTAAGAGTTTTATAACAATAATTGGGCATCGAAGTGTAAGAGGAAAAAGTCAAGAGGCAGAACACAAAAATAAAAAAATCAGCTTACAGAATCATAAATATACTGGAGTCAGAAGTGACCCACAATGAATATCAAAGCCCAGCTCCTTGCCCTGCACAAGACAGCCCCAAGAATCACACCGTGCCTGAGAGCACTGTCCAAACACTTCTTGAGCGCTATCAGGCTTGGGACTGTGACCACTTCCCTGGGGAGCCTGTCCAGTAGCCAACTCTCAGGGTGAAGAACCTTTTCCTGATACTCAACTTAAACCTCCTCTGACTCACTTCAGGCCATTCCCTTGAGTGCTGTCACTATCACCAGAGAGCAGAGATCAGTTCCTGCCCCTCCTCTTCCCCTCACAAGGAAGTTGTAACTGCAGTGAGGTCTCACCTCAGTCTTCTCCAGGCTAAGCAAGCCCAGTGCCCTCAGCTGCTCCTCCAGACCCTTCACCACCCTCAAGGCCTCCTTGGTAGTTACAACTCACATAAAACTGAACAGCTTTCTCCACCTTTCTTCTCACCCTCAGTCAACTCAACTGTACTAACTCAACCTGTTAAAACAATTTAAAACCCAAACCAAACACTTTTTACTAGTTTAACAAGCTTTCTCTGCACAATGCATACCCACTGAACATCACACCACTGCAAAAAGGAAGATGAAAAGGTAAAAAGGGGAAACGGATACAGGACCAAGAACACCACAGCACCTCCCTCTTTTCAGCACATATCAGTCACCTGATCTGTTAAAGCCATAACAAGAAGACACCTTCACCTGAAGCAATTTGTAACAAAAGCAAAAGCTGTTCTTTATATAAACAGCACTAAATCAGGATGGGGATTTTCCCAAGTGCTGTCAACACTGGAGTTAGACAGAGACCATGCTGTGGCACTGCAAGAAAGCTGCCTCTCAGCTGAGCCCTGAAGCTACCACCAGATAACAGGTCAGAACCAACACCGCATTTCAAACTCTCCATCACTTGCCCACCATCCAAGCAATACTAACACTATCCTCTACAAAACTCTCTGAAAACTGTGACAGACCAACTGATTACAGGCAGCAGCTCTTTATCACTGGAATGATTTCACTCCCTACATCTCCGCTGACACACTGGTTAAATGTTTCCAAAGGCCAGGATACTGTCCATATACTGCCTGCCAACAGTAACACGTGAGAAGACAAGAGACTAATTAGCTAAGACAACATATTTAGAAAGCACTTTATTAGACTGAGTATTAGTATCTTTGGGGTTTTAGCTACTACTGTGGTTTTAACAAATAAATATGATTTCAGCCATTACTGCATCATCACATCCCAATTCCACTTCTATATTTCAGTACTCAAGTAAACGTTAAGGTGTATAATTGTTGTGGTTCCTACAGTGACTGCAAACACACGGCAGAAAAGCTGTTGAAGAGCAACATTTTAGTAAATCGGCTCGTATAGAACCATGACATTTGAGATAAAAGATAAAAATTCAAACTGAGTTGCTTCACACAAAGGATTAACCATGCAAAAACGTGGGTTTTAACATCCAATCCCACACATAGCTATTATTTAATAGGCATCAATTATAGCCTTGTAAACATGCCCAGCATATGACCTGGCTGCAGATGCAATCATGTAATCCCACCTCTAATCCTTGAGCAGCCTCTAGGACGATTGTTACCTTAAATTCAAAGGTGCCCGCCTGCAGTAGAAAATTACATTGGTTGTAATTGTTAAAAGTCATCACAATCTATTAATCCCAATACTGAAAAGAATGACAACAGATTTATACACTAAGTTTGCATTTGTTTAACCATTCAAATAAGCAAAAAGAATTAACTCATCCCGCAAGTATCACAACACTTGCATCTATCCAGCTAAAATGTTGGATTGCTCTTGCAGCAAACGCAGGCAAATGATTTTATGGTAATGTGACACCTCCACAAAGACTTGTCAGCTGAAAGACCTTAAAATTTCAGAAACTAAACTGTTATAACAGTGCCAAGAGCAATTTTTCCTCACAACCATCTTCAGTCACACGCTCACTGTATAAACATGATATATGAGAAAACAAAGATTATTCTTCCCTGCAACTGTCCAGCTAAAATAATTTTTAGGATTATATACAGCTAGGCACAACTTTTCCACCTCAGAAATTAGAATGTCTATTTGTTAAGAGAAGTTTTCTTTATATGACAGAGTGATACATCCCACAGCTTTGAGACTGTATTGCTTCACACAATAGGAAAGACACAGCAGAACTTAAAGACATTTTGTCAGCTCATACAGACTCACAAAGTTCACCAAAGCAAAATAAAAGCAGTCAACATTTAAAGCTGAGCTTACCATGCTCCTGACACTGTTCTGAATGACTGGCTATGTCAGCAAAACCACAGCTTCATGGTTTGGCAAGCTGTCTTCTGATGAACAGTCATTCACTTGTGTAAACGATCAACAGATTCATAAACCCCCTGGATGGTAGGAAGGCAATGTGAAGCACAAAAAAGAGGTATACAGCAGAATGAAACTAAAAATAAAGCTGACAAGCTATCACTGTTGACCAGTTGATCTCCTGTGGTAAAGTTATACAAGCTCTCCTGACAATTCCATATCCCTGCCCATTTATCCATATAACAGTTACCCAGATGTGCCATGTGGTGGCCTAGAACAGCTCAGAGTACTGAAATGGAATGTAAATCATTAAAGCCAGCACGATTAGAATACTATCATCTCGGATGAAAAAGGAGTGTAGAGCTCTTAGGCATGTGTTTTATGTAGTTTTATGTGCTTTAGTATTTGCTTTGATTTTCTCCCTTTAACTTCACTCTGCCAATCCTTATGGGCTATCAACATTGAAATGAACTAGTGTTTTCATTTACTGTTTTCTCTCTTCCATTTACATCACAGAAACATTAAGGCTGGAAAAGACTTCCAAGATCATCAGGAGTAACCTCTGACTGAATATCACCATGTCCCCTAAACCATACCATTAAGTGCCACATCTACTCATTTTCTGAACACTTCCAGGGGTGGTGACTCCACCCATCCCTGGGCAGCCTGTTCCCAACCACTCTGACAGCAAAGAAATTTCTCCTGATATCCAACCTACACTTCCCCTGGTATATAACTTGAGGCCAGTTCCTTTTGTTCTATCTCTACTTATCTGGGAGAAGAGACAGACCCCCACCTGGCTACAACATCCTTACAGGCAGGTGAAGTGAGCAGTAAGGTCATCCCTGAGGCCTCCTCCTCTCCAGGCTCAACCTAGCTCCCACAGCTGCTCCTGAGGAGAACTGTGTTCCAGACCCTTGATCATCTCCACTGCCCTTCTCTAGACATGCTCCAGGCACCTCAATGTCCTTGCAAAATCTGTCTTTTCAAACAAAACATTTATATAGAGACATTATTTATTTCATTGCTTTGGAAGCAAAAGGGGTGAAACTCATCCCTATCCCATATAAAAGTCAAATCTCCACAAGTAGAATTTACCTTTAATACCTACGTTACACCAGGAAATAGCAAAAATTGAATGATAACAAGAAGACTACTTAACTGGAACAATGATACTTCTTTTACTCCAAGTAGTTAAGAGGTTCTTGGCCAGTAATTCCTCTACTAAGTAAGTCACAGCATGGTCTGGTTGGGATGAGACCTTCAAAGGCCACTCCAGCTCCAAAGCCCTGCTGAGGGGGCACTAGACCAGGTTGCTCAAAGCCCTGTCCAGCATGACCCGGAATACTGCTAACGATGGAGCATCACTTGTCTGAGCAGACTGTTCCAGTGTCTCATGACCCTCAGCAGAAATGTCTTCCTTATGTCCAATCTAAACCTACTGTCTTTCCATTTAAAATCATTGCTCCTGATCCTGTCATGACACACCTTGGTATGATGCCTCCCTTAATCTCTCCTCTGAGCCTCTGGTACACTGAGAGGCTACATCACGTAGTAGTAAATAATTTGAAGGAACTGATGGTTCTCTCACTCCAGTGAGCAAACAGAAGCAGCTCTCATACAGAGCAAAGTTACAAAAGAAAAAGTTTCCAAGGCAGGAGGATAGTTCAGGAATGATGCTATTATGCCACAAATACCAGCTTCCACAAGGGCTCTGCAGAACACAAGGCAAAACTACAAGTTGCAAATACAAGTGAATTTGTACAGCTCACAGACAATCCTGAGGTTACCACAAGTACCACGATCGTACCCAAAGCTGTAAGAACAATGAACTGCCTTTCTTACAAGGACATATCATCTATGATTTCTGACTGAACATTTGTGAAATGAAGCTGTGGCTGGGAAAAATCCTGCAGGGAACAGTACACTGTCAGATTTCCTAATTCATCAACTTCTGTGTTGGCCATGATAAAAGCAGTTTTATGATGATGCAGTTTGATGAAGTTTTTGGTAGCAACATCCCATGCTGGGAATCAAAATGAGCCAGAAAGGACACAAGATGTGAAACTGAGTATATACTATAAAGCATTGGAGAAGGTCTACTATAAATCCATGGATCATAAACATCAGCTTTTTCTTCATTTTTAAGTACAGTCTGCTATTCATATTTCCAAGTTCAGCAACTACTAGCAGCTAAGGTTTATGCAGGAGAGAAATTGAGCTAACAACGTGCAAAAGTACTGGACTATCGTTCCATATACAAGCTGTTTGAGAACGTGAGCTTCCTTCTCAGAAGTTTGAGATTAACACTTCTCTAAGAAGCAATGTCTCCAAATACTGCTATGGACATTGCGTTATCTGCAGAGCACCAGTCTGAATCTCGACCAGGACAACAGCAATTCAATATTGTTCCAGCCTGAGATGTTTAGCAGCTCCTACACAAGGTGATTCTCAGCACTAACTCCTATATGACAAATTCATTGTACTGAATTCACCTGTAAAGCGTTCAGAACAGGCTTTGTTCCTAAGATATATTTACAAGTCCAAACACAGTCTCTCCACAAGACACTTCAACAAAATGAAACACTGCGAGTACTTTTGCAGGACTTCAGATCAATAAGAATTCACTAAAGCCAGAAGTTGCAGAAAGTCTCAAGACCGAAGTAATAATTTAAAAAAAAAAACAAAAAAAAAACAAACAACCAATCCACCAAATTTGGATTACACTGAACTTGTAAAATTTTGGTGTTACCTACACTCATAAATTAGCTGTTACATGTTTCAATGGCTAGTCACAAAATTAGTCTAAATGTGCCCCTCACTTTTCTTTACCTTTTCACTTTGACTCGGGCTTCTCCCTATTAAAAATGACTGTTCTAAACAAACAAATTGTTATCAATTAATCTAAAAGAGGCTCCATTTGCAGAGTAAAAGCAACACAATTACGCTGATTGTCTAAGCCTGCAGATACTTCTGTAAAGGCACACCAATGCACTTCACACATTCAGGGCTATATTATTCGAATTTTTAACCAGTTACTTGGGTGGCTCAGAAAACAATTTTACAAAAAAAGCTTGGCCATCCTCTCAGAGTGAGCTGAAGCTGTGCAGTAACTACAGAATTTAAATTTGTTTAGCCAATCGTGCTACGATCCAGCAACAGGATGAGTTATAATAACATAAAATCTGAATAATCAAATCTGATCACTTATGCTACCAAAGAAAGTTTCATCTATTAGAATTAAAACTGGAAGTATTAGAATTAAGCAATTATCAAGGCAGAAAGAAGAGGACAGAAGTTCTAAATCAACTGTTTAAATATCAGTTTATATTCTGAAATACCGGTAAGACTTTTATGATGGCTTGCCATAGTAGTGTTACAAACAACAGTTTAAATGAAACAGACCAGTACAGTCTCTCTGTTAAGTCTCTGATGAGTTTTTCTATGACATATCTTGAAAATACTCTATATTCAATACACTGAATCAAAGCTTTCTACTTTGTTAATAACTGCATATCTGGAAAAGCTTTACAGGATGCAGACAATTTCTGTAACAGACCTTGTCTTAAACATTCACATTTTTCTGCATCATCGAGAAAATGATCACAAAGCATATCTACACCATAAAGTAGAAGTACTCCTTTCCTGTAGAGACAGGAGAGACTGTAATTACCACTACTTTCAAGCTAAGTGACCTGTGTAAGTTTATTAGCAGCCCATATAAGTGACAACTCTGAAAAAAACCAAGATCAATTGCAGATTGCCTGCATACTTTATTCCCAACATTCCTGCACCCAATATGGCCAGTTCAGAAAGGAGAAAATGATACTGGGAAGCACAACATTCAATACTCTCTGGCCTGATGACCAGCCTCTCCTCATTGTGGCCATCTGAAACTAGAAAAAAAACCTAGATTGGAAAGAAGTGGAGTGAGGGGATGACAGAACCACCTTTCAGGATCCCCAGCAAACACAAATTGATGGAGGATATGACTCTTCACACATGAAACTGAGGAGGGAAGCAGACAAGCACATATAAACAGGAACAAAAACTAAGAAACAACAAGGGAGAAAGCTGATAGGAAAAAAACCAATGAACAGACAGGAGTCAATACAGAACAACAACACAGAAAAATATGAATCGTACTCACTACAGCAGGAAACATCAATTTTCATTTTTATTCTAAACTTTGGTGGCCTGACTGTGTAAATTTCTTTGACACAAATAATTGCTATAAAATACGATGAACAAGTTACGCAGTGTGCCTGTCTTTTCTATCATTCCAGAAGAATTTGTTAACACAAGGAAACGTAACATGGACCATGCTGATTCTGTGGTATCTCCTGACAAGTCTTTGCATGAATACCTGCTCACAGGAGTGTTGCAAGACAGTCACAAAAGAGGTTACACACCACATTATATTACTGTTATTTATGCTTATTGCAATATAACATATTGACACACTGAGGTTATCCATGATCACACCTGTACATGTACAGGTGCTCGAACATGTGCCATGGCCAGGAACTGCTGTGCCCAATATCCCTGGGCAAAGCAGGAGGCACCATAAAATAAAAAATTATCTGCCAACAACATAAATACATACAGACATGTATGTGTATGAGCTATACAGGTATATATATAGATGTCATATACAACATAGATTATGCTTTTTACATTTTTTTTCTTTTTGCTTTTGAGAGGGAAGAATGCATTAAAATTAGATTGTTGTTTCTACAACAGACAGTTTCTGCAACATCAGACCACAGTCATCTTCTATTAACATTATTTTATCTCATCTTAGCCCCAGATCAACTTTCTGGGGAGACACTTAGATACTACATGATGCAGACATTTTGAAATGTTTTCTTTCTACACTGACTTCAGCATTCTCTACTAAAAAATACTAATAGGATACAAAAAAAAAGTGTGGTGAAAGGAAAGCTCTGAGTTTCCGCTCTTTCCATACGTTACATCTGTTGCGGGAAGAAGCACTGGTATGTAAGATAGTGTTTAAACAACCAACATTCATATAAAGCTGTAGCTGTCCTGTCTATGGAATTGCTTGAATAGCAAATCTCTATAAGGAAGTCTTGATATTATTTCAGATTCATTTGTTGCATCACCTTGGGACAGAAATGGGATAAGCCAAAAGAGATAATGGAAAGACTAGAATATGAACACAGCTGTTCATCCTAAAGTGCACTGATGCATTCCTGCCAAAATTCTTGTACAGCTTCAGACCCTGAAGAGTATCCAGTATCTTTACTTGATGAAAGCTTTAGAGTATTGTCTTCCTACAGAGAGCTGCAAACCAGGTGGGTTTAACACCTGAGAAACAACAGATAACAGCAGGAAAACTGCAGCCACCTACATTAAACCTTTTCACGAACAAAACTAATTTCTGCGTAGAGTCACTGAATGGGTTGGGTTGGAATGGATTTTAAAGATTACCTAAATCCAAACCTACCACCATGGGTTGAAAAGCACCTTTTCACTAGACTTATATATGCGTGTGTGTGTGCGTGCATATACGTTTGTAACATATTTTTATTATTCATATTTCTTGCATTTATTGCTTCTCCCAAATTAAAAATCTAATAGCTACTCGGTAGATTTTTCTGTTCTTAACTCAATGTAGTATCCAAAGCCTGTATACTTGAAAAAACAATCAATACTTGTAGCCAGAACATTCTATTCTAATAATGGAGCAGTCTTCATATTGTCAAATAACTTTCATACTCTTCTGTGCATTCCGGGCACAATTTTAAACGGACTTTTTTCTAACATTTATTCTAATTTCCTTATTTATCTAAAATTAAATTAGAAGATTAATGAATTATAATCACTCATAGGTCAGCTGTAGTTACATAGAAGCACAAACTCCTCCTAAAACCCACATATTAGCTCTCTCTCCAAGGCTTTAAGTCATGACTTTGGCAGGTTAACCAAAGCTGTGTTTGCAGTCCGGACACCTTAGTTACTCAACTCAATGACACTGCCTGCAAAGGCAGGTTGGCAGTATTCAGATCATCAGCCATAACATTTGTTTATTTTTGTTGGTCTGACACCAGGCCAGAAAATTTCAAATCCAAGTGATGAGATTAACACAATTCCTGGCTAGAGCACGTGTAACTTTCTACACACAGCTGAGCATAAAAGACCAATTTTGTCATGATGGAGCTGGACACTCTTTCACAGAGCCTGTGACTGCAACCTATAGCACGAACATGTTGAACAACCCTGTGGCTTCATACAATCAGCCTTGTGGTATACAAAGTAGAGGGAAAGAGGTCCTTGACTAGGCAGTCTTTCCACAGCTGACACTGCACGCTGGCCAATGGTGAAGTTACAAGTAAATGTTACTTTCATTGGGTGGAGATGCTGAAACAAAAATGGTATAAATCTGAATATGAGACAAAATGAATGAGGCACACCTTCTGCAACTTTCAGGAATAACTAGTACTTGACTTTTCAAAGCATTTCATCCAAAAGTCCCTATTCACAATTTCAAGGGTATCATTTCAAGGTATTTTTACAATACCTTTTTTTTATTCTACATGACAAATATCCTTCCAAATGTAAGTTACACATGCAAGTTGAACACTTTAAGCAATCAGCATCTCTCTAAAGCCAAATCATTTCCACACTGATCTGCCTTACTGTACTCCATTAAGGTGGTAGGATAAACTGCACTGATTGCATTTCTCTTTTAGGAAGCTATCCTCATAATCCTGCTTTAGAAGAAGAAAAAAAAGCCACTAGGGCTCAAAGGCAGCTTCAACCTAAAATAGTTACTAACTCATTCTACTCTTAAAGAGGTTTGGATCATTTCACTTCTCAAAAACAAAAACATGCTGTCCAGCAGCTCAAGGTAGGTGCCACCTCCA
Organism: Irena cyanogastra; assembly: GCA_013397155.1. NCBI lineage: Eukaryota > Metazoa > Chordata > Aves > Passeriformes > Irenidae > Irena > Irena cyanogastra. The sequence continues at coordinate 781,169 of VWZV01002316.1, forward strand.
AAATCCATCTCCTTCTTTGTTTTAACAGACCTCTCTTCTTTTACGATTTATGGAGTTTTGTGGGTAAGTCAGTAAAGCAACAGCTAAAGAACTGTTGAAACATTCTCTACAATACACTGAGCTTGCTTTGGTATTTGTGCTGTGCTCAGGCCTCTTCACCTCCATCAAAACAGAAGACTGGAACTGACACCCACCCAATAATTTGAGTTTCTCAGATGCACTACAAGAATGCAAAAACCTTTATTTCATCTGATATGTCACAGTGGTTTCCTTTGCTTAGATACTGCAGCAAAGGAAGAGATGTGGTATTTACTTCTTTAACCAATCTCCCAGTTTCTTTACTGTTAAGAAGTGGGACTGTCTACATGGTTTGAAGAAAGCAACAACGTGGAGCATGCCCAGCTCTTCAATCAGCAACTAAGAATTCCAACCTTTTCAAATCACTCTTCTCATTTAACTCCCCTTGAGTCTTAGAGCGGCATCATGTATAGAAAACACAGAAGGGAAAAATAGGAAAAAAAAATCAAGGTCATATCTTCCCACCAATACAGTGCAGTCTTATATACAACAGGAGGTTAGACAGTAGAAAAATCTAAAGTTTAAAACTACTTGCTGTCTCCCCCTGGCCAGCCAGGCACAACTGCCACCAGAGTATTCCCCTGAGGCCAGCAAGTGACATACAATGCTTGCCCTAACAAACAAGCACAAAGCAAGAGGTTTGTACACTTCTGAATGAAAAAAAAACCCTAACCAGCTGAAAGCAAAAATATATTAAAATAACATTGTAATCTGATGCCTTGATTCCAAATTCATACACAAGTAGTCACATCTTCTGCTTCACCAAACAGCCCAATGACTCCTTCAGAATTCTCACAAGCTTACTGCAAACAAACTCGGCTCTAAGATTTACACAACCCAGACTCAAGTGTAAGCTTTGGGTTCTCTCTGCTCTTAAATGAGAGGGAAGGAGATGAAAACCTTTGACATTTTTAGTCCTGTCTGAGCAGAAGCCTTATTTGATTTTGTTCTGTGTCATTCCTCCCTCACAGGATGGAAAGCAATGCTACATGTTCAGCACATGAATGACCAGATGAGCTGAGCAATACTCTAACAGAGCTGTTAAGTCTGACTATAAATCATATTCTAATTTTCTGCTCCTTCTAACTGCTGGAGAAATATGCAAATTAAGTAATTAGATACCTCAGAGAAGCATGTTCTTTGATTCAGCATCAGCTTTAAAAAAACAAAGGTAATTCATGCTTTAAAAAAACCCAGACAATACAAAAATAATTGAAGCTTATTTTCACTACTATTTAACACCACCAGTTTTCCATTATGGTGAACCAAACTCAGCAGTATTTAAAATCTGGAGGATTTATTGGCTGAAAAATGATAAATTTTTTTTTTAAAACAATATTTACCTGAGAACCACAATCAAAAGAACCTCCACTTTCCAGATTTATAATATCATCTCATCCAACCTTACTGAGTCTCTGTTTTAGTCACCTTGTGCCAAGAAAGGCTACTGGGCTCCAGTCAGGGAATACACAAGACTTGGGATACTCAACACCCACTAACTGTCCACTACTGTCCGCACAGTTTGGCCCATGGAGTGGTTCTTAATTCAAGTATCTTATTACATATTTTGTCTGATTTTCAAATAGATTAAAAGTAAATTTCACACAAATTTAAACATTTGCAGAAGACAATGCACATTCAATTCTGTACATACTTCCTCAATTACATAATCTCTATTACTTTGTCAAATTTCCACACCCAAACATTCACTTCGATGAGAAGAGCAACTTTCTACATATTTGAGAAGTTAACAAACTGCGCGCAGTCCACAGACTAAACAGCCTAATGAGAAACTGCCTTTATAATAACACATTTCCAAGTATGTGCAAGGGCAAAGACATTGCTTCTGTAGTTATACATGCTCAATTCAACTGAATCAAGTCTAGAATAAAAAGAAACACACAAAAAAACCCAAACAGGTGCACAATTAAGCCACAGGCTCAAACACTGTAGTACTGACTTTCTTCTTATTATTCATTTTACAGAAACTTTCAGTGATATCATGAAAGAATCATATAAGCATGATAAAATTATACTAAAAATTCTCAATCTGCATTATTTATTACAAAAAGCAACTTTTAAAATTCAAATTATTATTTTCAAATAAGAAACAAATATTTAAAGGAAATCTCATTACTAGAAATCAAAAGTATGTGTTCCTAATTTGCAAAATTTTTCATGCAACTGCTTTTACCTAAATAAAACAGAACTGCCACAGGTATTTTACATTTTAAAAGCAGTTTTTAAATTAACAGCATAAAACAAACACATCTCTAACGAAGACCATGTAATAAACATATCCTAGACTGGTCTGGGTGTCAGTAGAAAGACAACCTAGCAGTGAATTCTGGAATATTAGAACTGCTGAACAGGATGCTACTGAATGTTACTTCCAGAAAAAAAATAAAAATTCTAAAACATCAAGGTGCAAAATAATTAACAGAAGGAAAAAAATCACACCAAAAATTACACACATACCACTCAAATACCAAGCTTCTTACAAACTTCAACAGGGAATATAAGGGCTGCAATTTAATTCCCTTCTATACAGACACACAGAATTACACAGTTACAAGGGAAAAGCAATACTGAACATCCAAATTCTTTTTTTTTTCTTTTGTCCAGCATACAGAGTCACAACTCAAAACACCAAGGAAACTGCAATCCCAACAAAAGAGAGGTGGTTTTGATACTACTGTTGAACTCCGAAAAAACATTAAAAAATTTAAACAAGTGAGTATTAGGCACAGAAAGCCTTTTAACTTCAGGAAATAAGCTGGGGTGGTGGTGTGGGGAGGGAATCGTTGTCTAGGGAAGTATTTATCATCATAAAATGCTCTCCAAGCACACACTCTGGGTGCTTCCACAAGAGAAACAGTCACAAAGGAAGTCTCATCTGGCTGTTTCATAATCACTTTAAACCAGTAAAAACACAATAATTCTGAAAAAAGAATTTGCTTCTCCTTTTTTTTCAATGCTTGCTCCTTCCAACACACCACCAGAAATTTAGAGACCAGATGGTGACATAGACATCACTAAAGCTAAACTTTGATTTACAAACACTAAATACCCACTCAAACTGGATCAGCTCCCTGATTCCCCTCAAAATCTCCCAATATCTTGTGTCATACACAGACACAAAACTCTGAGACAGAAGCAGGCAGCCAGGGTGAGAGAGAAAGAAGTGTTAGACCAAAGTGTCAGGATGAGATCTGACCACGAAGACCTCAGAGCAGGTAAGGCACAAAATCTCATTAGAAATTAGACTTTCTCATTAAGAAAGCAGTCCAAGTTACAGTCTGAGGGCTTAACTCTGATTCTATTTAGAAGTTTTCCTGTTACTCACAGGAACCTCATAGTTGCAAGGAACTATGCAACCAACAGTTCTGGTTGCAACCAATATATTTGGTTGGTCACACTTTACCCAGTGATTTAGACACTGAAGTAAAACATGTAACATTTGTAGAAGCCTTAATTTCCATGTTAAATGGCAGAAAAATCAGCATCTCCTTGAATCCACATGATCTATATTCAAGCAAGCCAGAAACCTCAACTTTGGAGAACTGTTGATTGTTCTCAACTTCCTGAAAACCTGCCTTCCTGAATCTTCATTTTCTTTTTTATTTGGAAGAACTGGGAAAAGTTCTCAGCCTTGACCAAAGGAAGAACAAAGCCATCAAACCAGATCAGCTATGAATTTCAGGGACCAGCAAATGCAAATCACAGAACAGAGAAAATAATGCAAAAGCCGGGCAAACTATACAAAATACAAATATTGTGATTGAAAAATGATAGTTATTTTGAGATACATAGAACTGATATGAGTTTAATCCAGTATCATATAAGAACTAAAACACACATCTAAAGACAAGTTTGCAATCCTCACAGATCCTTCCTGGAAAGTTATTCTGCAGAAAGTCTTACAATCACGGTAATATACTCAGAAGCTTCTCATCTTTGAATATTTAATAAAACTAACACAAATTTGATGTACTTGAATATATGTGTAATAAAAACCTATTATAATTCAACCTTGAGGTTTGCACCTTGGTGAACTCATTTAATGTTTAAGCAGTCTTCTTCACAGCTAGTAAAATCACTAACCATTAAAGGAACCCAAATTAAATACTGCTTACTACAAATTCAATACAGCTATTTAACTGCTTTTTAAGAATGCATTATTCAAATAATCACCAAAATACTTTCTGAATATTAAAAAAAAATTCTAGTTTTTTGGTAGAGTATTTTTCTACAGCATAGTCTTCTAGTGGTATTCTGTCACACTGTACATGCTATCAGGTAACCAAACAACTAAGATGCTCATAGTACAGAAGACAGGATCATTAGTAGTACTGAACAAATAACCCCAAACATCAAGTTCTTCTGCTTGCTTGACTTTTAGTATAGTTTAATAAAAATTAAGATTAATTATGATTATGTAACATGATTACATAATTCACAAATTCTACTATACAAAACCAAACTCAGAAAAGCAGACAAAAGAAAGCCCTAAGCAAGTCTAAATGCACTCCCTTTAAGTATGTAGAGTGTTCATTTTCTGAACAGACTAAACAGCCTGTGCCATAAATAGTTTAACTTAAAAAATGAGTGCAGCTTATATAAGCCTGTGGCAGTCAACCACTTTTGCTGATGATACTACAACCAACAATGGCAAAAAAAGTTCAGAAAGCAGGACTTAGGAACTAATTCAAAATACCTGTAGTCCTCACTCCAAGGCTGACTAAGTAAGGCTACTTAGGCAAAGTTTAAGTTCAAATATTCCATGAATTGTCAACTGATAGAGCAATCCAAAGATTATGATCAAGAGAAGTTATCGAGAGTAACCCCAAAGCAGAAATTTGCTACTGTCACGAGGACAGAACTTCTCACATAAGACACATCTGTTCTTTCTGGAATCTGTGTTCTAGCACATAATCAAAACATAAGAAGCAGCATATCAAAACGTCAATGTCATAACTACTTTCCTCTCACCTGAATCATAAAACCTATAACTCTTAAACCTATTTTTTTTTTCCCCTTCTTCTACAGCTCACAAATCTACCTTTCAAAACTTTCAAAAAACAAGAGACATTTAGAGACTTTAGAATCTTACTCCTTAAACTTCTTTACAGGAAGCTGGACAAAACAATAATCTGTGGTATCTATTTTAACAGGATTCAGAGGTGGGAGGGTAGCACATAAGGACTGCCTGGTTTGGGGGGGGTCTTTCTAAAACTCAATTCACAGAAGTGAGTCAAACTTCTTTTGATCTCTTCCTGTCAGCTCCCCAACACCAACCCCCTTCAGCTAGTTCTCTGAGCCATCAAGTCCATGAACTGACACCCCACAGGGACCATGGCTTCACTGAGCTCAGGATTGACAATAAGAAGCTTTCCCCCCCGCCCCATCCAACAACAGGAGAGTGAGAATAATCTCTCTTTCAGAAGATACGGATTTCTTAAAAAGTAAGAAGTAGGAGCTCTTCTTCCACCTCCTCTGTGCTTTCAGGACAGGACTCCTCCATCAGACTGGAGACACCAGTCTACTACTACCGTGTGTCAACTGCTCCGTGACAGACGGACATGAGAACAAACTGCACTGGGATTTCTGAAATCAAACCCCAAGAACTGAACGGCACAGATAAGAACCAAACAGCACAACCCTCCATGCCTTGATCACATCTTGGGTAACATATGTTCTTAGGAGAAGTGTCATAAATTTTTGCTACAACTTTTACAGAAAAAATGTCTCAGTTAAGGCTAAGCAGCTTTCAAGTGACTGAGTGTTCCTACAGAAATAGAAGTACTGTTTATCACAGTACCAGAAACGTCTGTGTTGTTGGTACTAGTGCCTCCATGAGTAACAACAACAGAGATCACTGAAGATGCCTCAGTGTCCACATTACTGTAGAAAGATGTCACTCACCTGATGGAACTAAGACCATCAAGGCCTGCTGTACAGAGTTGCCGAGAGGATTCTTTCTTCTCTTTGGAAAATTTCAAGTTGTCCTCTACAGAAGCCATCTCCCTCTTACAGACTCCTTACTCTTGGATGAAGGAACTTTATTTCAACACTTAGGTGAATTTTGACTTTTTTTCTCTCTCTTTTTTTTTTAATACAGTAGATTATAATTTCTAAAGACGGACCAAAATAGCTGATCTTGCTCAGGTCTCTCTTAGGCCTAAGGCTACCTTCAGCCTCATTTACTTCAACTCCCAAATCTTGAAAAGGATTGGCACATAGAACATTTACTTGACTTAGAACTTTCTTTAAAGCAAAAGAAGCATTTACAGCATCTAGAAGGTGGGCTTCAAAATCAAAGGAGCAGATTTCATTTAAGAGAACCTACATTCTGCCATTTATGAACTTAATTCAGCTGCAACAGATGTGGTACAAACTCTCTCTCTTCCCTGTCTGACCTCTCTTCCTTTAAACTGGATAGTCTGAGAAAACAATAATTAAAAAATGTTTGTTCCACAAAGTGCCAATGAACTCAACGCAATACAGAAGGAAGCTGGATGCAAACAGGGATAATTCTCACTGTCACTGCTTACTACTGAAACCAATACACATGGAAGAGTAACAGCTTCAGCGCAAGAGCAGGAGAAAGTACAAAACTGCAAACATATTCCTGAGCAATTATTCAAGAAGTCCTTACTCACAATGCATGAAGCATTCAGTTCAACAATGAGATTTGTTATGAAACACCTGCATAAAACATTGATGCTCATGGAGTTGGAACAGCATGCAAACTTTTATAACCACATTTTCATGATGCTGCCCAAACAGCAGGAAACAAAGCATAGATAAAAGATTAAAATAGCTGTTCCCCTGTGCTGTCCAGTTGAAACTTACTAATGAGTTGAAAAAAATCCATGCTAATGTACAAAAGCACTGATAAAAGTTTTAAAATATACTTTTGTGTAAGTGTTCTGAATTCAGCTACAACATTTACTCAGCAATTACTGAAATCACATTTGCAAATGTCCAGATCATCCAGCAGCTAAAACTTTTTACCAGGAAAGAACATACAGTGACTTTTCAGCAGAATATACAGAAAATAACTTAAAAAGTTTTAACACATTCAAATCAGCAGTGAGAAGATATTTGATGTAATGCTTGCTAGTAGAAATTTAACCTATTCATATTTTTTTGAGCTACTATGAAGCAACAGAGAAATTGTACCAAATTAACACTTTGTCTTATCTACAGAAGTAATTTCTGATCCAACATTAGCAGGATTACAGTGAAAATTACTATTCCTTCAAGATAAACAAGAAAAGCAGATACACTTTAATGCAATGCTCTGCAACAGCCTAGTACCTGGCTGACTATTTCTGCAAGCTGATCTTCAAGAACATCCACATGAAAGCCAAGTTCTATATTTCTTTCATAACTTACACAACATCTAGGTAAAAAAAAAAAGACAACAAAAACCAACCATCTCCTATTCATCAGCTCTTATTGATCCAATGCCCAACACGAAAGAGCAAAACAAATCTGTAACTCTTTCAAGTGCTAGGAAAAAATGCCCACATCTTGAGTCAACCCAAAGTATACAAACTCCCCACTGAACACAAAGATTTACACTTGAGGATTTATACCAACGTAATACACGTAGAACAAACAAAGCCTTTTGCAAGCCAATTTCTAATGCAGCTGTGACATTGTAAACCAGGAAAGAGTTGTTCAAACAGATGAGATTTGGGGGCAAATCACCTCAAAATATAACCAAGGAATAGAAAAATGCTTAAGCATAAAGCTGCAACAAGATTAAAATACCAGCACTGCTGTGGTTCTTTTTACCAAATCTAGCAAGAAACAGTTAGTACTGAATGCAGTTTATTAAATCATACAAGTTTTTTTTTTCCTGCCACAACATCCAAGACAAATACTGATAGCAACAGGGTTTTTTTTCCTAAAAACTTTCTATTTGTCCCTCAATCAACCATGATTACACAGAAATTGACCCACTTTTCAAATTAATGTACACTTTAGTGGATACACAATCTCATTTAAAAGACAGTATTTCGAGTGTGGAACAAGACTGATTGAACAGAATCTACTGAAAGGTGTTTTCCAGAAAACACTCTTAAGGATCCACCAGCAAGCCCACATGCAGGTAGGAAAACATCTGTACTTGAGCTATGTCAGCCAGGCCACTCAACACTACCACGGCAGAATGACCTCTCTCTCTCCCTGTGATTTTGCTACTTGCTTACAAAGCCCCCTGCTTTAAATCGCTCTCTGAAAAGAGCAGTAATTTTCCTTACAATAGAGCCAGATTAGGACAAAACCTGGTAATTCAATGCTTTTAAAATACCACTACTATGAATTCAGGCCCTTAATAAAATAAAGCCCACCAGGAAGTGAAGAACTAATGCTTCTTAAAACCACAAAGCTGTATATAACCTCAACAGAGATGGCATTTTTCATTTTTACATTGTAGTGCTATGCTGGCTATTTTAAAACAATACTTGAAAAGGGAAGAACATTTAACATAGTAATAATCAGTGGGGTGTAAGAATATTGAAATGTTACTTCCACTCTGACATTAAGCTGAGACAGACATTGTGATCTATCTGGTATAATTAATCTTCAAAAAGAAGAAAAGAGCAAGAAAAATGCCAAACAATAAGAACTCACTGCACAACTTGAACTGTATCAGCAATACTGTGGCACTGTCTCACTGTATTACACACTGAATTTAGTGACATGTATTCCAGCTTCTCAAGTCAATGAAAACACCTCAGTGATGTTTTTTCTGGAAGTTGTGCATGTGAGTCTCCTGGATACAAATACCACAGTGCCACTTCCTAAACACTGACTGATACAGGACAGAAGTTGCTGACCAACCACCCTCCTCACACAGAACAGGAGATACCCAGCATGGATACCACAGAATCACCTACACTATCACCATTTGTCTGGAGCTGGAAGGAGCATTTTGCTTAAGTATCACAAGCACATTCCCAGTCGGAAAGCCTTTCAAAGGACAACTTTGACACTTGAAGGTTTGGCAGACTACAAGAACCTATTCTACCAGTGTTTTCAACCAACACCTTAAACATTTGCACACGCAAGGCTAAACAAGTATTTCAAAACTCATTTTTCCATTTACAGCAAGAGCTTCACACGTAAGACCTGGCACCATGACATCACCACACATTCAACTTCTGCAAGATGGTTCTCAATCTCTCACACAAACAAGACAGTCAGTATTGCCCTTCGACCACTATTTTAGCCATACAGAAATGCCCATACAGAAATAAGCCTAGAGAAAATTTGTACTATACAGAAAACCAAGAGTTCCAACTTGGAAAAAAAAAAAAAAAGGCAGTAATAGAAAAGTTTGCCAGAGATTTGAAACTAAATTCCTAATATCAGTATACTGCATTAGGTAACACTAACATTTTTCATTTTGGCTTTATTTTTCTGTTTGAGTAAAGACAGGGACAGAGACAGGAAAAGATATTGCAAAACCACAAGTCACAGATATTTCTACCATGTACCTTCCAGCCAAACGTAGCCCAAAAGGTGCTTATGATAATGTTTCAGGCTCTGTATGAAGACTCTCAGTTTCACACTCCATTTTTTACCTGCCTTTTAACCATACCACGTAACAAAAATAACTTCCACTGCAAACACTTTTAGTTACACTTTGCTTGCACTTAAATGTGTGCACACAGGCATGGCGCCTACTTCAACTCACAGCAGAGGGAACAGCAGCATAGATGCTCCCAGAGCAGAATGTGTCACAGCACACTTGAGTTGGATGACTAAGCACACACTTAGACTTGACGTTACCCAAAATTTACTAGATTTGATCATTTACTCAATGACTCAATCATCACTAAAATACCTTTGGTGTCAAAAAAGTAAATCAAAGGCTTTTGCTTGTGTTGGTGATTTTGCTGGAACACTGAAGCTGTGAAAGTAGGAATTTGAAAATTACCCCAGTTGAAGACAATGCGCTTTGAAAAATAATTCGGTAAAACATCTTATGTTTCCTATTTCTTATGAACTGCAGCAACCCATGCAACTCTTACCCTAATCAAGAATACTTTTGCAGGTCATACTTTGAGGCTACTTATGCTGTTTACAAATACATACAAAATGAATCATCACAGGTTTGAAATCAGGAGAAAGCCTCTACAGACCAGTGCAACCAAAAATTTAATTTAAGCCCTACATAATTCCTGACAGGGGACAGAGGAGAGTTATTGCTGGATAACCCAAAGAATCACATCAATGTATTCTCCTGGATGACTTCAGAGGAGTCTTTTTCCATTAGGATTACCTTTTACTCTGCAACTCAAGAGAGAGACACCAGCACAGACATCACCAAAGCTGGCTGAAAGTCAGATATGTTTACACAATACCTATTCAACTTATCTAGTCTTCCTCAAGATGAAAAGTCATGGAAAGAAAAAGGAGCCTCAATGAGATTCAGGAAATAAGAATGGACACAGATTTCACAATACCCTCATTACATTTACCTGCAATCATTATCTGCAAAGATTATAACACAAGATGAAAAAAATACATCATTAAAGTATAATTTCATAATAAGAATACATCATACTTATTCAGATACTTGTGTTTAAACCAAAAGACTCAAGATTAAAGGCAGGCTTAAATGCTGATTTTATTACTCTTTACTAATGTGTGCAAAATTCGGTATGTTGGTAATTTTATGGACAAACAGAGACAGTCTATATATACATTAATACAGGCTGTTATGGCACTCTTCAGATTGCTGCTGTCAACAGACACCATTCAAAAGGCAGGACAAAGTGCAAGCTTTAACAAATGTTGTGAAATACTTTATTTTTAAGAATCCTGTTCCTCTCTCTCTACAAAGAGGAAATGAATTTAACATTTCTTCTTTTTACATGAAATATATTAACTGCAAACATACTTAAGGAGGGGCAGAAGAAAGTGTTGTTTTTCTCGCAGATCTAGAAAACAAAATTAAAGTCACCAGAACAGTGACTGCCCTTTGACCATGCAAGCTTTACCTCTAAGTTTTAAGAGTTCTGTCATACTAAGTCCTCTGGAAACATTAGTGACCAGGTGGACCCGCTATAGAACATAAGCCCATAAAAAAATACTACTCAATTTTATCACAGTAAATACCAGCACTAAAAATAACAAACACATATTGACACATCAGCTGGATAGGTTGACCTGACCACTCTCAAGATTTATTTAGAATTGAACAATAGCATCGTCAAACCTATTAGCATTGAGACCTTCCATAACAGTTTTATTCACGTTTACCTGAACACAGTGTCTTACTTTAAGTTTTTCCCTTACTTTCCAAGTGTGGCATATCTGAGCCATTCCATTTTTTTGGACACATGGACTCTCTACCAAAACCTGAAGTACAGATACTCCCAAACCACCTAAGTAATTGTCTTTCCTCTCCTTGTTTTCTCCTTGCCAAAGCCAGGAGAAACAACGGCCAATATCATGTTACAAGTTATGTTTGAACAAGGAGAAAAGCACAGCGACTGCACAGTCCTACACTAACACTGAACAGCACAAGTAAGAGCTGCATCCATCCACCATACCCACTCACATTAAAAAAAAAACAACTAAAATGAAACTCAAATTAATCTCAGAGCCAATACGAGCAGTCGGTAAGATCTCAAACCCGATCTGAAGCCAAGACTCTGGACAGAGCATAGCCAAGGCCTTGCTACCTTTGGCGGCCTTCTATTTCTAGAGCCAAGGCACAGCAGCAGCAGCAGCATCGCGCTGCAGTCACGTCCACGGGGCAGTGGCAGCGTTTACCTGTGAATCCATTCGCTTTTTATTAATTAATTTATTTTTACTCAGCAAGAGCAGCATCAGTAGCCCAGCAGACACCACAGCCCCTGCTCAGGGGACACCCGCACGGGATCCCCGGGCAGTCCGCCCGCCTCGCTCCGCAAAGGGCTCCAAAAACAAAGACCAAAGTTTTCCCTGCTCGGTGCGTGGGAGTGCGGCAGCAAAACAGAAGCTAGGATCAACACGAGCCGCCTCCCGTCACCACACCCGGGCCCACGCAGGGCAGAACACCCCCTGCTCCCTGGGGCAGCCTGTCTGTGTCCCCCGGGACGGCTGCAGCCCGCTCCCACACGGGGAGGGGGGGATACCCACAGCCCGGCGGGATGGGGGAGCAGGGGGTGTCACCCGAGCCTCCCTCACTGACCCCCAGCAGCGGGGCGGCCCTGCTGCCCCCAAATTCACCCCCTACGCCTCTCCCTCACCACCACCCCCCCCCTCACCGTGCTGCGCTGGGGGCTCGGCTCCGGCTGCGGCTGCGGCTCCGGCGGCTGCATTCCCGCCCTCCGGCTCTGCCCCGGGCCCCGCTGCGGGGGCCCCCCCGCTCCTTCTGAGGAAGGGGAGAGGGAGAGGCGCGTGCCCCGACGGGCGCGGGCGCGGGCAGCGGAGGCTGGAGCAGGGACAGGGGTCCCGGGGCAGAGCGCGGCCGGGAAGCGCTTCNCTCCGCGCTGGGGGATCCCTCCTGTCCCTCCGGCCCGGCACCGCGGGAAACACCCAGCGCCTTTAAATGAAGCTTCCCCGTAGCCGGGGCAGGACACAGTGCTGCGTGTTAGGGGTGGTTGGGGATCCTCGTCCCGGGCTTCCCCCTCTGGTGAAGCCTGAGCGTGGTTGGGCAGTGGCTGGAGCTAAGGTGTTATTTTCTGAATGTTGACAGCAGCGGTACGTGCGTAACAGCGGTTTACGGCACAGTTCACAGAATCACGGAATGCGTCAGGTTGGACCACAGTGGGTTATGTGGCCCAGCCTCCCTTCTCATGCAGGGCCACCCCAGAGCACATAGCACGGGGCTGTGTCCAGACGCTGCTGCAGTGTCTCCAGTGAGGGGATCTCCGTGCTCACTCTGGACCATCTGTTCCAGTGCGTCTTCTTACACAGCACGGGATAGCTATGAGCAGAAAAACGCGTGCTGTGCTCCTGTTCAAATGTCTCATGATCCTGTGCCAGTCCAAGTAATCTTTTTGTGTCCCTCTGCTTGCAGGACAGACTCGAGGCTGCTACGATTAATATAGATTGATCCAGTGTGAACTTTTAATTGACATCTACGGAGGCTGAAATCTTCCTGTTGAGGCAGAGCCTTACAGATGGTTTAGTGGGTGTACACTGATTTTTCATCCACAAGCGGGGCCTTGAGATCATATTCGGTTTGTATGCCAGCATAAACTGGTCTAAAGCATCTTTTCCCAAATCATAAACACCATTATTTGTGTTTTTCAGGAATTGTGTGTGTTTAGATATTTTTCTTTGTTTAGACAGCATCTCTCTTGTGTAGATTTTTTTAATCTTTTTTGCTTTTTTGTCTTTACAGTTTCAGAGCCACAGAAACACCACTGCACTGATACCAATGAGAGCAGATGCAGAGCTCTGTAACCACCTTCTGTCTCTCTCTGGTAGAGAATTGGAAGTGCAGGGGGGGGACCTGTGCCTTGTATTGTCATTACTGACTCTCCACGTCATGTTCCGTGTGCAGAGGCCTCGGCTCCTGTGTCAGAGGTTGTGTGGAGATAATTAAGGAATTCCTGTATTCTAATCCCTACATTGGAAACACGCCAAGCCTGACTAACATTTCTGGAGAGGCAAGATGCAAAACTGGAAGTAAACAGGATCTCAGTGCAACAATACTTTTATCTAAAAGAGTTTGATTCTTATCCTCTGATTGGAACTATTGTCAAGATGCTGATGTGCATATTTCTCAGCAAAAATCCATAATTTCCAAATACAAGCATGTGCTGTTAATGCCAATGAATAGCTCTCATAGCTATATCTAGTCTCACTTAAAGTGTAAGAAACAGCCTTTGGTACAGCTGTTGATGTTGTGCACATGGCAGTTTCTGTGCCCTGGTTTGCACGTGCTGGCCATGGCTTCTTCAGCATTTTTTGTGTTTTCCAGCTACTGTCTTAATTCATCCTGTTATTTGTTGGTTCCAGATTTTTCAAATCAGCACCTGAGTCACTTTGTCACTGCCTCTCTGTAAAGTCCTTGTACTACAGCTCCAGTGTGTCCTGGCAAACCACTGTAGCTTCATACGAGTGGGCTCCATGGCTCCCTTTCACTTCAGAAGCAACCAGTGATTTGTTTTTGTTTGGAAATTATGCTTTTCCTCTGCAATTCTCTGCAAGGGACTAACGGAGGACTGTAATCCAGCAATTGCCTGACTTTTATCCCACTTTCAAAGCAGCAGTGTTCCAACAGAAATTGCAGACACTCAGAATATTTCATCTATCCCTAGCTAGTTGTAGGCTTGAGAGCAGGATTGTGAGACTGGGAAATTAATCGGTCTTGAAACTTCACAATTAATCATAGCACAGCCAGGGCTATGCTCAAGAATTTAAGAAAAAAATCCTTATGGGTATTAGGTGCCTGATTACCCTGGAAATCAAAGATTGTGTATGTTCTAACTTTGCTGAACACATCTCTGAAAGCAGTTAATTTTATTGCTGATCCAGCTTTTCTGTCTCTTAGCCATATGACAACTACAAAAATTGATTATACGGAAAAGTAATGTTAGGAAAGCACTTAATGCATTTTTAGCCGCTTCTAATGGGATTTAGCAGCTGGAAACAAGGAGAGCTGGCACTGAGTAATCAGGGCTGTTCTTAGACAGCTGTGTGGGAACCAGAGTATCAGGACTGAAATAAATCACCATTTTTTTCTGTATTTTAAAAAATGCGATATATGCAACAAAGAATTTGAAAGCTAGCCCTCAATACTTGCAGCTCAGACAGTTAACTTGAAATCCAGTGGAATTCATTGTNGGCGCTGGGGCCGCCGGGCGGGGCGGGGCCCCGGCTGCGCCCAACGGCATCCGACATGGCGCGGCCCGCGCGCTCCGGACCGCACGGCTCTCGCGAGACTTGGCGGAGGCAGCAGCTGGCGGGGTGGGGGNAATCTAGTCCTGTAATAACTTCTAGATGAAAATGCCCCTGGGTTCTGTATGATTTTTTTTTAATGTAATGCTTATGGCAGATACTACTGCCCATCTTTAAAAGGCCTCAGGTTTGGATTTAAATTCCATGCTACATTAATTTTTAAGCAGAACAAAAATGTAGTTATTTCTGCTCCCCTTTTCTCTTTATGAGCAACAATCCAAGAGAGCCATTTTCCTATTTTGGAAGAAAGCAATTTTATGCATGTTTGTGCCTAGGAATTACAGTCAGAAAAACATCTTGGTAAAATAGGTTCCATAGGTGTTCTGTCTGAATAGTTCTATACTTTACTTAGTTCCATTTACAAATCAAAAGCATAATTTTCAACGTAAGCACTGTAAACTGAATCTTGAATCTAAAAAGTCAGATTGAGTTCTTTCCCCCTGTTACACCATGGTCACTGTTTTGCACTGAAATGCACCAAATAAGTTTATTTGGTGATGCCTAAAGGAGAATACAGTCTCACTGTGTGGGAATGCAGTGCATCCATTTGTCAGAGTTTTAGTCAAAAAAAAAAAAAAAAGCTACATTTTTTTGGTCCTAAAGTACTTCANGTGGAGATAATTAAGGAATTCCTGTATTCTAATCCCTACATTGGAAACACGCCAAGCCTGACTAACATTTCTGGAGAGGCAAGATGCAAAACTGGAAGTAAACAGGATCTCAGTGCAACAATACTTTTATCTAAAAGAGTTTGATTCTTATCCTCTGATTGGAACTATTGTCAAGATGCTGATGTGCATATTTCTCAGCAAAAATCCATAATTTCCAAATACAAGCATGTGCTGTTAATGCCAATGAATAGCTCTCATAGCTATATCTAGTCTCACTTAAAGTGTAAGAAACAGCCTTTGGTACAGCTGTTGATGTTGTGCACATGGCAGTTTCTGTGCCCTGGTTTGCACGTGCTGGCCATGGCTTCTTCAGCATTTTTTGTGTTTTCCAGCTACTGTCTTAATTCATCCTGTTATTTGTTGGTTCCAGATTTTTCAAATCAGCACCTGAGTCACTTTGTCACTGCCTCTCTGTAAAGTCCTTGTACTACAGCTCCAGTGTGTCCTGGCAAACCACTGTAGCTTCATACGAGTGGGCTCCATGGCTCCCTTTCACTTCAGAAGCAACCAGTGATTTGTTTTTGTTTGGAAATTATGCTTTTCCTCTGCAATTCTCTGCAAGGGACTAACGGAGGACTGTAATCCAGCAATTGCCTGACTTTTATCCCACTTTCAAAGCAGCAGTGTTCCAACAGAAATTGCAGACACTCAGAATATTTCATCTATCCCTAGCTAGTTGTAGGCTTGAGAGCAGGATTGTGAGACTGGGAAATTAATCGGTCTTGAAACTTCACAATTAATCATAGCACAGCCAGGGCTATGCTCAAGAATTTAAGAAAAAAATCCTTATGGGTATTAGGTGCCTGATTACCCTGGAAATCAAAGATTGTGTATGTTCTAACTTTGCTGAACACATCTCTGAAAGCAGTTAATTTTATTGCTGATCCAGCTTTTCTGTCTCTTAGCCATATGACAACTACAAAAATTGATTATACGGAAAAGTAATGTTAGGAAAGCACTTAATGCATTTTTAGCCGCTTCTAATGGGATTTAGCAGCTGGAAACAAGGAGAGCTGGCACTGAGTAATCAGGGCTGTTCTTAGACAGCTGTGTGGGAACCAGAGTATCAGGACTGAAATAAATCACCATTTTTTTCTGTATTTTAAAAAATGCGATATATGCAACAAAGAATTTGAAAGCTAGCCCTCAATACTTGCAGCTCAGACAGTTAACTTGAAATCCAGTGGAATTCATTGTTAAATCTAGTCCTGTAATAACTTCTAGATGAAAATGCCCCTGGGTTCTGTATGATTTTTTTTTAATGTAATGCTTATGGCAGATACTACTGCCCATCTTTAAAAGGCCTCAGGTTTGGATTTAAATTCCATGCTACATTAATTTTTAAGCAGAACAAAAATGTAGTTATTTCTGCTCCCCTTTTCTCTTTATGAGCAACAATCCAAGAGAGCCATTTTCCTATTTTGGAAGAAAGCAATTTTATGCATGTTTGTGCCTAGGAATTACAGTCAGAAAAACATCTTGGTAAAATAGGTTCCATAGGTGTTCTGTCTGAATAGTTCTATACTTTACTTAGTTCCATTTACAAATCAAAAGCATAATTTTCAACGTAAGCACTGTAAACTGAATCTTGAATCTAAAAAGTCAGATTGAGTTCTTTCCCCCTGTTACACCATGGTCACTGTTTTGCACTGAAATGCACCAAATAAGTTTATTTGGTGATGCCTAAAGGAGAATACAGTCTCACTGTGTGGGAATGCAGTGCATCCATTTGTCAGAGTTTTAGTCAAAAAAAAAAAAAAAAGCTACATTTTTTTGGTCCTAAAGTACTTCAAGTATTTAACACTATCATGAAAAAAACAGGAATATGTGCCTAAAGTAAGAAGGGACCATTTTTTTTTCATACTATTTTCCTTATGGAAGGAAATTACCTTGGGATGAAATCTAAGCAGTCATATATGGGTCTGTGGTAGTACTTTGTGTAAGTGTCAGGTCCTGCTGACCCCTGTGGTAGTTTGTGTTCAAGAAATTGCAGAATTCAGGCTCTAAGCAGGATTATTTAGGTGGAAGCCCATGGAACTGGAGCTCACAGTTAAGGATATCCTTTCTATGATAATTTTAATTCTGCCTGCATATTCTTTAGCAAGTCCTATGCCATTGGTTTGTAAGTCTGCCTCACTTCTCTGCGTTTCATTGCATTTAAAGAATGTATCCTTGGCCTTTGCTCACCTTAAGGTGAATTCTCTGCCCTAAAAACAATTTCTAGAGCACAATTCATCTACTAGATTCCAAATGTAATCAAAACTTTTTGGAATTATGCAGCATCCTTTGTACTTTTCCTTCTGCTAAAGTTGTTTGCAAAGCTATTGTAAAGCTGTTTTGGCTGCTAGATACCCTGGTTATTTTTTCCTTTCAAATTGGTGTCAGCTAATGTCACTGAGCTACCAGCAGAAAATGTTTGTCTTAACAGTGTTCATGGATCAAGAAGTTGAGCTCAAAGAAGATATCTTGGAACTTACTTACTACTGCAATAGTGAAACTGAGAAGTCAAAATAAACCTCTGAGAAAATGGAAAATATTCCCAAGGGCAGTCAAAAATGTTACTGCAGTCAAAAAATCTTTTGCTGCCTTATGAAGTGCAGATCTAAATAACTGCATATTGTTAGACCCTCAGAAGGAGTCAGCTGACACAGTTTGGGGAACATGTTGGTGTATGTTTAAGTGTGCATGTGTGTCCAGGAAAGGATAAGGCATTATCCCCCACTATTCCCTTTTTCCCTTATTCTCCACTTCACATAAATGGTGAGGTGTGGTCACATCTCTTTTTGTACCAGAACATTTTCAAGATATGCCTTTTTACTCTGAACTTCTGTGTTGACTCCAGCAGGCTGGGACAGAACTCTGCTGCTCTTTGGGAATGGTCTTCTGACCTGGGGATCAAGGCAGACACTGGGAAGAGCCATAGAGCTGCTCCCCCAGGGTGCCAGCCTCCACCTCTTCGTTGGCTTGCAGTCATCACTTTTATTTTGCAATTTCCATAATTAAGTTTGCTGCTTTACAGATTAGTCTGTGACTTGGAAGAACTAGACTTTTTGAAGAATAGACTCTTCAAAAGCATGCTTAAAAACTTATGAAAATTTCAAGTGTTTCTTTGCAGAAGCTCCTTAACAACTGCAGTCCTGGCATAGCTGTTGTCACTAGAGCTGTTAAGTTGGTGCTGAAAGACTGATGAATTAAACCAGGCATATGAGGGATTGGGGCGTAAGTATTTTCTCAGTGTTTGAATGGGATATATAGTGTGAGAAAAGTGAAAAGACATCCTTGTGTGTATATCTTTTATGAGCATGCATTTTTGTTGTTAGGATTCAAAAGCTTTAGCAGTCATTCAAGCAGAATTTGTGATTTTTTTTCCCCTGAAGTGGCATGAAGACTCTGTTTCTCTTTTGGGTTATATATATAAACATAAGTGATTCCCTTGGGGTGTTTTTCATTGCTGTTAATTTTGTTGCTCTGGTCAGACATGGTTTCTGAATACCTTGAGTTCCCCTGTGGTAGCAGAAATTTAGATGAATGATGTCATTTACTCCTTCTGTGCCAGTGCTATTGTGTGGGACTGCTGTATCCTAAAAAATGAGCTTCCGTTTTTATCTTAGGTGTGGCTGTCCTTCCGCAGTGCACACAATGCCCTGGTTTGAGTCCATTGTGCCATTTATGTGTTACATTGATGCACCTAGATTGGGGAGTCTGACTTGTAAAATTGCCTTTAAGGATTTTTAAATTCTTGAGAATAAAAGAATTTGTAAATTACCATAATAGAAGGCTCTGTGTGTGTTCCTTAACTTAGGACGATTTGGTGGTTTGCAGTTCCCTCAGGATGAGAGTAACATTTTTGCCCCAATTCTTGTAATCAGATCTAATAGTATCAGGGTGTTTTTTCCAGTTCCCAGATTTTTCACTGAAGTGTGACATTTGAAAAGGAGATGGTGCTTGTACTGGAGATGGGTTGTACTGACTGCTTGTCCAAACTCACATCACATACTGTCAGTGGCCCAGCCATTGCTCAGTGCCAGCTGATCCTGTGAACAGGAACAGGGGCAATAGCAGATTACCATGTCACATCAGATATCGTTGCTAGTGGAAGCAATCAGAATGATCGGGGCAGAAAAACCCAGTCTGTAGGAATGAAACACTCATCCTTGTGGGAATGCGAGAGAGTTCTGTGCTAGTATAGAAAGCATTACTGCCTAAGGATCAAGTGTTCTTTACACTCTTTCTTGCTTTCCTACTCATGTGTTGGGCAGGAGAGATACAAGGGGCGTCACAGCCCTGTGAGGGGTTCCAGAGGGAAGGAACAGTGTGTTTTGACTGTGAAGCAAATATACTTCCTTTTATTCTCTGTTATATTCCTGGAAAGATGCACAAGTGTAATAGAAAATGATTTTCAAACCACGCTCTGTAATACCCCACGAACATGCAGCCCTGCTGCGGGATATGAGTGAAAACCAATTACTTACATGAGATTTGGGCAAGGTTCCTATTTATTATATAAAATACAACAGATTTCATTCTGTGATTCTTTTGATTGTATTTTATAGCCTGCTATGGAAAGTTTATTTTGGGCAAGCAGTAAGAGCTGTAGGTAAGTTGTGTGGGAAACACTTTCAGCATCAGTCTATTGAGTCAGCGCTTGCAGTGTCTTTACTCAGTAAATAATGGGGCATAGCCACACCAAGAGTAATCCAGCTAGCATGCAGTTTTACAGTCATACAAATATAGCACTGTAGGTTCTAGTGAGCACTCACAAACTTCATATATATATATATATGGTTTTCTGCAGCTTTGTAGAGTCAGTGATGAAGTGTGTGCTGCTGAGTCTATATTACTCCTGTTTCAAGCTAGATGAAATTTAATGTGAGTGTGTTCACTACATCAGAACCAGCTCTTGTGGCAGAGGCATCTGCAGAGAGGCTGCAGTGGTGTCATAGTACAGACTGTGTTAGTAGCCAGAGATTAATGTAATTTATGACCTACATGTGTTCCTAAATAGTAATGGAGAATTTTGTCTCAAATCACTGGGCAAAGCATGTAACTTCTTGGAAAGGAAGCTTTAAGGTAGAGGCCTATAATTAAATATTTAAAGTGTCTTGACTATTGATTTGCAGTTTATGACATCTTGCAGTACTGCAGAACAGCCTACAGCCAGAGCAGTTCTACAACTCAGCAGCACCACTTCTGGAGGAAGACTGGAGTGGTTGAAGAGCACTGATACTTCAGGGAGAATTGAGGCCAAGAAGTTTTTTAAAACACAGCTCGTCCTGCAACACTTTATTAAAACAGTTCCCCTCAATTCTTGAGAAACTAACACTTAATTCTGAAGGCATCTGTGACTCCTGTTCCAAACTCTCATCCCGGGACAATAATCAGTAAAGTACTGATCTCCCAGCAGCCTGGGCCATATGTGAGTATTTTACAGGTGTAATGATAATGCAAGGCTGGGGCAGAGCACAAGACAGTGCAGGTGGTGCACAAGGACTGTGCACAGAATGACCTCAGTGATTTTGCAGCTGGGACACCAGGGACTGGCGCGTACAGCCAGGAGATTTTGCAGAGTCACTCGCGGACATTTATCATGGGAGAGCTGGGGACAAACAGCTTCTATTTCCAAAGTGACACCAGGTCATATGTGGGGTTTTTGCTGTTAGTTAACCTGCTTGCTGAGGGCACTAGTTTATGAGCAAGGGGCTTCTCTTGTCTCCAGCCAGCTGAAAAGCACTGGCCCTTCTTTCTGTGTGCTGCTGGGGTCAATAGTAGCAGGCGCTTCCAACACTTCTGGTGTGGTGAACCATGATTGAAGTGGAATGGGAAGTCAGCTGATGAAAAAAGAAGTCTTCTTACATCTGTCTTTTTGCTGAGGTCCTTTTGCTAGCTGCCATAGATTCCTTGGTAGTAACTTTAAATCCATTGAAGTATTAAGCCACACAGTATCAAATACTATGATTCTCTTTTGATCCCCAGACCATTGGCTTTTCCCAGTTACAGGACCTAATATAAAGCATATGAAAACATAAAACAAATCCTGCTGTCATCAGGTGGAATTAGATTAATGTTTCCTTTTTAGGAAATTCCAGATGGTCTATGGAAAGGTTTTCCCTGAGACACTAATAATAAAGATTCAGCACCTTCTGCTCTCTTTGAAAGTATACACAACTGAAATTCATTCCACCATTTTTCTCCTTAATGAATAGAAGTAAATTTTCTGAAGACAAGGAAGAACTTCCTGCTGCTGGTTTTGTATGGAATACTTAAATTTTATAAAATTGGGCAACTATTCTAACATGCATAGCTTAAGATACATTTGTTCTGTACTAATCAAGGCTCTCATAGTTCAGCCTTCTGTATTTTTTTCTACACAGATTATCAGAGCATGAAAATGAGTTCTGATTAACCTTCTGTCAGGTACTGCAAGAATAAGAACAAGCAAAAAAAGGACAGAAAATTCCAGCAATTCTCCTGAGTTATATGACCAGACAAAATCTGGATGAGTGGTTTTCTTCAAGCTAGTTTGAAAAGATAGTTCATAGGGGGCAGAGGAAAAAAATCAACCAGAAAAAAAAAAGAAAGAAAACAATGTGAATGCTGACTGTCAGAGAGACATACCTCAGGGAACTAACACCTTTTAAATAAACCTTTAGTTGGACATGCATCTTTCCACCACAGAAACTGACCATCTTTTCCAAGCACTGTATTTTCCTTTGTGTCAAATCTGTGCTAACATAATAGTAAACCCAGTGAATGCAAGTTAAAAGGAATGAAAATCTTAATTATTACAATGAAATTAATGGAGAAGAGAAAGTAAATACTCCATATTTCAGTCAAATAATATCAGGAAACTAAGTGAAACAGTAAACAAATCAAGGTAAGTATTTCACTTTTCACTAATAATTGCGTGACTTCAAAAAATCATTTTTTAACATCTGCGAGAATTGTTTTCTTAACAAACACTTCCAATTATATGTGAAACAAGGTAGCTGCTCATTTCCAAAGACAGATAACCATGTTTTTTAATCTATGTTGCCACACAATCCTTTATTGCAGTAAAACACAATGCATGTTCTTGACTTTTTTCACATCAGACAGCAGCAGACAGCCACTACTATTGTAGGTTTAAAAATTTACTTTTTTGTCTGTCTTGTCTCCAAGGAAATATTTTGTTTCAGAGTCTGCATGTGCCTTTGAAAATGTACCTTCACCAATATAAGAGCTGGAATGGTGTTATTCATCCTTGGATTCAAGGATTCCACTCCAAAACTGTTACCTAAAGTTACCAGACTATATTGCATGTGGTTTCAAGTGAAAGCCTTTCAATTTTCCAGTAATTGGGAAGTACAGTGAAGTTTAAAGAAACAGCTGCTTTTAAAAATGACTTTTCAGAGCTCACTCACACAGGGTCTGCTACTTGTTAACATTCAAGTCAAGGCAAAATTATCTGTGCTTCCTTTGGCACAGGAGCTGATCCTCATGCATCGTTTGCATGGGAAGGCAGCCAGCCCCGAAGCGCAGACAAAACTGTGCGCGTATCCCCGGAGCGAGGGTTTGCAGGACGCCTGGCCCTGCGCCGCTCCTGGCAACGCCATAAATCTTCTGGAGCCCATCAGCAGAGGGAAGGCTGAGCCTGGGCTTTGCCTCTTTTATTTCCTATCTCACTGCAGTCTTTCAGCCAGAGGATGTGTCTGCCAAGGTGTACATAGAGGGAGCTGGTGTAGTTCCAAGAGTGAGTTTGTGCTATTGAATTCTGTCAGCACTGCAGCTTCACTCAGATAAAAATGTTACCAAAGTCAATAAGCTTGCAAGGACTTGCAAAAGCTGGGTGATTTGCTGTTTGGTTTGGTTTTGTGTAAGGATGAGGCAGGTTTTAGGACAATACTCAAATGGGACCAGCATTAATTATTTTTCAAGTAACTATAGAAAAATTACATTGTGTACAGAAATTAATTCTTAAACCTATCACAGCTGGTTTTACTTTTAGATTTTTAAGGAACACATTTAAACCTAACACAGCTGGAAGACTTTCCACTGACTTGATGTGCACAGACTCAGACCCCTAATATCTGAGAATCAAGAGAATGATATACTCAGTTGAAAGAGAATTAAGCATACAATATCTTTCTTCCTAAAGGTATTTTTTTTCTGGGCTTTCTTCTCCATGAGTTATGAACATGTGCAGATTTTCCTTGCTGTGTGAGTTTTGGTCGTTAATGACAGGAGCCACTGACATTAGGGAACTTGTGCTGTCAATTTGCATTTCCATTTCAGCCCTCTCAGTTGTCATTGTAAGCTGAGAATCTTATCAAGATTTTACCTTGGCAGGCTAATAGCCCTGAAACCAAGTGAAGAGAGAAGAGCAGGGTCAAAGTGTATATGAAGCTGGAATGGAAAAAATTCATAGCCATTGAACGCTGGCAGAAAGAATACACAGGATGGCTTTTCCTTAAATAGGGTGAAAAGTACCTGCATCAGTTCCACCATAGCATTTGTAATACATGTCACCAAATCCTGAAATTGGCTTAGAAGTTATGACGAAGTTTAATTTTTTTCTTGCTTGTGATTTTGCCAGTACAGTTAAATAGTTTTATTGAGACATTTGCTTTCCAAAATACAAACCACCTTTTTTTTGTTCTCCAAGTGTTCATTTAAAGCAGACAGTTTAGCTTATATACAATGATTGCTTCCTAAACAATAAACAGCAGAAATGTACTTCCTAATGGATCTCCTAGTCATCTTTCCCAAAGTATTTTAAGTAGATAATTAATACTGGATAATTAAAAGTATCTCCAGTCTGTATAATTGTACAGCCTATAATTTTTCATAGTAATGTGATTCATTTTATCTGAAGTTGTTCAACACATATCTTTGTAACAATTTAATTTGCATGCCTGGTTGGCACCGCCTTCCCTTGGTTTCCCTCATTTTGTGAGATGCTCAATTAGTCACAAGTCTGAACAGACAAATTTAGGCAGACTCATGGCTTGGAGTACCCCTTGCTCACTGAAATCCTTTATAGGACTGAGCAAGCACAGGATCCTTAGGGCTAAATCTCCAGTGCAGCAACACAGCCCTCAATTTATAGATAGCACACCAAAAGGGAGCAATTCCATGGTCATTACTTTCCAGCAAAAGGAAGCAAGCATCCGTGAAAATGGAGGGATCTGTTAGCCATGTGTATCTTTTTCCACAGCTTTACAGAAGGCTCAGGATTTTGACATCCCTGTTCTCCCTATCATGGGCTTCTGTGTGTTCTCTGAAAAAGCCCAGCCTCTCACTATGCCTGGTAAACCATGGTAATTTTATGGCCACAGTGCTGCATGAGTCTGAAACTGTGCAGGTTTGGCTCAGCAGAATTGACTTGTAACTTGTAATTGAAAGTAACAGCTGTATTCTAATATGGTACATGAAAATATGCAGTTTGATAATTTTCATTTAATAAAATGTTTTATGAGTAAGCTGTTTAGAGATTAGCACCCTTTTTCTCTTAAAATTGCTAGGTGAATGCAGATGAGAAGTATTTCATATGCTAACCTATCTACATTGTTGCTGTTTAAATGTTTTAACAGAAATACTCTTAATAAGAACATATTTCCTAAGTGATTGTCAGTTTGGTAACAATTCTAATTCAAATCATATACAACAATGGACCATGTTTTGTATTTAGCCTGGCATGAGACTCCAGCAGAGAATAAGGTGGACAGAAGTATTTTCATGTTGTCGCTGTGCTATCTGAATTCTGGGCTAGATTGGGTCTGCTTGCTCTAGGCCACGAAGCTCAAGGATCTAAAGTCATAACTGTATCAAATTCAGAATCCATGTAAGAAAAATAAAACTTATTAGAGCCTGGCAGTAATGTACAATGCTTTTGTCATGGGGTCAAAAGTCATTTTTGATTATATTTTTGGTAACTCTTTGTCTCATGAACTGTGTTGCCCAAAGAGAAGAAAAGTGCATGGGAAAACAAATTGTTCCAGCCATGACTCTTCAGAAACATCTTATATTCTGTGCCAGCTCCTGCATTCTCCAGGCCTTTTATACGCATGAATCATTTCAGTAAACCTTATTCCTTCTGGCTTTATTTGATTTTTCTGTATTGGGATGTATCGTAGTGGATAAATGTTGGGTCATTTCTTTGTCCAGCGGTCATTTTCTCTCTGCTTTAAAAAAATCTGTGAATTTGGTTTCCCTCTTCCATTAGATCATGTAGTGAAGTGTTTGGATCATTCTTAAGCGTCATAATTATATTTTTTCAAAGTTCCTTAGTCACATTAGTTGCTACAGACACACATGTTTGTGGTTGCCACAGCCTGGTCAGAGAGTGAGAAAACTAATTTTCCCAGGATCATCTTGTGAGGCCCTAAGTAGCTGAACCCAAATAATGATAACTTGTTATTATAAACAACCTGCAGGTGCTGTTTTTCTTACTTTCTGTTTTCATGTTCTCCCAAAGATTGTTTATAAGAAGGGTGTTGAGCTAGCTAGCCAACCAGGTGAAATGTATTGATTAATTGACCAATCTGGTCCAGCTGGATTGGAACAGTGTATAAAAAGAGAAGAATTCGAAGTAAAAAGAGAAGTTCTGCAAATCAGCCTTTTGGCATCTGTGTCATTTGTTGTGATTACAGTGACACATGTTTCTTTCCATGTTATTTCTAATCCACCCTATCAGAATGACCAAAGCTTGAAGTATCAATGAAAGAGATGCTGAGGTGGATTGAGAGGAACAGTAACCAAGAAACTAGCCAGGCTTCCAGTGAAGAGACTGAAATACTAGCCTTCACTATAGAGAGAGACACTTCTCTTGGACATTTTTAATACTTGCAGGGAGCAAAGATTGGAGTATTTTATTTGTCGTCTCCAAAAGTCTCTTGGCAACTAGATTCCCTTCTTTTAATTTATAACCGTTCATGACTATTCTGATGAATAGTCAGAAAAATAATTCTGAAGACATAATAGAGAAAAAATACGAGGTTCTTTTTGCAGTGTATTTTGTTCACAAGGAAGGGTGCCATGGATTGTACACCCTAGGGCACCCTGTAACGAGTTGTCTATGAAATCTGTGGCACAGACAAGAAGCAGATTGAATACATTGTTTCTGTGGCTTTCTCTTCCTTTTGGCAAGGATGTGTGAAATCTCACCTGGTAGAGATCCAGAAGGTGAGCATTGTTAGCAAAAAGGTAGATGTAAGTATCTGAAGCCTTCATTTCCCAACCCAGGGAATGAAGCTTTGCTAAATCAGAGGACTGAGTTCATGTGAGGTTGATGATACAGAGAGAGTTATTGGAACTTTTTTACTTTCAGGTGCTGATAATACTTCTGATAGAGTCCAAGACCAAATTCAGAACATGTTCTGATACAACATCACCACCTCCAAATTAAGCCAAAATTCCAAGTGAATACATCTGAGTGGCACTATGACTTGCACACAAATGGCTGTCAGCAGATTTGGGTCAAATTTCGTTCTCAGTTACCCAGCTGAACTTAGAGATCCATCACCACTTTGGCACACACCCTTCTAGGCCGGTTCCTGCTGGTAGTCCCTCCTAGTTCTGGAAATACACACTGGGATTGCCTCTTGCCCTAGAGAGGCTCAGGCTGTAGATGTGGGGTGGTTTTCAGGGACTGAATCTGTAGTGATCAGCTGACTCCTTTCTGATCCTTTCATTGATACTGCACATGGTGTCACATCCACATGACAAGTCTGGAACAGAGCTGGTTCCCTGCTATCACTTACTTTGGTTCATCACGCCGCTCCAGCGACCTGCCAAGCTCTCCAGTAGTAATGGGATAAATATAACCGGCTGAAGCAACAACACGAGTGTAAGCAGCAACTCTATCTTGCCATTTCAACTTTACACTTTGGAAAAGGAATGACTGTTCTGAACAGCTATCACAGCAGTTGCTGATATTAGCCTGAGCTGTTGATGGTGACAGAGTTTCCAAAGGAGACTTACGGCATCCCAGTGGATTCACGTTTTATATACGTCAGCTTGTAAATGGTTGGAACTTCCTTTTGGCATTACAAGGGATCAGCAGTAAAGAAGCAACATAAGCCAATCTCTCTCTTGTAGTTGATGCAATTGACTTTTCAGACAACTAGGCCCAAAGTACACATTTAATGCTTTCAGTGCTAGGTTTTTAAATTCATTTTAATGAAACAGCTTTTTTGGGTTTGCCCAGGTTTTATATTGATATAAATAAAGGATACCAAATCAGGTACCTAAAAGTGACCATCAAAGAACTTGGTGCTGTGGAAGAAGGGCTAAATACTTATCTCCACTGCTGTAAACCCAAACTAATACCAACAAATCCAAATAATTTAGTTTGACAGGAAATTAAGATACCTAACACAGAATATATATATAGGCTTCAGGACTCACTATGGGAAATCTCTACTGACTACACTTGTGGCACTGAGAGCAAAATGTGTCCTCTGTATCTTTGAGAGCCCAGCAGCCTTGGAACAGCAAATTAGCCTCAGTTTGCATTCTGTATGTTAAATGAATGACATTTTATCATACTTCCTCCAAGAGTGCAGATAGCATGGGTAGGTATAGGGTGTACCTGTGCTTCTCATTAGTCGCACAAGGATGACACTTTCTATGTTATGCTTGCTACCATTGTACATTAATCCACTTTACAGTTTTATGTCAAATACTTTTTTGAAATCCAAGTAGATTATGTCCATTAATCACTTTGCCCAGTCTGTGTTCCTTGTGATCTCATCTCTTATTAATATCTTTAGGATCTTGCCTACCACCAAAGTCAAACTGGTCTATAATTTCCTAGCTCCACCCCAGGCCTTTTTAAAGAGGGTTGTGTTTGTGTTACGGCGTCCTTCAGTAGCTGCTTCATTGTCAGAAGGCTATTAAGAATCTTTCACCTGTTTTCTATGGTTTTGATTTCTGAAGTTTTCTAGAAGTACTGAAAATGTTGCTTTTAGTTGCTTTAATTGGCCCCTTTGGTGCTAAACCTGGACTCTTAGCTGCTAGAATCTTTCCACTTTTGGTACCATCTCATCTTCTTTCTACATAGAAAGTAGCTCACTGCAGTTTTCATTTACCTCTTCATAGTGTAAGGTTTCTAACTGCAAATCAAAAAGCCTTCATCCTTTTTTTTTTTTTCTGCTCCTGTGAACATGGTGATTCATTTTGAGGTCAAAGTGTGGGCAACATAAAGGATTGCTGGGGCTATACAAATATTCTTGGTTAGATTCTGGTTTTCAGGGGTGGAAATAATAAAAAACCCAACAACTTGTATTAATAACTATCTGGCTCTCACTGTATCTTGTCTTCTCTTTATATGTCCATCAAGTTTGAAAGAAGTTCATTTTACTTTGAAGCCTTCAACACATCTCAAGCATAGCAATGGAATTTAAAAAGCAAAAAGAAAGAAAAACTGCAGCACAGTAAAAAACTATATACAGATTACAGGCTAACTTTTCCTCCTCTCTGATTGAGAGGAGGAAAAGTTATCAGACAGAAATAATATTTTAGTACATTGTGTAGATAAAGTCTGTGTCCAGATTGGAGTAATTACAGTTGAGTCATTGAAAGTGGTGTCCAGAAAGTTAATTAAATAAATAGCATCCTTGCCAATGGCTTTAACAGAAATCCAAATAGGCTAAAAGAGCTATCAGCAGCAAATACTGTACCTGTCATAATTAGAACCAAGGCTTGGCTACTGTAATGAGTCACAGAGAGAAGTCTTGACTTCATTTTATCAAGTGTATGTGTGACAGGAGAGTAAGCAGGAGATTTCACTGAAATCCTTATTAGAAGTCTTTCAAGAGAACGAAAATATGTTGAAAATAAACTATGGAAATGTGCTTTATTTATTTTGAAGGAAAACATCTTGCTGTTCTAAATGTTCTTACCCTGATAATTTCCATCAGTGATATGAGTAAATAGATATATTTGACTTGGTTTTGGTTTGGATTCTGTCAGTTCTGAGCGAGATTTCCCATTCCTGTTGTGTGCAGAGCAGTGCAGACGAGGGCACAGAACATGCCACGTATGTGGTGTCAGCATTCTCAGCACTTAGCATAGCTTCAAAGGCATGTCACAAATTAAGATCATGTTTAACGTACTGTTGTCTTTGCTTATGCTTGTGAAATATGCCACTAGTGTTACAACTTGTTTTTGGTTTTGGCTCCCAATCTCTTCATGAAGGAGTTTACATACATGACTTGGTCAAGGATTCAGCATAATGTCTGCACCTTTTGAAAAAAAGTGAGTTTTTACCAGCTACCTGTATGGTGCGGGATGGGGCATGAGTGGAGCTCTCAGCCCTTCCAGGGAGAGGGAAATGTTTGGGCAGGAGTGGGTGCCTTCAGTGGATCAACACTTGGTGCAAGGCTCGTGTTGCAGACAGGAGTTTGGCTCCTACCACACATGCAATTAGGAGGAGCAAGGACTTTAAAGCAGGAGCAAGATCCATCTGACAAGGTGCGGCAAAAAGAGTGTCTTTGGGAGGCTTCAAACCTAATAAGGACAGCTTGAAACTGCTAAATTACTCTATAATGGAGAGCAAGCATATAGTGTTTAATTTCATGGTGCACCATGTTTAGACTGATTTCAGCGAGGCCACACACTTAAGCTGAAGTATGAGTAAGAACCATGCCAAAACAGAAACCTAAAATCCCTTTTTTTTTTTTCTCTTAAAGAAATGAGTAGCTATATTTTATTTTCCTTTCCTTTACAAAAATACAAATGACCTTGTGAAAAGGAGAGGGTATAAACAGCAACTCATGTATTCGCTTGTATTTGCTTAGTATTCACTTGAGGAGCAGAAAAAGGGGTTTAAATCCCTCACCTTGGGAGGGATTTTGGTAGCTCAACACAGTAAAATCAATGAGTTCCCAAAGCTGCTCTATCACTGCACCCATCAGAGGGCAGCAGAAACTGCAGAACAGGCCAGAAATGCTGCTTGGTTTCTTTTAATTTTACACTCAGGAAGAACCAGAAGAGAAAAGAAACAATTTAGAAAAAGAAAAAGAAGCACTTCAGAAGCACTTCTGGTAAGAGCTAGATTGATGCCTCATTTTAATAGCTTTGAAGTGGTCCAGTGCAATTCTGAGCACAACAATTTCCAACAAAGCACTGTAACTACCTGCTGGTGAGAGCAGCTATTCTGCATGTGGTACTTGGAGCATTAGCAGTGAGGATGTGAGGCCATGTTAGTATAGTGGTAATTAGGGCAAGGATATGAATAGTCATTACAATCACTAAAGAAAACATTGTGGTAGAAGAAAACCAGACTGTTTTTTTAACAAATTAATGTTTGGTAGTGTGGAATTTTGGATGAATACCTTCAAATAACAAGGAGAAAAATATGTTGCAGTTTGCAAAAGGGATATAGAAGTTTGCAGTGACCTTCAAATAACACCTGTTGGAAAAAAAATATCATTCCCTAATTTACAAGAATCTAGGGATTTCCAACACTAATGCATTTTCAGAAATTGCATCCACAGTAATAAATGAACGGCATTCAGAAACAATAACAAGCTAGAATTAACATGGGATACAGAGACTGTCAGCCTAATGATCTCTCCAAATGCCTACTGTGTCATACAGAAGGTATGATATTAGTGGCAATAGTTTTTATCTGTAGATGACACGTTGAATTAAGTTGGGAGTAGCAAGTAAATGTAAATAAATGATGCATTTTTTCTTGCTCCTTATCTGAGTTATTAACAGTATTTTGAAGTGCCTGAAGTAATTGTCCGAAAGTAAGTAAATTCAGTAAGGTTACTCTGAAATAAACATTGAAAGTATTTCTGTGAGTAAAGCGTTATTACTGTGCCAAAGAAGCACCCATGAGGAGAGGGTTCTAAAAGGATACAAACAGGAGGAGAGCCCACTGTGTGTAACAATCTGTGGATTGCACACTAATCTGGACAGCTAGTTCATCTGCTTTAGGAACTTCATGCAAATTCTCACCCAAAACTGATCTGCTTTCCCATCTGAATAATTTTTGGTGTATAGTATGTACAGGCAGAGTCCTGGAAATGGCACAGAAGCCTGTTCTGGCAGCTCTAAAGGCATGGAAACTGGTTAGTTGAAATGATTCAAGCAGCTTCACATCACTTCTTCCCTCGAGCAAAACCACAAATCAGAGCTCAAGGAGAAAAAAAAGCAAGAGATCCTTCCTCAGAGACAAGACAGGTCTGTTTTGCAGAGGTTTCCAGTCCTTTCTGTTTCAGGAGTGTACCACTCACTCGTGGCTTAGCTGACCTTGTTTCTTTCAAAATCACATCCATCATCATAGTGCCTTCATGCTCTTTGTGTTGAGTCAGGCGGGTGAATTCACCTCTCCATCCAAGGCAGCACCACACTGATCTCCCAAACTAAGAAAAATGCAGACTATTGTGACAAGGGGCAAGGATTTGAGGAAAAATAAACACTAAGGCATGCCAACTGCAGGGGTTCTGAATTGTGCTTTTTCTTTGAATTTTTAAAAATATGTTGAGAATGTGTAATATGCGGGGTTGAGGCAGAAGCACATCTAAAACCAATTTAGCAGAAACTGTGTTTCCACAAGAAATGTTGTTCATTCTTACAGAATCTGTCCAGATCCCGTGAATTTAGGAGTGAGACTCCTCTGTGTGGGATTTTGCTCCTGGTGAAAGGCAGGAGCTGGCAGTTCACTCTTCCATCTGATTGCTGACATCGGTGAGAACAGGGTGACAAGTGGCATTATTTCTCATAAAAGCCAGATGCAGTTCAAAGATGCTGCCAATAAACAGTTAATTCAGTTTTCTGGTGTATTTTTTTCCTCACACAGTGGTACATCACACTGCTTTGAATATTCATTCCCTTCATTTTCAGCCCTGAGTAAATGAATACAACAGTTTTCACTGTCTGTAATTTATGTAATTACCTTTGTCATTTGGATAAGATTTAAGCAGATGAAAGGATTGAAGAGAGGATAAGGGTTTTTTTTTTCCTTAAACTTTTAACAATAAAAGTACGACTGTGATTTTACTAAAAGAAAACAACAAACATTCTTTGTCACACTCAAGGGCAGCCCTTGGAGGCTGCAAGCAGAACTAACAAGGATGATGTTTTCAGTGCTGTCATGAGTGGCAGAAGGAGAAGCATGTAGAATTATTATCTCCCCTGAAGACTCAGAACACAAAATAGTTTAAAGCTGATTATGCTTTAGTTTTTTCCACAAAAGTATGTGAAAGACAAATAGAAAGCAGGCTTTGGCCAGCAGCATTTGCTCCATAGATGACACTCATCATAGATATTGGTAAAGCATCTTACAAATGTCACGTGCAGTGATGATCTGCACTTTGTTTTATTCTTTGCAGAATTCTGGTTATTTCTCTTGCATCATGATGGACAGTAATTAGGGTTTTCTCTCTGCTTTTTTTTTTATTTTCTCCAAGATCTCTAATAGGTCTTGGTGTTTAATTAATAATTTAATTGGAATAGCACCTTCTGCATCCAGTGCTGATTTTGCATACTTCTAGGTCCATCTAAAATCAGCTTTGTGTAATTTTAGTTATTATTTTTATAAAAACTGAAATAGCCATGCTAGGTAGCCCCCGGTATAAACACTGCTGTAAATGAATAATGGTGACTAGATTGGCATAAACAATTCTCTAATGGAAGGATATTGTTAACTCAGCACAGCTAAACTAATAGGAATTTTCTGTATTGGAAAAACCTTTGAGAAGTCAGGAGGCCCTGAAGGCAAATGTGTCTTCAATCCTTTTACTGTCCCTATCAGGGACTAGTATTTTACTGCCAATTCTCACTCAGTGTTTTGTCAGCATTTCCTCATTGCTGTTAAACCTGTTGGCTTCACTGACCCAGGAACTCTTGGCAAAGAATCCAGTGAGCAATTTGCTTTATCCAGGTCTTAGTGTCAATGAAGCTGTTTGTGAAATGGTCATCATTTTGTGCTGCCCCTCTCTTAGAATCTTTCATTAGACTCGTCTGATCTGTCTGTAACTGGACATATGCACAAGGCTAAACCTTAGGTCATGAATGATGGTGACACAGACAACATAAGGCAAAGAAGATGGGGAAAGAGATGAAACAGGGAACTACAGGGAAGAATTGAGAATGTAGTTTGTGAATATGTAAACTTTCCTGCCTTGGCCTTAAAACTGAATGTATTTTAAATCCAATAAATATTAAATGTATTTCTATCACTCCCTCATCATGTTTCCTTAATTCCTAGTAGGTCACAGAATTTTGTTCCTGAAGAATCTTGTCTGTCACTTTCAAATAAATCTGTGCATCACTAAGGTACTTCATAGATCAGAAGTCAGTAGGGGCTAGGGAAATGTATACCAGGGCCTTTAATTTCTTCATGGTTAAATGAACAGTAATTCACTCAGAGGCTAAAAATACAAAATAAAAGGAATTATCACTTGAGCTGGAAGTTTTTAGTCATGCAATAGATACATAGGTACAAAGAGTATGACAATCTTTTCTCTTAGCCTCTCAGAAAAAGCATTTTAAAAGTGAATACTATTTATGACAGAAAAATGGACAGGCTAGTTCTTTTTTTTCCAATAATATCTATTATCTTCTTTCAGCATGGACCAATATTGCAGTTGATCCTGTAGTTCTGAGTTCAGTAGGCAAGGCAATACCAGCGAATTAACCCATGAGACCCACAGGCACAGATTTTCTGGTTTTTTATTAATTTTCCAACAGAAAAGTTTTCTGGAGTTGTTGTTCTATGAAATTGCACTGTCTCCCTCTAGTGACTGCTTCTGTCTGTCATCTCAGGTTTAACATGGAATTCTCAGAGAATTTTTTACAGTTTGTATTGCAGTCTGGTACCACCAGTGCCCCAGCACTCGGCTGCTTTTGTTGTGGCTGTTAGGTTTGCAGTGTTGGTACTGCAGCTGTTAGTGGGGCCAAATCAGGTTTAGGAATTCTGTCTTGCACCAAAACAAAATCCAGCACTGTGATACACCAGCAATCCTTGAACCAGGGAGTACAGGCACCCCATGGAGGAAGTGCACTGCAGCCTCTGGATTTCTTTTAGTGTCAGGGTAAAGGTCGAACCAAAGGACCACACGCTGCTGTCCAGCAGACACCAGGTTCCGTGTCCAGAACATTGAAACCCAAAGTGTTCTCATTGTGATCTTAAATTGCAAAGTGTGTGGCTGACATCTGCTCTCACCCAGGAGCCCTAAGTTTGCAGTTCAGCAGGTAACCCCTGCTCCATTTACTCTGGTGATTTTAACTCTTTGCCATCTGGGCCATACACCCAACTTCTCAGCATCCTGCTGCATTAATATTGAGTGTTGTTCTCCTGTATCTGTTAGAAATTTTGTTGTTGACGGGAACCAACTGGAATCTGAATGCATGGGCCGTTACTATGTCTGCATTGTTAGGATTTCATTTGCTGGATTTCAATCCTGCCTGATTTAGGGCTCCTGCAAATCAGCCACCTGAACTGGGCTGAGTTGGGTAATTTTCTGGGTGTGGTGTCCTCATTCAGTCCAAGGTTTTGTAGTGGATCTGGCTTCATGCATGTGGCAGGGGGGACTTGAAAGAGATAAAGGATCATTTTCCCTTAGTTCCTTATCACAGGCATCACTCCCTGTGTTTCCATTTCCATTTCCTTTAGGAGACGTAATTAGTTTTCTAATCTGGACAGTGCTGGGAGATTAGCAGCCTGCTTCAGCATCATCTCTACCTTTTTTTCCAATTTTTGTTTTTTCTAGTTTTCTTCCTGTAACTGTTTCTGCACCTGCCTTAATGACAGTAATAATTCAGCTGCTTTCCTTCCTTTCCTGGCCTCAGAGAAAAATGCCTCCCTATCTCTGCATGCCCCTCCCTCCAGCCATATTTTGTTCTAATTTGTCCATTTGTTATTGGTCCTTGAGACTCGGCAGAGAATTAACTCCTTGTTGACAGAGTAGAAGTCAAAGACAAAGGTTGTCTAACCTAACACCACCTTCTCAACTAGACCATGGCACTAAGTGCCAAATCCAGTCTTTTCTTAAACGCCTCTAGGGATGGTGACTCCACCACCTCCCTGGGCAGCTCACCCCATGCCCAATGACTTTCTGCAAAGAACTTCCTAATGACCAGCCTAAACCTCCCCTGGTGCACCTTAGGAACGTGTCCTCTAGTCCTGTCGCTGATTGCCTGGGAGAAGAGACCGACCCCCACCTGGCTACGCCCTCCTTTCAGGGAGTTGTAGAGTATGATAAGGCCTCCCCTGAGCCTCCTGTTCTCCAGGCTGAACACCCCCAGCTCCCTCAGCCGCTCATTATAGGACTTGTGTTCTAGACCCTTCACCAGCCTTGTGATATCCTTCTCTGGATATGCTGCAGCAGGTGCTGCTGAAATCAGCAGTTTCAACGTGGGGATCTTCTGTTTCCCTTCAGGCTGTTCCTTTTGGAGTGTGGTCCTATAAACTGGAACACCCAAAGGCCTGTGGAGGCCATTGCATCACCTATTTCTGATCATCAGATCTTGGCCCACAGCTGAAGCCTCAGCCACCTCTGGACACAATTTAATGGGTGCTGGGAGACAGCCTTGTGCACACAGATCTCCTGCTTTTCTCCCTGCACTCCCCTTCCAAAGGGAGCATTGTCAGTGTCTGCCAGGCCGCTGGGAAGTCACCCTTGGCACAGAGCTGTGTCTTTGGGCCAGGTGTCCAAGCCTGGCAGCAGTGGAGCTGCAGGGGAGGCCTGGGAGAAGAGGGGAAATGCTGCAAGGGGGAGTGAGGAGGGAGGAAAGAAGTGTGAGGAACAGCCCTGCCAACAGCAACCTGAGAGCAGGAGGAGGAGGAAGATGAGGCGCTCCCGGCACCAGAGTAGGGATGTGTGCAACTGTCACAGAGCTCCCATGCTGGAGCACGTGGACATTTCTTGAAGAACGTGTGGCCCGTGCAGTGCCCCTGCGGCAGCAGGTTTATCCCAAAGCACTCCAACCCTTGGAAGGGGCCCCATGCCAGAGCAGGGGACAAGTATGATGAGGATGGAGCAGCAGAGAGCAACAGGTGGAGTGACCCCATGCATCCTGGGTCCCAGGGAAAAGAGATCAGCACCTCCCCCTCCGCCTCCCCTCCTCAGCAAGATGTAAAGAACAGTGAGATCACCCCTGAGATTGTTCTTCTCCAGATTAAACCCTTCATGCTCCCTCAGTCACTCCTCATAAAACAGCCCCAGTGCTGAGCCCTGGGGGACACCGCTGGTGTCTGTCCCCAGCTGGATGTGACTCTGTTCCCCACCACAGCCCAGCCCCACGGCCAGTGTTTTACCCAGCAAAGAGCATACCATGAGCAGTCAGTTTCTCCAGGAGGTTGCCATTAAAAACAGTGTTAAAGACTTGATTAAACTCCAGGGAATCGAGACCCTCAGCCTTTCTCTCATCTGCTGAGTGGGTCATCTTGTCCTGGAGGAGATCAGGGTGCTGTAGCAGGCCTCACATTAAGTACCTCACTGCCTTCTTCCTCCTTCTTTGTCACTGTCACTTTTCCCCCATCCAGTAAAGGCTGAAGGTTCTCCTGAGCCCTCCTTTTGTTGCTAATGTTGTTATGGAAATAGTTGTTACTGTCTTTTTAGGGCACTGGCCAAATTAACTTCCACTCAGACATTGGCCCTTCTGATTTCCTCTCTGCCCAACACCACAAAGGCTTTGTAGTCTTCCCAAGTGTCTGTCCCTTCTTCCAAAGGTTATAAACTCTCTGGTTCTATGTGGGTTCCATCCAGAGTTGACTGCACGAGCTGTCTCTGGGGTGCTCTGGTGACATCAGAGGGGACAAGTGCCCGGCTGCCCATGCAGCAGTACTGTCACAGCTGCAATGCAGCTCACTTTTGCCCATTTTCAACCTGTGCTCAGCGCTCCAGACCTGCCTGGCTCTGAAGAACAAAAAGAGTGTGCAGTGTTCATGAGCTGACCTTTTTGAGTTCAGGTGTGTGCAAAAACAAATTAGAAAATGAAGAAGGCGGCAGGAAGTGCTGGGTTATCCAGTCGTGTGTTGTTGTGGTCTCCACTGAGAGATTACTTCAGTGTATTGGAAGAAGAGAAAAGTAAATGTCAGATCTTGAAAAAGAATATCCTCACCCTATCTTCAGAAAGTTCATTTTAGTGAAAGGAGCCATGAACTGAAAAGCATTAGAATCAATGGATAGTCCAGAAGCTGGTCTCATTAACCAAATCCCCCTCTCAGTGGCACTGGCTGTAAGCCTGCAGTGACCTTCAGCCACTAGCTGTGTGCTGCAGACATGAAAACAGAGCTTGCATGGCTGCTTTAGCTGCTTTTATAGATTCTATACGGTTGTTTAAGAAACACATAGGTGTTGAATTACTAAATGAAAAGACATGAAGTAAAAAAATAAATACCTGCCTTCCCTTTACCTTTTTTTTTGTTTTGTTTTTTGGGTTTTTTTTTTCTATTTAGCTGTCTTACACATAGTCTCACCTGAAAATTGTATTAGAAGATAGTTTTAACATCCTTTGTTAAACTGATGTTTGTGCTACATACTTTGCAATCTGTGCCAGTACAGTGCAGCATCACATAAATCATCCATCCTCTGCTACCTGGGTGCTTCTGACAGAAATGGTGGCATGCAATGACATTTTTCAGACACTTTCAATAGAGGAGTGTAAAATCATTCATATAGCTGTTCTTTCAGAACAAGATTAAGGAAAAAGCCTAACATGGGAAAGCATTTTTGCTTTGAGCTACATTCTGATTTGTGTATGTTAGCAGTGGAAAGTAAACACAACTTGCATTTCTAGCACGGATCCAATTCTGAGCATTTGCAGACAGACTGGTACTCTTGGAGAAGTTCCACTCATTTATAGAAATCCAGTTCTGAAAAATGTCTTAATTATCAGAGAGGAAGGATGAGGCCAGCTGCTACACAGACTCTTCCAAAACTGTGGGATGAGTGTGTTTGGCCTCATCTCCCAAGCCCCATAACATGAGTGGAGGTCCAAGCAGGGTGCAGTTTAAACTGCCAGAGCAGTTTAGCTTTCTCCTTGGCCACGCATCCATGTTTTCATTTCTCAGGTTCCCCAATTTAGCTGTATCAACTGTGAGTAGCAACAAATAATAATCACTTGCTCTTTCACAGCAGTTTCACGTGGAAAGCACATTGCCAAAGGGCAGCATTGCTTCAGTTTCACAGGTGAGAAGCCACTGAGAGCAGAGAGCAATCGGTGAGAGTAAAGTCTGGATCTCATGAGCCAGACAAGAGGGTCGTTCCCCAGTCCTAATGTGATGTCTGTGTTTTTCTGTGAAAAGGTGCTGGCACTGCTTTTTGTGCTGTGCACCTCTGAAGAGCTTCATGTGTGCTCACCCCTAATTTAAGCAGTCTCTGTACAGAAACCAGAGTGCCAAACTCTGAAAAACTTTGTAAGCTGCCAGTACTGTCTGGCTGCCTTGTCTTGCTGGACCACATCAGTGTGCTGGATCAGCTACTGGAGCAAGAATTCTTCATATGAGGAATCATACGTGTAGTTGCAGAGTTTGTTCCCTTTTCCCCGGCACCTTGAAGCTGTATAAATTGAAGTGGAATCCAAGCAAGATGTAAAGCATTTATGCAGTCTGTATGTTCCCCAACTTTCTTCTGTGTTTTATTTTTCTTTTGGGTTTACTTGATGTTTCTGACTCCTTGCGAAGAATAGTTTCTCTTCAATAAAAGAAAATCTGATAGTCGACTGAGACTCAGGAGTTCCCAGCTGTATGGTGTCAAGTGAAATTGGGCATACTGGGTCACCATGGATGTGCTACTTCTGAGAGACTGAAAACCTGAAAGAGTTAACGTAATCTTGAAGGAATTAATGTCTCAAACACTTTGTAGAAGAGAAAGGGAATGTTACCATACCAATGAGGCAAATTGGGGTTAGAAAAGAGGGTCTTGTGGAGGTAGAACAGCATTTTTTGGGGATCAACTTCCTTATCTTGGTAACTGTCTCTAAAAACAAGTTTGAGACAGCATTGCATTTGCATCTCCGACAGGGAGGAGGGGAATTTAAACCACAATGGCTCCCAACCCCCTTCCAGGATCAAGAATAACAACATGTGCATATGCTACAAATAGCAGAACTGAGGGACCTGTGTATGTACCCACCATCCAGAGGAACTGGACCAGGGACAGCACTGGAACCCTGGTGGTGACCCAGATCTTTCTTCTCTACCTCTGTTTTTTTATCTTTCCTTTTTCCCTTATTCTGCTTCTTAAAAGTTTAATTAGTTGTTGCTATGGACTGTTCAGAAACATTTAAATCATGTTTGGAAAATTCACTGTCAACCCCCTAATGAGTCTTTATCAACTATAAACAAACTCTGCTGTTTTAATGCTCACCACTTGCAACACTTGAGTGGGCAGATTTTCCTGACAGTGATCAGGACGCGCTGCTGACATCACCATGACCCTCTCTGTCATACTTCATTTTTTTTTTACAACCAACACTTTCCCTTAATTCCCTGAAACAGCTGGATCACAGTGACTTAAGCTTAAAATCAACAATAAGGACAATTCAAAGCAAGCCTCAAGTCTTGAATTTTTTGGTGCAAATGCTAAAGCTTACTAAATGCATCTGAAAAAGACGTTTAAGTCTGGCCACATTAGAGGAAGGACTGCTAGGCACAATGATGACCTTGGGTTTCAGTGACCAATTCATACTTAAAAACAGCAGTAGCAAGGAACTCATACTAAAACCAAAATCAATTGGCATATTCATTACACTACTAGGGAAAACAGCTGGGGGAGAATGAAATGAGAGAGACCAAAGGAGGGTGTTGAGCCTGACAGCTCAGTAGTATTTGTTGTTGTTTTGGATCCCTCCTGGGTGATCTTTTCACAGAGACAAGTTTCCTTTGAAAAAAATGTATTAAAAATGGAGGAGAAATGGGGTTGGCCATTTTGTATCAGGGAGCATATTCCTGGATAAATAAGCTAAAACCAGAAGCAGATAACTGATTAGAAAGATCTCTGGCCAAAACTGTTGTTATTCTGTGAGCAAAAGGAGAATAAATTAAGCTTCCTAAGACAG
Source organism: Irena cyanogastra (assembly GCA_013397155.1). Lineage (NCBI taxonomy): Eukaryota > Metazoa > Chordata > Aves > Passeriformes > Irenidae > Irena > Irena cyanogastra. The sequence goes on from VWZV01002316.1 coordinate 821,833, forward strand.
CTACAGTAAATATGAAGTTATTGCATAGATTAATGTGCTAATGATTTATGCACCTGCCCTTTACCTGTGACTCCTTTTCTCTGGGATTAACTCTAATTTTCGAGAACTCAGCACATTGAAACAGCCTCTTTTCATTACTGATTTTACATTTTTTTCTCTTTCTCTCATATCTCTTTCTTTCCCCACATTTAAAAAAGCAATGTTCAGTCTGTCACTATTAAAAAAAAAGTTTAAAAATGTACAAGGTTTCAAGTACAACTACCAGAGATATTTTCAGTTTCTCTATGTAATATATAGCATTTATCTCTAATTTTAAAAATGTCTGTGTAGCTGTTAAAGTCAGTACGTTCTCATGCTCAACAACTTCTGTTTCCATCCCTTTAAGGCTAGTAAAAGGTTGTTGGGATTATGCCCTGAATATCCAGTGCCAGAGGGACACTGCTGCCTGTGGCTCCCCAGACTCCTTGCTCCTGGTGAGACATCACTGACCAGCAGCAGGGCAGAGCTGGTGCCATGGGTTTGCAGGTGGCCTGGGGTGAGGTTGACAAATGTCAGTCTGTCCCAGTGCCACTCACAACAATGTAGTAAAGCACCATTGTCTATTTTGCTTTCCACCACTGAGATTTCCTTTATTGGAGACCCTCTTCAGTGTTTTCATGACTGGGACAACATGGCCTGGAACAAACAAAAATATTTGGTTTTTAAGCAGAGAGATAAAAAAAAATTGCTTCAATAATAACTTCAAAATATTCATAGCTCCATGAATTTTGATTTGCTACATCCTTTTTATGGCTTCCAGGGCAGTAATACCCAAAACATCTGAAACAGAGACAGAATCATGGCAGTGTGGTGTAGGCACTTGGTGCTACATGGTTCTCCACTAGCACTGACGTGAGAGCATCATATAAGCCTCAGAGAAAGTCCATAAAAGTTTTATCAGCACTAATTTGAGATGGATGACCTGAGTGCTGTACTTCTCTTGGCACACCATACCACATGAGCTCAAATCAAACTTTATGCCCTATTATCCCCTCAAGCCTCAGATGCATATTTGCAGTTAGAGGTGAGGAACCAAGTGTCAACAGAATAAACAGAGCAAGAGTCACATTGTCAAGTATTCCTAAGGTGCTGATTTAGTCTGTTTTTCTGTTCATATTCCATCTCTGCTTTTAAGCCAGACAATGTTTACCCTACAGAGATTTTCTCTGTAATAAGTATCACTGAGACTGGGCTTCACATCTCTGACCTGCAATTCCTCTGCTGCACTAAGGGTTAGATTATGTTTGTTCTTACTGTTTTGAGCATCAATAGTGCAGTAAAAAGTTTGTGTTTGAATAAGAATAGCTTTGCACAGGATATGCCAAAAGGCAAGATCATAAAATTTAGCTTCTGCAAGGAAATATTTTGAGGAATGTAGGTTCAGAAGGGAGTACCATGACTCTTGCAAACTATTCCAGGGGCTGCTCATTGTGTGATGTGATGGGGTTTGCATTATATTCCAACACCTAAGTGTTGCAGGGCACAGAGTATTTGCCAGTACTTCCTATACTGAAGCAAAAAAAAACAAACCAAAAACAAAACCCAAAGCACGTGTAATGTGGCTCAGGAAAAGAGGAGGTTTTCACACTGACATAGCAAGGGATGTGTTAGATGGCACGGAAAACCTGCAGGGGTGGGCAAGTCTTCATGCAACAAAGAAAGAAAAAAATGTCATCATATAACAGCTTTTCAGTTTTGTTGTTGTTTTTGTTTAATTGAAATATCTTATGTTTTACCTACATCTAAATGGGTCAATTTTCTACATTTTGGAGCGTTTGATCTGATCTCTCAGGAAAGATTTGGCCAGTTGGTGACTGGGCCTGCTGCTGTTACAGCCACCAGGGGACACCTCAGAGCTGGCATAAACCAGCAGGGCTGCAGGGACAGCTGCAGAGCAGCACTGCCTCCAGGCTTCCTTAATTTCAGCCACTGTTCTAAAGTGCTTTTTATTTATGGCTACTTTGATGAATAGGGATTCAACAGGAATTGCTTCTAATGCCCTAAATTGATTAATATGAAGTTTATGCAATGCTTAATGCAAAGTAATTATTTGGCTCATAATTAAATATAAGGTTATGACAAAGAGTGATCAGATCAGTCAGGAGGGGTTATAACACAACAACTGTAAGGGAGTCAAGATTTCCCCTGTGCTTTATTTACTTCGTCTTTGAGTCCAGTGCCCAAAGTTTTATTTTCATGCCTTTAGAATTGTCAAATATTGGGGAAACAAAGTAGAAAAATTTTCATCTTTTCACTTTGTATGCATGTGTAAAGAATTTGTGTTCTGTCCTGAGCCAAGAATATAGTTGTTGGACTCATTTATCTGCAGAGAAAGCAATTTCAACAAGCATTAATATATTTATATAATACAAATAACAAATCATCACAAGTTTTATTTGACTGGTCTTTTCCTATGGCTTTTCAGTGAAAGCAAAAAAAAAAAAAAAGCAGAAACTGAAAACTAAAGGAACATAGGCTAATTCAAATTAGAAAGAGGACATGTTATAATTCCCAACATGTCTGTCTTTTCTACCTTAGAGTTTTGAACAAGAGTTTATCACAAACCAGTTAATCCCTCTAAGAGACTTCCAGTTCCTTCAAGTGTGTGCAAGAAATGGGTATGGCTGGACTTCACTGTGGGAAAAGTTGGGGTTTTTTCTCACAGTAAGTGTATATCCTCAGATAAATAAACATCAGTATGGCATCATGTCATCCTATTTCCGAAACACACACAGAGGTTGTAACTGAATTTATTATTCAGATGTATTCAACTATTGAAAGCACCTAATTGGCATGGCATTCCTTGGGGACTTTTCAATATTCTTAAGCCACAATGTGTTAAATGACAAAAGTAACAGTATTTGGCACGCTTTTCCAATCTGAAACTTGATTTGAGGACCAGTTGAGTAAACAGGGCCTGAATTCACAAAATTCGTAATTGTCAAGTATTTTTATTCACAGGTTCCCCCATCAATGTCAGTAGTTCAGTGCTTGGAGAGCTGTGTGTGTCACAGCAGAGTCACCTGTGAGTGCAGTGCTGCACCTGCTTGCACTGCTGGGAGGGCTGCTGTCAGTCCTGCCCTGCGCTGCCCTGCCCTTGGGGGGCTGCCGTGGGGTTCACATGGTTTTGCAACTGGTGAACAGTTGCAATTACATAGAGAAAGAAATTCCAACCTTTCAATTCACAGAGCCAAGTCAACTTCTTACCTCACAGTAAAGAGCCTGGCTGAAGAAGAAAAAATGTGAAACCAAGGCAACTTACCTGAATTTTAGAAAAAAAAAAAAAAAAAAAAAAGCAAAATCTTTTATCTTAACATTCTAATGTTGCATACCAAAAGTCAGATTAAATCTAACTAACTGCAGCCCCCCTCAATTCTTCTTCCACAAGTTCCTTCTTAGTCTCAAAGCATCTGAGTAGACCAACTGCAGAACTGCCGTGTGGAAAAGGATGGAAGCTCTGCCACGATCTTACCTCCTCCAGTACTGCAGTGGTCCAGCAGGGCTTTGGTGCCTCTGCTTGAAAAGGAGACCATTATTTTGGTGCTTCAAGCATCAAGATTTCATGTGCTGCTCACATATTTTGATGTTATACCTCCCTCAATTAGTGTATGATCACATAGGTGCAGAAGGGGAGCCAGCAAAGTAATGCTCAGATGGGTTTGTGTCAGGTGGATGGCAACATTTAAATGCCTGGTGCTGAGCCACTCGTTCTGCTCACAGTGCTCACATACAGGACCCTTTTCATAAAATCAATGTCAATTGAAATTGTGCTGAACCTTACCTAACCTGCTGTCCTTTTAAACCAGCAAGATCTTTGGCTGATTTCTGCTTGTGTCCTCTCACGAAGGGGATCACTTGTCTGGATGAAGAACAAATCTAATAGTACTAAAAATCCTTGAAAATTGTAAATCTTGACAGAAGGGCACTTACAGTCATTTGGAAGTGGGATTTATGTGACACAGTTGCTTTTCAGATTAAAATGGTTTCTTTCTAAAGCTTTTCTCTCTGTATTAAGTTCATATAACTGGATTGTGTTTGTACAAAGTCATATAATGAGTGGGTTTTTTCCTCGCAAACTGCTGCTATAGCTCCTGTTGTCAGTTTGATTAGCCTGCTTGCTTGTTTGAAGTAATGTCAAGGAGTTTTAGTCTTAAACATCAGTATAAATAGCTTAAGAAATGTTGCCATTAATGTGGCCATAAAACTGTGGGCTCATATTTTCTCTATAACTTTTCCACATTCTTTGCCTGCTTTTTAATAAGATTTTTTTAAATTTAAATGAGTGCTGAGCATCCAATATTTAACTTCCATTCTTCTTTCAGCATACATTATTCAGCACCCCATCATCTATCCCTATGTTGTTCAGCTGCTGGCTCCAGCCGAAAATGCTCTGTGCTTTCCTTGTGTTCAGACCCTGGCCAATCAAACTGCCCACAGTCATCTGCAGAGCAAGGTTAGGAGAGGTTTGATTTCTGTGGGGCAGAAATATTCCCTCCCTGTTTGTTTTACTAGGGTACAGAATAGGCCAAAATTAAGGGCATACATAGGCACTTTGTTGAATCTGGACCATTGAAATCAATGGAGGTTTTGTGGGAAACTGAGTATCATACATGTTTTTTCCAGTGCTGGCTCTGTAGAAGAACGTTTCTGAAAAAATATTGTCACAGTTCTCACAATTTCCACAGCCACAGGCTATGAAGGAAGGATGCAGACCTATTGCTTTGGGAAAGGTTCTGTTTTCTGTTGTTACTTTGTTGTTCTGTTTTCTCTGTGCTTTCTGAGAAAAAAAGAAAGACTCTTTTTCTTTCAGCTGATCAGTGCCATGAGTGTTCCTGCTGCAGTGAGAGGCACAGATAAGGATGAAATGTAGGAAGTGTATTCCAGACCAGCCCTGCTCAGAGCCCTCCTCCTGCCTCTTCCTGTGCTGAAGCCACTGGTGGAAGGAGACTGTTGATGCTCACAAATCTCATCTGTGACTTATTGATTTGGGTTCATCTGGGAATTAACTACCTCCATCAGGTAGCTGTTAGCACGGGGGTTACTGTGTTACTTTAGACAAAGCCCTTTTTGAGATTTACTGTTCGGCTTCTGCTCATCTGAATTCTCTTTGAAGCAGAGAGAAAAAACAGCAGCTTTTCAAACTTCTTGATGAAAAGAGTGTCAGCTGATGGCTGGTATCCTTGTGACAGTGTATGCACAGATACGTAATGTCTGCAGACCTGGTTCAGCAGTAGGCCAGTTTAGAAGGACTGAAACCTATCTCTAATGATTTTCAGTAAAACACAATGCAACCATTTGGAAGTGTTGTGGGTTTTTTCCTAAATGCTAGTTTTGAAGGTATGCACCACCTCAGACAGCAGAGAAGCTGTCTTTTGATTGAAGAATTTCCTCACAGGAGGCAGTAAGATAAAGTAAAATGTATTCAATTAAATTAATTAGAGCTGAGACAACTTGTGTTGAATGAGCTAGTGATGGGCCCTCTATGGAGAGAGCAAATCCTTAATCAAGATGAGTGCAAGGTGCTGCAGGGCACTTGAAGGCTTCCATTGCTGCAAATAGCAGCAGAGGAGGAAAGGGTGCATGTGATGCTGTGTTTGCTGTAAGCAACTAGAAAATGAACTGAAAAACAAATGGCTTCTTGCTACTGGAAAGCATGGTGGTGCATGTACCTGTTGTTATTCCTTTCCTTCAGTGTATTACAATTTTTTCTGCCCATTTCCCACCAGCAGCAGAGAAATGGCTGGCACAGGCTCTGGACCTGCCTCTTGCCAGCTCTGTGGTGATGCCTCCGTGGACACAAGGGTACAAGGGAACAGAAGGACAATTTTTACTGAATTATACAAGACGTGAATGTGCATGTGCTAATGAACCTGCTGGAGGTGAGGCAGCCACGTGTCCACGGGCATTACCAGTCACAAGCACAGACACGGGTGTCAGCAGGGGCCATGTGCTCTTGCTGCTGTATTTTAATCATTTTGCCATGGTTTTGATGCCTTCCTGTTATATCCTGGCTTGCTTTTAGGTCATTGGAAAAGTATCATTACCCTTGTGTATGGAGGTGTTTAAGAAATGTTCTATTCCTTACCTGGGAATTTGTTCACCTCAGGGTTTAGTGAATATTACATCCAAACGTGGTGCATGGTGAGTTACTTCAGCTGCTAAACATTGTCTTCACCATATGACAAATAAAAGAACCCATTCTGCAAACAGCCGAGGCAGAGAGAATAGTTATAGAGCCCCTTTTTAAAGTCAAAAGTGCTCTCTTTTGGGCAATTCCAAGTGTGGTGCTCTAGAGTAGTAAAATGCCATGAGTGGTATGTGCTTCAGGGTGAATACTGTAAAACCTGCTAGAACTGAATGGCATTACACACCTGTGGACTGCTTCATCCAGCCTTGGCAATTCATGCAAACTGGGATAGCAAAATAATGTAAACTTGGCTTCCCTAGATAAAAGAATCTCATTTGTAAAATACACTAAAAATAAATTCAAATTAAGAAAACATAAAACCTAAAAGATTAATTAGGTTTAGGTTTTTATCCAAATCCTCTTACTCTTTCCTAGGATGAAGTTTAAACAAAGCAAAAGCTAAATGCAATAATTCCTATCACCAGTTGATTTTGAGAAGTGATTACTCTGAAGCAGACTGCTGCATATCTGCAGGAAAAGAGGCTCTTAAACATCTTGTTATGTTTTCCTGCTTAACCACAAGACTCTTTCATGCTGATGTCCCAAAGCAATGCCTTCGGAGCCTATATTGTCAGAAATTGCAGGCATCTGTGAAGATATTGGTGATGTCTGATCTCACCATCAGCCTCTGGCATCCCTCCAAAGACTGCCTAGACATACCAATCCAGCTGATTAGAGCTTCTGTCTTTTACTGCTCTGTTAGGGTGGCACATGTGATCAGGAACTGAGCCTGTCCTGGTGCATGAGGTCGGGAGCTGTTTCTTATTGGTGCTTCCCACCCCTGGCTGCCAAGAGGCTCAGTACAGTTGCAGCCAGAGAATATCTTTCAGCTGTCATTACATGTTTGAATATAGCAAGCAGCTAGAATGGCATGTATATTTATCAGAATTTTTTTTTGTTGTTCTGCAGGATTTGTTACAGATGCCATAAATATACTGGAATTAATTTCATCCTTCCTTTGGCTGGGTCAGGATAGCAAAACAAGTCAGGGCAACATGACCTCAGAAATTGGTTGCTCTTAATAAGAGGATTTTAAGGAAGTTTTGAAGGAAGTGGCCTGAAGAAAGTCCATATTCAGTTACAGTAAATGGACATTCTGGCCATTTTGCCTTCTAAATGAATTTTTGCATGGGAAGAGAGCAGAAAGTCAAGAAAGGACGATCCTTTTATAAACAGGAGGGTTAGTAAAGACCCATCCTGTCAGATGATCAGATGCCTGGGAAGCTTGTCTGCTGATGCACACAAAAGCTGACCAGCACAGAAATCAGAAATGTTAGAGTTTATTCCTGCTGCTTCTGTGTACACTGTCAGGTTGAGACTACTTTTAAACACATTAAAATACAATATCTAAGGTACCTTCTTCTTTTTGCATTCATCAAATTCTACCACCTCACAGTCCAATATATTCTCCTGCTGAGCAGAAAAAGCAAAGATTTTCTCTAGATGCCCCAGTGCATGTCCAATGCTGAAGAAGAAGCTGCTCAGCAAGGGTGATGGTTGACACTTTAAAATGCTCAAAACAATACCCCTGTTGACTGGCTATCAGAAGCGAAATCTAGTAACTGATTGCAAAGCCTGAAAATAATATTTGTGCCTCTTGTTACTTGGCTGTTACACTGACTTCTGTCAGGACCTAAAAGTCTGAGGTGGAGAAAGCCAAGCAGCTCCTGAGGAGCACAGAGCTGCCTCAGTCAAAAGCCAGGGAATGAGAAAATATTCGGAGGTCTTGAGCCAGCACTCACTAACTTTCAAAAGCAGGCTCTGAGCAGGTTACCAGACCCATTCAGGTCTCCTTTTTCAATGAAATGAGCACTGTACTGAGAGTGAAAAGGGGGCAATGGTGGGGCTGCCTTTGGTGCAACTGCAGCTCCTTGGTCCTCCTTCACTCAGCCACACTCATGGGCCAGCTTGGCTGCTTGGAAAGGCTGTCTGACCCACTAACACAGAAAGAGGGAGAATAATAAATAAGTGGGTGGGGGAGAGAAAAGAAAATCAGAGAATTACAGTATCATCAGATGGTTTGAGTTGGAAGGGACTTGAAAGATCATCCAGTTCCAAACTGCCTGCCATGGGCAAGGGCACCTTCCACTGACCAAGTTGCTCAGAGCCCCATCCAGCCTGGCCTTAAGCACTTCCAGGGATGGGGCAGCCAGGGCTTTTCTGGGCAACCTTAAAAGTTCCAGTCTTTCACTACCTTATGAGTAAAGAATTTCTTCCTAACATCTAATCTAAATCTCTCCTCTCCTCCTTTAGTTTTAAACCATTCCCCCTTGCCCTATCACTATCTACCCATATAAAAAGTCACTCTCCATTTTTTTATAAGCTCTTTCAAGTACTGGAGGGCTGCTGTGAGGTCTCTCTGGAGTCTTCTCTTGTCCAGCTCCCAGCCATCTCCTAGAAGCTCTCACTGTACTGCTCGGGGTGCAGTCAGCCCCACGCTGCTCCACACAGTGACCCTCTTGTTCCTTGCAGCAATTCTTTGTGATAGAATTGCCCTCTGCTTTTCTCAAGAGGATGATGAACCAGAAGCTGATGAGGTCATAAACCAATATTGGAGTCCTTAAATGGTGAAAATGAGAGGATATTGCACTGAAAGTTTCAGGCACACTGGGATGGAATCCCCCAAATCACATTAGATGTATAAATGCGCCAGAGCTCCACAATCAGAAGTGTAATTAACAAATTAAAGAACCCATCTGTGATCCTTAGGAAACACAAACAAAAGCCACACAAGCAGCAGTTTGTTGTTAACATTTTCCTTGGTCCATGTTGCCTGAAGTCAGCCTCTTTTCACACTGTGTGTCTGATGTGGGGATCTTAGTCCCAAAAACTTGGAATGCAAGTGAATATGTACAAGCTGCACCAAGTTTCATGGTCCTTTAGAAGGACCATGAAAGTGCCCTTTTGGGGTGCAAATAAAGGCTCATTTGCCAAATCCATTAGCAGGAATGGATTAGCTCATAGAGGAGGCAGGATGCCTCTTTGGGGAGAGACAGCTTTTAGTATCTGTCTACCAAGATATGCTTCCCAGCTATTAATTTGGGTATTAAAGATCATCATGGACGTGACAGGGATTCCATCAGCCATTTTAATTTCTGCTCAAGGACTTGCTATGTACTATTGTTATACATAGCACTACTCAAGTAGATGGAAAAAACTGGAAAAAGCACAGCTCTTCCAATTTCAATTCCTTCCTTCCTCAGTTCCTTTCAGTTTTCTGCAACTGCTGAATCTGTTTTGCAGTCAGTGCATGCTGTTGGGGACATTAGCAATCTGTCCCTCTAGCTCCTGTGTCCTGTGTTAGATCCATGGAGAGTTTGGTGTTGGGCTGCTGCTCAGGAAGCAGAGATCCCTGTGTTCCACACGTGTCTCTCCCAGCACAGTGGCCCTCCCATAGGTCCTGGAGGGGGTGTGTAATAACACCTCTGGATAAAGGAAGGGAGCAGAGAAGTGATGCATATTGCAACAGGGACTGGGGATTTTATATATGTAAATATCTTCCACAGATATTTTGTGCTTTCTGGGGTCGCACAAAAGGTTTTTGGAAGTCAGCAGAGCACCGCAACAGAGAGAACAGCCTTTTATGTCTAGAGGGGAGTGGAAATTGCACCAAGCACATTTGGACTTTTTTCTTTCAGAATTGTTGTCTCCTCTGCATAAAATACTTTTTGGATAAAATCAGCTGCAGAGTATTTTTTTTTAATAACATTTTAATGAAACTGCTGCTAATGAGAGCTCTGTCAAAAACTTCCAATTATTACCACAATATCCCTTGATGTTTGTGGGGAAATGGAGCATTGGAGTATTAATTGACCTCCTGATAGTAAAGAAAGACCCCTCTAGCAGAACAAGAATTAAAACTGAGAAGCTTTTGGAGTCCGGTGCTGCAATACAGGAAAAAAGAGCTCTGAAGGTGTTGGGAAGGTCAGCATGATGATCCAAAAAAATTTCTCTGCAGGGAAGTGAAAACAGCTGGATTAGCAAAATACCTGCATACAAAATGCAGAGTTTATCCAGAAGTCAAAAGGAGTTGTCCTCCACACTTAAAAATATGAAACCTGGGTAAAGAAGGGAAGACTGCTTCTTGCTTGCCATAAATGCCTGTGGGTCACATTGATGCAGTTGTAGGCTGTAGACTACTGTACACCATATTGCAAAGAAAATATTTTTGAGAGTTGTTTTCAGTCAGGTTTATTTTTTTTTTTTTGTTAAAAAACAACCAAGCAGTCAAACCAACCCAGACAGCACTGGCATCAGTACTCACAGTGGCTGCTGCCCTCATACCCTTCAGGGTTCCCTGGGAGGGGTAAATCATCTGAGAAAAAGGAAAAACTCACATAGGAAAACAGTAGAAACGTTCATCTGAAAAAAATAAAAGCCTGAGAGGGTAATGTTTCCCTTACGGATTTAGATTAAATATGCATGCCCAGAAAAAGTGTGTGACAGAGTTCATAAAACTGTGCAACCAAGTAGCTGTTGATGTGCTTTATCTACAAATGCCAGTTTTAATGAATCTATTTCACATAGTTAAGGGCTTCCATACACTATGGTCATTGCATATCAAGCTTGCCATGTGGCAAGGAGCTGTGAAAATACACTGTGTGCCTTGAGAAGTGAAGGAAAGCTCCCAGCATGGTGTGAATTAGACTTTCCTCTGGTCTGGGAAAGGGTTAAGCTTTTAGCAGAATCCCAGGAAAACATGATGAAATGAACCTTCACCACTGGCTTGCTTTCTCCCAAGGCAAGGGCAGGCCCAGTGCCTACCCTACCCCACCAGGGGTCACAAAACAGTCCCTGGGTGTAGGGGCTGTATTTGGCTTGGCTGTGACTCCAGAGGTGGGAACCAGCTGCATCACTCTGGCTGCAGCATTTTGGGAGGGTTGTAAACCAATTCAGATAGCCCTCTCCAAGCTTTCGGAAGCTGATGAGATCTGTGTGAGTTTCATGAAGGACTCTTGGGTTGGTAGCCCCATAGAGAAAAAAGATTGGTTTTCCTCATTGCTTTACTTGTCCATAGCTTTCCGCCTACAAGGCCTGATTCATCTCTCACTGAAGCTGATGGGAACGGTCTTTCCACATTCTGGCTGGAAATTAGGCTGTCTCTGAGCTTCTGCAGGAAACATTAAAGGAATGATGGGCAAAAGGGGCCATCATTTCAATGGGACTAGCTGGCTACGTCTCCGTGAGTAGATTTGGTGTGCTGAGAACCAAAGTCCTTTGACAGAAGAGTCTGCACCCACACTGTTGGACTTTCTTGGCCTTCCAAACAGGGTAGTCACATGCAAGAAGTGTCATGAGGATATGGAGTATGGAGAGTACGAGTTACCCAAGGCCAAAATTGTCCCAGAGGCTGTTGTCATATTTTAAAAGCCTACCTGCTCAAGTGCAATGCCCAGGAATGTCTCATGGTGTCAAATAGCAAAGATATAATCTCTGCTTGAGATCCAAGCATAAGTATTGAATGCAGGCTTAATTGGTTACCTTTTTCTGCTTTATACCAGTGGAAATTCTTACTAGCTGTCTCTTCATAGTCTTTTGAAGTAAGGTCTTATCCTGAAAGAAAGCTCAGCCCACATGTTAATCAGAAGCTCCCCATCTACTGTGTTTCACTGTTAACCAGCTTCCTTAGTTGTAGTTTTTTAAAGGAAGGTGCCTGTGCTCTTTGCTCTTTAATTTTGTTTAACCTGGAACATGGCACAGAAAACTACAAATTTGTCCATGATGAACAGAAACAGAGATAGTGTAGCTGACAAATTCAGTTTGTTAAGTCATGCAGGGTGTTGCTGGAAAGGATTTGGTGATGATAAAAGTGTTTGCAGTTCTGCTGAGGGTGTAGGAGACACAAAGGCATCTGAAACAAATACTGGGAAAAACACAACAGACTGTAAGTAAGCCCTAAAATTTGACAAGAGTAAATTCTAAAAATATCCTGACTGTTATTCTATCATTATTCATGTAAATAGCAAAGCTGAAGTCACTCGGACTTTTAGATAGGATGAAAGTTTGACACAGCCAATGACTCTAACCAGATGTGATATATTGCTCTGTGTCACCACTGGTTCAGTGATATATAGGGGCATTGTTGAAACAGCAGATTATTAGGGAAGTTAGAAGCACTATAAAAGACAGTGGGATAATGCCAGATTTGTGTTCCCAAGTTTCGTGACAGAATGAGTACAATTTTGAAGGCTTCGACATCAACCAGAATAGAAACATAGCTTTTAGTATTTTAGCAATAGTGTTATTAACAAACTATCTCTAGCCCATGTCGAAGTACTTAATGTGCTATAATAACATCAATTAAAATACAATAATAGACTTAATAATGTGGCTCATAATGGGAAAAAATATTCATGTGGATTATCTCTTCATACCCAAGAGAGAAATTCTAATGAAAGACGCTATAATGAACATAACACTAAACAGTTTTAATATAATATGAGTTAGAAATATGCAGGGATAGAAAATAGTGTGGGTAAAGTCAAAACCATGTCCAGAATGTTCATTGGCTGCTTTGCTTGTTGTTTTGAATTCATAAATCTTCAAAGGACCACTAGAAAAAGCTGGTCATTGGCCCAGGTAAGTTTGATCTGCACTTTTGAGCCAAAATTCCATTAAATTCCATTTTTCCAAGGGCAGGCCATCTTGGTGTCTCTCAATGGCTGCCCTCACATCACTGGGTGCTGGTGTGGCAGTGGCAGCAGTAACCATTCTGGGCAGTCAGGAGACCCTGGCTCAGTGCTGGCACTTCAGGATGAGGTTGCTCACTGCTGGCTGCACCCAACAGCTCTGGTTTGTCTCATCCCAGCACTTTACAGCCCCAGTCCATTTTGTTTAGCCTTGGGCACAGAGCTTGGCTTCCTGCTGGAGACACCTCTTTGTAAGCAGGACGCAGGGGGTGGTGGTCAGACGGCACATTTGGGATCCAGCAGCCTGGTGTCCTGTTGGACAAGCTGAGGCTTTCTGTGTCTGTCAGCCCCATGCAGGGTGTGCTGTTGGCTGGGGACAGCTGCTCTGCCTGCAGTTTCCCATTTGGAAAGCCCCAGGCTGTGTCTGCACCACACAACAGCAGAGTGCTCCTGTTTGCCAGCCTCTCGTGGATTTCAGACACCCAATTCCTCAGTCCCTTTTATTAAAACGTGTGCAAGCAGCTCATTTATTTCTTAGGCATCATTCACTTAGTTAGAGATTTACTTTTGCTTACTGGCCTTTCCTGAGCATACTTGAAAAGCAAATGGTGTTGCAGAGGATGGCTCAATCCACTTTTGCCTGGGTCCCTTTCACCCAGCAGGACCATGCTCCTGTGACAGCACCTGTCACCTGCCACCTGTGGCCAGGCACCTGAGTGGGGCTGGGGCCAGGGGCAGCAAGAGGAGATTCAGGCTGTCCTTGGGGAAGGCAGGAGAGGCCACTGTGTGTTTGAGACCTGACAGGCCCATCCTTCACTGTCTGCTTCCAGGGCACTTAAATTAGGCCCCATGCAACATCTTGAGGCTTTCACCTGCAGTTCCTGGTTTCTACTGAGGGATTGATTACAGGGCTGGGCTGTATAAATTGCACTCAGAGACTTCTGGAAACTGAGTCTGGAAAAGGAGAATGCTCTTAAAACTATGCTTACAATGAACTCAGTTCTAATGAGACTTCATTCTGCAGTTTTTATGAGTTAAATTTAGTTTTATGTTCAAGAACTCATTTCTACATTGTAGTAATATACATCAAAAGGTTACTTTTTTTCCCCCTTAACCTGCTTATTCCAGTGGTGTAAATTATTTTTGTATTTTACTGATTCCAAGACAAAGTAACATCAGAATTCATGAACAATAATAGACAGCTAAGTAATTACTCCAGAGAGCAAATCTACTGAAAAAGTGTTGTGAAGAGGCACTCAAATAATTAAAAAACAGTGGTGCAGAGTGAACCATGCAATGACCTAAACAAGAAAACATATAGCACAGAAAGTAAAGAGAATGGAATATAATTGGAGTTCATTAATTTCCTAGCTACATGCTACCTCTCTTAAAATATGCTGCTACACTCTTCTCTCTCCTCTCTTTTCTGTATGTCCCTTTCCAGTGATGTGATTTAACTGTTTATACCCACTGTACACCCTTGTTACGTTTATTATCCATAATGTGATTTGTATAAACAAATAAGCAGATAGGCTTTATTGGGCTTGCAATCAAAAAGCTCTAGTGAGAGATGTATTTATCTAATTCTCCAGTACAAAGGCACAAACTAAAAAGAACTCAGAGTAATACAATAAAAATTGCACAAAGAATACACTGAACAGGACATTCCAGGTGTGGTTTTTGTTCCTTTCCAGAAGCAGCACAATCCCTGATCACTCTGGTTCAGCCCAGAACCTTCTATATTTGTCTCACCTCAGGATCTGATTGATTTAAATAGTCTTAGCATAAGACTATTTAAGGATAAGCATGTTTTCTAAATATACAGTAAAAACAGCCCCACCTCCCAGTTAAGCAGCCAAGAACATTGTAGGTTAATATGAACTGCTTTTGGTATAATTAACATTCAGGAGCACCAGCTTTGGTGAAATAAAGAAGTAGGCAACATCTGTCTTACTGTCTTACCAAGAAGACACTGTAGCTGGTGAGTTACTGACTTAAAAAATCAAATGGCTAGACATAAAACATGCTGGGGAAATTACAGGAAGGAAAGTGGTGGAAAGAGAAACACAGTCCTGTTTACTGGATGAAGGCACAAAAAACCGGATTGGAAAGGAGCAGTTTGAAACTATCACCCTTTGAGTCACATCTCTGTGAGGTGTGGGTACTCTCTACATGGGGAACCTTGTTTCTCTCTTTGCTGAGCACAGTGCCAGAGTCACTCAGCACCTTGCCAGGTACAAACCCCACCAGGAGACTTTCTGGTGTCAAAGAGGCACTGGGATTTAAGGTTTGAGTGAAGTAATGAATCCATGGAGTATGATCCAAGGAGATGAGACAGAGAAGCTTGTCTGATCAGGTCGTGATCTCAAAGACAAGGTGCTGGGGAGGAGGGAACAGATCAAATGAGAGCTAACTGGTTGTTGAAGTACCCATGGCCACATGTACTGCAAGCTGGGGCATAGCTAACTCAGACAAGATAATTGCCAAAGCTCTCTGCTCCCTCCTCTCCGCTCCCCTAGCTGCTTTCCTGTTAGATGATTTGGGAAATCAAAAATCTCAGCAGCTAATCTATACCACCAGATTTCTGTCACCCCAGCAGTTTCTTTTTCTAATGAATAATGAATGTATGCTGACCCTGAGATGATAACGGTGCAGAATATTTTCAGGTTCTTGAAGGTCACGATAAATTTTGGGAAGCATTGTCAGCATTAAAAGGCTTTGGTGTTCTTTCACCTAAAGCTAGATATAGATGTGCTGTGACCTTTATTTGACTCATATCAATGTTTGTGAACAATGTACAGCTCAAATGATGAAGAGACCAGCACCAGCATCTTTTGCTCAGTTTGCTGCTGTGTTACAGTTGGTTGCCTGATACCTGTACAGCTGCTACTGGGCAGAAAGCCTCTATAAACAGGCTGTCAAATTTAATTGGACGACCTGGTAAATATATTGATAATAAATCAGGTGTGCTTTTGCTGAACTATTCTCCTTGGATTTACTGAGGGCTGCAGCAGCTCAGTACTTCCCAGGATGAGACCCAAGGTGCCTGCTGTTGCTCGCATCAAATACAATTGCAATTTCATCATTGATGTTTTCACCAGGAGGACTAAGACTCGAAACTTATGGAAGGGTTTTGAACTTCTTTTGATCTGTGCACGACATAGCGGCGAGGCTCTCCAAGGCTGTTAAGTGCGTGTTGTAGGAACTGAAATAGCCGATACAAGCTGTGACAATGCAGCCAAACGAGCCGCGTTCCTGAGTGTTTGTTTTGTCAGAGCCCTGGAGACGGGTAGTTACGGGAAAATCTTGAGTTCATTAAAATCAAAGGAGCTCCTGGTGTGCGTGACTGCTGAGAAAGGTGACAGGGAGTGTTCCCTGACGGAGAACAATGTGCGTGTGTGAGTGCGTGTGCCTGTGTGATAATAAGCCCATTGTGCTTTTTGAGTCAATTTAATGAATTCTAATAGCCCGACTTAATGCTTTCTGAATGCTGCACAGCAGTGGGATGTGGTTGGTTGTTAGTAGGTAAAATATTTTGCTGATAGCTGAAGTGGGAAATTTTAGCAGGCTTATTTATTTAATGATAAAAAATGTTACTGAGTCAAATGTGCTGATTCTACTTCTGTAAGCTAGCCTGCCTGCTCGGTCTGATAGCCCGACTGCACATACATGAATGATGCCAGCCCTAAGAAAAAGGAGTGTCAGCATCCCCTCCTGGTCATGACAAATGCTATTTGCTCCAGAAAGGCAGTTCTTTAGCGAGAAGAAGGAGTAATTCCAGGTTTACACAAGGCAGCAGGGGAGAGGGAGCCCTTCTCTCCTGGAATCAGTCACGCAGTCCCATTGCTGCTCCCGAGCCCTCTTGGTCAAACGTGCCCGAGGCTGTTCATTTCACAGTCCTTTGCTTCAGATAAGTTAAGCAATCAGAAAAGCATCTGATTCTACCCTTAAAATTGCATTTCTTTTTCTTCAAATGTTAGTTTGAAAAGTTGCCTAAAAAAAATAGCTGACTTTGTGGTCTGCTTATCATGACACCTCTTTGGGACTGAAGACAGCCCGAAACAAGTCGAAATAAGCAAAGCCACTGGAGTTTGTCTCTTTCTGGGCCCGGGTACCCAGGGCTTGCAGATGCCCCTGGGGCATTTAGGGGAAGCGTTCACAGACGCCAGGACCGGAAAATGTACAGATTTACCGCAAAAGGCCAGAGAAGGAAGAGCATGGAAATGTTCCCTGCAGCCGATTCTCACCCTCTTCCCAAGGGGTGAGCGAGGGACGCGCCAGTGCTTCAGGCAAAGCCTGGCTCACACCAGGGCTTTGTGGGCTTCGATGCTGCCCTTGTACCGAGTCTCCAGGTAAGGGATTGCTGTCTTTACTTCCAGCATCTTGCCTGAAGGGAAACACTTATCCGTAGTAAAAACACAAACAAACAAACCCAACCTGGTTTTACCTTTCAAACATAGCTAGAAATCACTGCTTTAATCGACTTAATGTGGATGACCCATCCCTGGGAGTGCTCAGGCCCAGGTTGGATGGGGCTTTGAGCAACCAGGTTGGAATTAGATGATCTTTAGGGTCCCTTCCAAGCCAAGCCATTCTATGGTTCTATGATCATACTTGAGGAGAAAATGTTTTACTGTTTTACCTAATGCAAGATGCTCCATGGCGCATTTGACATGGTATCCCAGCTAAGGAAAGTTAATACAGCAGTGTCTTTTCAAGAAATGCATCTTTGCTAGTACAAAGTAGCTACTGCAGCTGGAAGAGCTCAGATTCAGGCATCATCAGTTTGCAGTGCTGCATTTAATCTTTCAAACCCTCGCTTCTGGACAGGCGGCTTCTTGCTGACCGCAGCCAGAGCAGCAAGGAAGATAACTTGACAACTTTATGTCTTCTTCTGTCACTCTGAATGCTGGAGCCACTTGTCTCTGTGTTACAAAACATCAAACATCTTCTCTCAATCATCTGACAGTGAGATGAATCTTACCTGCCGACGTGATTGCTGCTTTCTGGCCAAGAGTATGCTCATTTGCCAAATACATCACGTTCAAAACTGACTGAGTCCTGAAATAAATCTCTCACCTCTTTATGTCTCCTGTGTGGGAGTTTGGGAAGAATAGACAGAATCACATGCTGGAGTAAAATAACACAATCAAATTACCATATAGCAACCAAGAAAAAGCTAAAATAGCAACATGGTGTTGTTTCATTCTGGTGCTGGAGCACAGCCAGTTTGTAGTCTCCTTTTTTCTGCTGCACCCTTTCTGTGATAAAAAAATCTGTTATCCAAAGGTACCTTGGAAAACTACCTGTAACAGACTCTCAAGTTGTAGAAAAGAGGAATCAGTTACATGGAAAGGCTGATTTTACATACATGCTACAGCCCAAATGTTTTAAAGAGAGCTTTGCCACCAGCAAAAATGCATTTAACTGATCATGCATAAAAGCCAGCCATATTTTCAAGCTGAGCTTATTTTATGATTCTTATAAATACAAGTAATAATAATAGTTACTCATGGAAAAACGTGAGTATTTTCTTTATTGTATAAAACATAAAAGGAGATACCATCTCCTCCTGTTCAAGAGCACTCACATCTGCTGAACTCTTGAAAATTTTGGACACAGAGATAGTGCATAGAGTGGCTGCCAAGATATCTCAGTGTGCTCACTCTTCATAGAAATCCCCTTTTCTGGAATGCAGAGCTCATTCCCCTCTCTCTCATTGAGGGTCTGCTTTGCTCAGGCACTGATTGACAAAAGTTGGACCAGAATTCAGGCACTTCTCAACCCTAATGAACTTTATGACTTGCACTGCCAGAATGAAAAAACAGAAAGGCAAGTGAAAAACAACGCTGCCCAAACCCCTAAATCTAGTTCAAATAAGTATTAATAGAACTAATTAGTTGGGTTTGATTTGCTGAATCCAATCCAGTAAACATGTTTCAGGATCAGACAAGCATCCATCATCCAGACCAGCTGCTCTTAGACAGGTCATTATATGTGAACAATGACTATTGATTGGCAAAACCCTTGGCCCAGAGTTTGCAAAACTCTGAAATTTATCACCTGGCTTTCAGAGGCACCAGATATTCAGTGCTGTTCACCTCAGGAGAATCTGGCAGTGACTTGGCACTTCTGAGATTAGGGGCGTTTACTTGGCTGGATTTATAAAACTAGACTTCCTTTTCAAATTTTCAGGGCTTTATATGCTTGCTAAATCAATGCCATTTCATGAAAATAAGAGAATGAAATCATAAGATAGGCTAATGTACCTTAGAGAGCTGTGCTCCACATTTTTTCTCCTGCCTGTGCCAGACCTGGTCCCCCTTTACACGGCCCATCTACCTCAATGGGGCAGAAGAAGACATCACTGACAGAGCTGTATGGACCTGCTGGTGATGGCTTCACTCCTTTGTGAATCAATATTAGGAAGGGTTGTGGGTCTTGCTGAGGCCCTGCCACCCCTCCCTCCCTCCCTCCCTCCTCAGCAGCAGGGCTGGCTAGGTGCAGCAGGTCCCTGCAGACCTCCCGCCCAGCCCCGGGGCACTCTGCACCACAGCTGGGTGCCATGGCCAAGCCATGACCTGATCCCTCCCATAAATTGCATAAACACTTTCTCTCCCACAAAGGGAAGGATAAAAACCATGTGCTTTCTTCACTGAAGAGTAGAAAAGGAGGCTGTGTCAGAATCACTAATTATTTTTGCTAATAAAATTGGACAAAGAGTGTGACTGTCTCTCTTGAGCAAATATTATCTCCCACTGTCAGAGGAAGATGAATTGTGCTGGCCCTAATGGCACCAGCACTCGTTTGGAGCACCCTGTCAGGAAGGCAGTACTGCAGCAGTGTTGCTGGCCATGCCTTCCTCTTCTGCTTGCAAATCACCCTGCTTTTGGAAAATGCTGCCAGCACTGGAGCTGTCAAACTCAACTCTGTGTTACAGGGTTTTTCCCCTTTTCTCTGACCTTGGTGGTAATTAAGTGTCTCTTTCTCACAGGGAAAAATATGTGAAGCATGAATTGGACCTGTTGGCCTGGCTGCTGATTTATGGGTCAAGTCTCTAGCTGTTACAGACAAAATTTTTAAGTCTCTGATTAAGAAACCCTGCTGATTTAAGAATCTCACAAGAAATGTGTGCATAATGAATTATCTACAGATGATAACTCAAATTATTCCTTGATGATGCATATCACCTTCTTCTATTAAATTATCATTTTAGAAGTTTAACAAGGGCAATGCAAAGGGACAGGTGATGACACTACAACATACATAACAGGTCAGCAGAGCAGCATTCTGCAAATTTGGATAAGTGGCATTTGGTCCCAGTCAGAGATGCCAACAGAAAGCAAAGGCTGAAGGAGATACAAAAGCCAAACTGGTATCTTTACAGGATAAATGTTTGCCTCTTGTGTGTCTGAACCTGTGATAATTTTTTCCTCTCTTGAGCAAAACTTTCCAGTAAGCAGCCTGCAGTAAAGTTCTGTTCCAATATTACTTGCTGTGCTAGCATTAGGTCTTAATTGCAGTATTATTTGCAGCAGAAAAATGGCACTCACTGTTCTTGCTTAGGAAACACTGAGAGCTACCAGGTACCACCAAAATGTATATGTACATGGGTAACAGGTTACAAAAACATGTAGAAATGTGTGGCAGAATGAACATTATTTTTCCTTTTAGGGTTCAGCTTGTTGGATCTTAAACCTACATGCCTGGGAACCTGGAAACACCTGCTGTGGCCCGTGTGCTCTGGAAGGGGTGTGTAGCAAATCAGTGCTGCAGACACCATGTGTCTCTTATGTTGTGATGGTGGAAGGAAACAGTGAGCTTGAGTAGTGCAACAGTGAGCTTAGGAAGTGCAAATGCACTGATTCTGATGTTGCTTTAGTGCCATGCATTATTTTTCTCCAAGCAAATGCATGATACCAATATCTGTCTCTCCATCTGACATACATCAGGAAAGAATTAGAAAATGCAATTAGCTGCTGTTAGATTTTACCCTGACAAGTCCTAGTAAGAAGGCTCCACTTATTTCTGTCTGTGTTTCCTAAGCTGATGTGGGCCGGGTCTGAAAAGGAGTTCTGTGCCTCCAACCTTCTCCAGCAGCACCATTTCCTCATGGCTGGGTGTTAACCAGAGAATGCAGAACAGATGGCAGGGGGTGGCCTGGACCACAGCACTCGTGTCATTGCAGCTCTGGCAGGGGCTAAGGATCTGCTCCAAGTCACCACGGGAGCTCCATCCCAGGGGGGGTCAGCCAAGCACAAGGGAAATCATAAATGGTGTCTGTGTTCTGAAGGTACTAAAGAAGTGGCAAAGGCAAAGGGCACAGTTCCACATCTGCAGCAGTTTCACAAAGAGATCGTGCTATTCCTGAGAAACATTAGCTCTGCAATTGCTTAAACCCTGGGGTTTTGTATTATCTAGCCAATACATATGCTAAAAATGAGCAAAACCATATTCTGAACTCCAATGATTTCTACATTCCATTGCCTGTGACAAACATCTTCCTGGCAATAGCTTAGTATGCCCAGCGAAACAAGGCTTCAGCAAAAGCACTTAAAATGTAATTAATGTACAGAAAACCAGACCTGAACAGCTTGTGCAAGAAAAATTGCTTTCAGCGGGAGGATTTCCATATTTTCCACGGGGAAATCCTGGAAAACTTCTGTGTATGTACTTATGCAGTGCCTGCACAGTAAAATGCAGTGTGCTCTGGACACCCAGGGCTTTGCTGAGCTCCCTGAAATGCTGCTCAGCACACAGAGACCAGCCTGATGCTTGGCACACAGGAGTCAGTGCACCTTCACTGCACAGCATGTGAACTCTGGCTCTGGATCAGCGAGGTCTCAGGGCAGAGCCACTGCCCCAGGTGAGTCCCCAGATGCCCTGAAATCCTCAACGACTGCCCCAAGAAGCCTTTTAAACATTTTTGGATGGGAAAAAAAGTGCTGTTGGGGCAGTGGTGGCTGCTCAGGATGCTCAAGGACATAGAGTTCAAAACAGCCAAATCAAGCCTCAGTGACACCTGTCTTCAGAGGATGTTGAAAAGTGTTTGTGAATTGCATTTTCTTAATTTGTGATTTTTCTTAATTTATGAACCGCCATATTGCTTTACAGCCCATATGAGAACACTGTTGAACCACAAAGTCATATTAGCACGTCTCTGTTCTGGAGAGGGGGTGCATAATTTATCTATGAGCCTGGTTTTTCCATAGCCAAAAGCCTCCTGTGACACTGACTCCTTCAGTCAGTGTCAACAAAACAGCACTTCTCACCATCCAGTCTCATCATGTTCCCCTTCACTTGATCCTAATTATTCTGCTATATGCTCACCTCAGAAATCTTCTCCAGTAAGTCCTAACCTCTTCTCAAGCACCATTTTTATTTCAAAAGCCTCTCCAATTTAATTATAAACCTCACTTTTCCATAAACTGCTTTATACCTCCAGACCTCTTAACACCCTTCCAGTGTCACCCCATCTACCTCTCTTATTTTTACTCTATTATCAGGGGCATTTCTGTATATGCATATGTGGAAGGTAGTGACCACGATCCTTCTCAAAATATTTTATTAATTTTCAAGAGCCCTGGACTAATTCTGGGACTTTATTGAGGCAAAATACATAGGTGATTTCTAGAGCTCCCAGAAGCACCCAAAGGAGTCAGTTGTGCCAGGCCATTGAGGTGGCAATTGCCAAAAACAGAAAGAAAATCCTTGTTTCAGACTGCAGATGAACTGCTGGGCTGATGCCAGGGCAAGCCCTAACAACAGGTTTTACAACAAAACCAGTCAAAGAAAAAGACCTAAAGCCACTGGAAAATCTCCAAAGGTGCCAGGAAAAGCAGGTGAATGTATGGATTAGAGAAAAAGTGAGTGCAGCTCCAGCTGAGGGCAGGCTTGTGGAGGAATCATGGTGCCAAGACCCAGGCACAGGCAGAGCTGTGTACACACAGTGCAGAGAGGCTTTAAATCACACTGAGTGAGGCTGTGGCTCCAAACAGCTCACCAGGAGAAATGAAGTGTGGGAATTGAAACCATTATGATAGAATTTCCTGAAGTGTTTTTAAAGATGAATTGCAATTTGGTTCTTTGCTTACTTAAAAAAAAAAAAAAATCTTTCCATTAGCCTTCAGTGTAATCTTAGTGGCTTCAGAGAGTTTTACCTAGTCACAGACACTTTTGCAGCCTATAAACACTGGCATCTATTTTTTTTTCTGCACTTCCAGGGGTGAAATTGACACAAATCAGTCTTGTAATTAATGATGTCTCTCCCTACAAATGTAAGCTCTTTTGCACTCCTCTGAATTTCTAACACAGATCCTTTAGCATCTACTTCTCTTCTTAATGTCTATCCTAAAAATGTAGTATTCTTGTAACAAAACTGTTAGTATTTCTCTAATAGGTCTCTTAAATTCTCTCTCAGCAGGAGTATCATCTCCTAGCCTATCATGCTTTTCTTTTTACCTCTCAAAGTCTGTTTGTTATGAAAATTACTCCGTCATAAGTTGAGCTTCTCTCCTTTTTTTAGTGAGCTCTGAAGGATAAGATGAGAGAGAATTATTT
The DNA here is from genome assembly GCA_013397155.1 of Irena cyanogastra. Lineage (NCBI taxonomy): Eukaryota > Metazoa > Chordata > Aves > Passeriformes > Irenidae > Irena > Irena cyanogastra. The sequence continues at coordinate 845,248 of VWZV01002316.1, forward strand.
TCAAGAGTACAGCTGGAAGAATGAAAATAAGAGCAAAGAGCTAAAAACTTCATGTTACTGATTGAAAAGCCTAAATGCTGGAACCCAGGCTATGAAGTGCAGAGAATGGTTAATTACCAGCTCTTCATTTTAATAGCTGCCAAAGATTAAAGTGGGTAACCAAGTGAAGTTTCAGAGCACAAAGAGCAATGCTCCATCCCCAGAAGTGTTCGAGGCCAGGTTGGATGGGGCTTAGAGCAACCTCACATAGTTGAAGATATCGCTGTCCCTGGCAGAGGGGTTGGAACTAGCTGCTGTTTGAAGGTTCTTTCTGACCCAAACATCCTGTGACTCCACGATTACAGGAGTCTCGTGCAAGTATTTCATGCTGTAATTAAACTGATCTAAGTGCCTCAGTGATGATGCTGTGGTAGAGAGGTAGGCATGGCACAGGCTGGCCCACAGGGCCTCCCAGCCACCTGCCTCCCTTCCTGTACCAGTCACTGTTTTGAAAGAGGAGCAGAGCCAGGGGAGGGTAACTTGCCCTGCTCATCAGTGGCAGAGCTCCTGGCTGCATGACCTTAAGCATTTCTACAGCTATTTCTACCAAACTCTGCAGTGTGGATATAATATTGTACCTCTTGCAGAAAATTTTCCACCTACATGACTGTTGTGGTTTAGGAATGGTACTCCCCAGTTTAGTGTTTCCACTGAGACTCTCCAAGCCATGTGCTGCTCCCTCAGCTCCCCTCCTCCTTTTGTGGCAGGCTGCAGAGAATTGGAGGCACAAAGAGTGAAAATAGCAGGTTGATGACAATTTAATGAAAACAGCAATGGGTTAAGCAAGAGAGCAGTAACAGGAGCCATATTAATAACAAAGTGCACAAGATAGAGAAATGATTCACACGTGATTGCTCAGAACTGGCGTTACCTGACAGCTGCCTCCACCACACTTACTCTAGCAGAAGGAGCCCCTTCTTCCCAGAGGACATTCCCTTCCCCTGCTGCCTGCAACTACATGAGGTGGTATAGAACAACCTCTGGGTCCCAGCCATGTCCCTCCTGCCTACTGCAAATATTACCCTGTCCTGGCTGGAACCAAAGGCAATGATTTACAGAAAAAAATTGCTTTTCACTTCACACTCAAGCAAAGCAGAATCACACTGAGGTTTTCATAAGTTATACCTCTTAAGGTACATTTCTAGTTGCCTCTGAAATCGTGGAAAATTTACTTTGCTGTAATCAGATTATTTGACACAGGTCCTCTCAGTTCTGCACTGGCTCATTTTCACATTTGAATGCACTGGCTCATTTAAAATGTATTTCATTTTCCATTTTCTTATTTTCCACATTCTCCTTCACTGTGTGTATCCATGTATTTGCAGATGAAAAATTAGCCTTGCAGACAACGTTGTTCTCCTTGTCAGAAGATTTGTTCTGCTCCTGTGGTGTTTCACTGTCCTTTCTTTGCCCTGTCTTCATCCTCTGCCTCCTTTCTGCAGGCAACAGCTCGAGGCCATTTTACCTCCCAGCTTGTCTCTGCCTCCTATTCTCTCTCCTCACACCCCTTTCATCCCTTCTCTTTTGCTTTAGAAATCTGTACTTGCCCTCACCCCAGGTATGTGTGTGTGCCCACCTGCAGGACACGCTGGTGGCAGGTGATGGCAGCTGCTGAAGGTGGTGGCACTTCACCTCAACACATCACCCCCCTTCCTTTAGAGCACCATTATGTTTATTGCTTATGACATTTCCAAAATCTCATATGAGCTTCAGAGCAACTGGGCATGTTGAGTTATGTAGAGTGAAGAACAGCAGTGTGGTGGTGCTGGAAGGACTGGTGTTCTCATGCATGGAAGGGTACAAGGCTGGGGGGAGGGGGACATGGGCCTGCTCCTGCCCCTCCCAGGACTGGCACTGGAGGTGTCCAGCCCCATGGCCACAGGGGGCTTGATTTGTAATGGGGTCAGCAAAAGGCACTTGGATGCCTTTGACTTGCCCCTATCACGTGGGGATGGGACTTTATGGGATGCAGGGTAGGGCATCTTGAGACTGTGTGTGACTTACAGGATGTTTCAGGGTGGGGAAGGAACACAAAATGGGAAAGGGGAGGGATCAAGACATTTTTGGGAGGAACAAGCATGGAAAACATAAGGAATAAAGGTTAAAAGAAGATGGTTGTGTACATAAGTTGCTGGTCACTGTGCTTATCTGGCCCTGCTCTGCACCTGGCCAGCACTGTCTGTCCTTGTTTTCTCATTAAAAAGCATTTCTGCATATTTTCCTCTGTGTATGGGCGGGTCTCAGTGGCTGAGCTGGAGTGGGACCTAGAGGGGCATGTGTAGGTCTGTGTGTCAGCCTATGCCACCAGTGAGCATCAGGCTGGATTGCCCAGAGAGTAAATCGAGTGGTCTGGGAGCCAGGGAGAGACCAGGGATCTGCCTCATGGAGTGACCATGAGGCTCAAGCCTCGGAGTGCAGGGCCTGGGGGTCCCCTGAGGTCTCGTGTATGTGTCTGTACGTGCATGTCCACATGTGCCTGCCAGCAGCACCCAGCTGGACCCAGGGTGCTCAGCAGCTCCCTGTGGGTCTGGGCTGCACAGACCCTGAGCAGGGCTGTGACTCTGTCCCCTCTGAACATCTGCTGGTGTGATGGGAGCAGAGCTGATGCTGACAGCCTTCAAAGCTCTGCTCATGCTGTCTAAACTGGAGGAGGACTTTGATACAGACTGTCAAACCTCAAATCCCTCCTGCTTCAGCTCACCTGGAAAACACAGTTCTGCACCATAAAGGTGTAATCCCTAGGGATGCCTCTTCAGAAAGGAATAAAAAGAGAAGAAGCCGTAACATAAGTCAGGCCAGTGATTCTCAGTGTTTTGTATTGACTTTGTAGATAAAAGTGCTTGCAATCAATAGCTTTGAATTCTATTTCTGCACAGGTCCTTTTTTTTGTGACAAATAACTAAGATCACAATTTTGGACCAAAACCTTGAGAAAGAGTCATGAACAGTTCATAATACTCAATGTCTGTGCCCTTGGATTATGATTTTAGTACAGCATATGTGGTTGCTGGGTGTAGTAACTCACATGTAATCAGCCATTCCACATGTATGGCAGAACAGGGAGGTATCTCCCCTCAAAGGAGTTGAAAGTTGGATGTGTTTAAAAAAAAAGACTGGATGTGGCACTTGGTGCCATGGTTTAGTTGAGGTGTTAGAGCTGGGTTGGACTCAATGGTCTTTAAGGTCTCTTCCAACCCAGTCATCCTGTGAATTCTGTAAAAGAGAATTCTGTGAATTCTGTGAAAGGAGCCTTGGAGATTGGTCATGCAAAAAGGCCACCAGAGTGTGCATCTTCAATAAAGTGAGGAGAAAATAAAGCTAAATGCACTTGAAATAATTCCTCTGAAGTAAAAGGCATGTTGGAAATGGTTGGGACAGCCATCTATTTATTAGGCTTCCCATCTGCCTGACTCCTGGGGGAGGGCAGGGAATGAGTTATCCCCGGTCTCCATAAAGAAGGATGGGAAGGCTATAACTGAACAGTGTGGCAGAGGAAAAGCAGAAATTGTATCTAATTTTACTCGTGCCCTTACAGATTACAGGGGAGAAGATGAATTTGGACTGTGGTAGCTTCATTTTCAGTAGCTGACTCCACACGTGCTCCGTCAGGCACACGGAGTCACTCTGGCCACTTGCTCCTGCCTGCTTGTCACAGGTGTGCCACAAGGTGTCAGGACACCTTCTCTTCCTCTCTGGGCTATTCTTACTCTTTTCTTCCCATACCTTTGCCTTGAAGTTTTCATTCTTTCTCCCACCTCATTGTTTTACATCCCTCCCTTGCTTTATCACTTGCCTCTCCATCGTCTCTCTGCCTTCAGCTGTGCCCTTGGTCCCCAGTACCTCGCTTGTCATTCCCTGGCTGACCTTGTCATCACTTTATCCTCCCCACCCCCTTTTTTGGTAATAGGCTGAGGTATAGCAGAGCAGTTTCTTGGCTGGAAGCAGTGTCTCCCCAAGCAAGTCTCTTTCCCTGAGCCCCTCTGTGTTCCTTTGTGCACGGAGCTGAATGCCACATCAGAAACAGTGACTTTGCAAATACAGTCTTTCCCTTTCTCTCTCTCTTCTGCTCTTCCTTCTCCTTCTTTCTCCTGTATCCCTCATATTTTGTGTGCACTTGAACAGTGTCAAAGCCTCAATCTGATTACAAATTAGTGCATCTCTGTCAAAGCCAGCAGACAGGGTTGAATTAAAGTCTCATATCACTGCAAAGTGAAAAAGGAAGCATCTTCTTTTCAGTAGGAGACAGACTTGATACAGAATTATGAAAAAGTAGGGTGGATTAATAATGAGGAAAAGGAAACAGGATGGGGACAAGGAAACATGAGGACAATGGTAACAGGGGCACACTTCGTAAGCCTACCACTCTCCCATGGCTTTTATGAATTTCTGCAATTTTTTCCAGAATAATAGAGAGAAGCAGCTGCAGACACAGGCACAGACAAATTACAACCCACTGGTAATATCTGTATTCAGGACAGGTCTGAAATATACTCAGGTGATGTCCTGTGAGATATTAAATGATAGTGTTATTGCACTATGTGATTAGTTATTGCTCTGTCACAAACTGCACGGTCTTGGGCAATTGCTTTGCACAAGGCTTTCAAGGACAGCAGGGATCTGCACAGCTTCAGACAGGTCTCTATGGCTGGGTATAGACAGACCTGTGCTCACTCCAGCCATGCTCATAGTTGTTTGGGCATAGAAAGAGAAAGCCCAGGGCCATATATTCTCATTAGTATGACACTATAGGAGAAGGAATGTGCAACTGGACAGTGTAAGGGCAGGGATACCTGACTATGTGCATTGCAGCTGTGTGCTTAAACACCTTAAAAATAGATCTTGACAGAAGCGATCTCCCTGACCCTGTGTGAGGGCATCAGTATGTTTATGTATGTACATATGAGTGTATTTATGTACATATACATGTACTATATATATGTAAAGATATATAAATTTCGACACACAAAAATATTCTTCAGGACAGATCTTCTAAAGGTTCAGTGTGTTTTGTTTTTTTCTTGTGAGAAAACAAGCACTGAGTAAATTATCCCTTTCACACCTCAGAGCATTGCATAAGTCCTATTTTGCAAATAGTTTTTTCCTTTTGGATTTTGAGTGATGTTTGCAGTTTACCTTTTCTCTCCTCCCCTGACTGAGTCCTGTGCACAAACCCTTCGGCTGATGGAGGCACAAGCAGAGTCTTGCCTCCCTGTCCCTCTCTGAGCAGCAGTTCCACCCTGGATGTGACTAAACACCAGACCCGGCTCTCACACTGAAAAAATCCCCAGAAGATCATACTGAGGATTGGATTTTCAATCAGCTTAATGAGACTTAAATGTCTACACATCTACTTTTAAGCCATCATGGTGACTCTGACACTGAGTACTCCCAAACATGTTACCTTCAGTTTGCTTTGTGTCCCTGCCTCCTCTCTTTCACAGGAGACACTGTCGGGACTGAAGATCCCATGAGGTGGGATTCATCCTGTGTAGATGACAGCTGCTCACAGAGTTCACTGATCTGAGTGGAGAAAGAGCCCAAGCTCAGGGAAGGAGATTAATAGAAGCAAGGTTTAGTTGTCTATAAAAGCCCAGGAGCAAGAGGCACGTGTCTGTCCATTCCACATTGCAGTGGCAGTAGGAGCAGCTCTGGTTATTGGGAGAGGGGATGCAGGGGACACAGGGGAGGCAGGCTCCCTGGGAAGTTTGTCCCTCTGCCCTGCTCAACCCCAAAACCTTGGAGATGAAGGTATCAGCAGCCAAAGGAATCTGACCTTGGTTGTCTTACATATAAATCCCATTGTCATCAATCAGAAATAGCATGTAGCATTCACAGAAATGTCCTCTTTTGGGAGCTTTGAAATAAATCAAAATGACTTTACATGGCCAAGCTTGCTGCAAGCTTACATATGCTTGAAACACCTCTTTTTTAAATCGAAAGAGCTCTGTCTTCTTTTATTTCTTTTTCTCCCGCCATGCAGCCCTGATCCCTCACTCTCCTTTCTTCTTCATGTCCATTTTTCCTTTCTTCTTTCCCCTGGCTCCTTTCCAAATGTAAGAATCGAGAGGACGGCAGCATGAAGCTCTCCGTGAGGAAGCCACCTTTTATCCCGGCTCACCCTGTTGTCAACGGACAGTAGGTGGAGCACATCCACTGTTTAAGTACCGGTGGGTTTCATAATGTTTTTTCTCCTTTCTCTTCCTCCTGTAAAACAATCTATCATTTCTACTGCAGTGAATCAGTAGCTGCAAGGTAGTGCAGCACTGCACAAATCAGCCAGTCCTGGCTGGCTCTCAGCAAAGAGCTCCGTGACTCACGTCGAGCCGCACGGGGCCGAACGCCGGCTGATCTAGACAGAGATTAAAATCTGGGAAAACAGCAGCCTCTTTACAGTTTCCAGTTCTGGCCACAGGTCTTCGTTTGTTTTGTTTTGTTTTTTGTTTTGTGTTGTTTTGCTTTGTTTTAACTTTTCTCCCTTAAGGAAGATCTGTCCTATGGGTGAGCACAGGCTGGGGTCCATCCCCATCCCCAGCTTTCCTGCCGTTCTGTCCCAGGTCTGCATCTTCATGATGCTTTTGCACCACTGCAGCAGCTGAGGCTGTTGAAGGGCCCTGGAGTGGCTGAAGCAGCATCTGAGGGCTCAGCACCAAACTCCCCATAAGCACATGGGACCTCCCTTCCACAGGAGCTAATGGGAAATCTCTGGGCAGCCATTATTTCTGTTTGACGTTTCAATTTTTGTCTCCTGTGTATTTTCCATGGGTCTGGAGAAAACATGAACAGTGGCAACAGGCATAGACTAACTTTTAGGCAAACAAGTCTAAAAGTCCTGTTGTGGGGCTGACTCTCAGTGGGACTTAGAGAAACTCAGCAGAAAGCCCTGGTTTTCTCAAGACAAGGCAGATTTTCTTTCCAAGGATGGTTCTGTAGAGAATTTTAGGTTCAGAAGAAATGGATTGATAAAAAAGTTTTGTAAGCATCTCTCATTCTCAAAACAACAGCTGCTGTTTTCACTTTGCTTACTTTTCCCCTTTGTGTCCATTCTCAAAACATGCTCTCTCTGCCTCAGCCAACAGTGGTGGAGAGGCGTTGTGCCATTTAGCCAATCACGTAATTGTTAGTGAAAGACTCTATAAAAAGTCACCTTGTTACAATAAAGTAGCCTTCTGATGATCATGAAAAACTTCAGAGTCCTTCATTTCGTCCTCTAGGAACAACGACATCCTGTGTGCTTGAATTCTTCTCTGTTTTTTTTTCCCAACAAGATCAGCTGCTATAATGAGAGAGATCTTGATCCACTCACATGCTCAAATAACCTTGGCTATATCATTCCTGTCACACCACAGGTTGTCTCACCACTGCAGGCTTCTGCATTTCCCTGTGAGCCATGGGCCCTGCCTTGCTCTGTGTGACCTGCTGTGACACAGCTCTTGCAGAAAAGCAAACCAGCCTTTCCAACAGCCCAGCTGCAGACATCCCTGGTGGGAGGGTCTCAGCCAGCCTTCCTGGCATTGTCACTGGCCTGCCAAACCAGCACCTCCTCTCCATCAATATCCCACCTCCTCCACTGTCCACTGAGCCTAGGGGAGTGTTGGGATTTGAAGCAGATGTTCGTGTTTAATTTTCAGAGTGATTTCCTGTTAATGGTGAGAGGTGAGGTGGTGACCTTTCCAATCTGGCTACTTTAAGTTTAGCACCTCCACTGCACCCTCTGTTGTGGCACTATACAAATGTCCACTGGTGGTTCAGAAAAGGAGTGAGGGAAGCACAAAGTAGGACCGGGCTGAACTCACTGGGCTGAGTTAAACCTGCCCATTCTGCTGTGTTCAATGGAGACCAGCAGATTTACACAAGACACCATCTGCCTCATTGGTCTCCTCCTCTGAACAGACCGATTTTGTCTCTGCCCCTCTTTGTGTCAGAGCTATTCTCTTGGCCCTCAGCATTCCAACGAGGGCAAGGACAGCTTCACCAGCCACCCCTCCCTGCATCTTGGCTGCACTTGCAGCACATTCCTTCCTCTGGGGCTCTCTGTAAGCTGACCTGTGCCCCAGAGATGGGATTTAAGGGGCCTCCCTTCAACAGTCATGTAATGGTGGTGTAGACAAGGGGACAATTTTACTCTCAGTTACACTGGCAAACCCCAAGAGGCTTTTTGCTAAAAGCATCTTTCCTTCTCCTCCTCTTCCTCCTTCCGAAGATCCTCTCAAGGTTTCTCGCTCTTTCCCTTCTCCTCACAGTCACTGTGGAGGGAGGCAGATGCTTCATCTTGTGCCTTACTCTGCCAGAGAATGCCTTGTCAGTGCTGGTTTTGAGATGGGACATTGAGGTACTGCTGCTGCTGCTCTTCAGGCCAGAGGAGGGGAGGAGCAGGGTCTCCAGAGAGCAGCCAAGCCTTGCTGCTGGCAGCCCACTGCCAGTGCCCCTCTTCAGTGTCCTGTTCCTGCCAGCTGTGCCACAGCAGGAGAGGGGCAGGGCTGCATCCTGTGCAGGGTGCTCCGAGCCTGGCTGGCAGCCCTGGGAGCAGCCTGCCCTCCCTCTCTCCTGGTGGGGCTGTTGGGGCTCTGCCCACTCTCCACATGCCAGACCACTGGTTTTCCTCTGCCCTGCAGCACAGCAGCCAGCAGGGAAAACAACAGGCATGCCTGAAGGAATGGATTCCGACCAGCGGTCATTGCTGTGTGTGTTTTCCAGGGCTCGTTTTATTCCCTGCTGTAGTCCCTCAAATTAACAGTGGTCTAGTTATTTACATTTGAAAATTGGATGATATGCTGGACTGCTATTTCTCTATTGACTCTGTGCTGCTAATACATTTGGAAATTGCCTGCCTGCTGCAGATAGGCACTGCCTGCTTGGAAGCATTTGGAGTCCCTCTATCAGCAGCGCAGAGGGAGACACAGAAAATGGGAAAGGACATCTGATTGTTTGTGCTTACCTTCCCCCAGCGGTAATAGAACAACCTTTGTGTCTGATACATCCTCCTGCTGTGCACAAGAGCCTGTGCTCTGCCTGCCTGAAGAAGGCAAAGGCTAGCTGGCATTTCTGCCCCTTCCTTTTTGGAGCTGCAGAGGCTGTACCAGCTCACCCAACCCTGTGTGTGTCCAGAGGGACCACTTGCTGGGAAATTTGGGTTGCAGGAGCTGCACCAGGGCCTGTGAGCCAGTGGGACCCTGTGCTGCTTCCCAAAGCCCAAGGCCACTGCCAGCCAGCAGCCAAGAGAGTCCTGCTTCCCGCTGTCCCTTGTCCCTCCTGCTGTGCCGGCGCGGCCGTCACTGGGTCATGAGGGCAGGCCCCCTCGTGTTGAGTTCCTGGGTGGAAAGCAGAACAGGAGCTGCTTCCCCGTGGCCTTGACAGCCGTAGGGGTTGGGGACAGAGGGGCTGAGAGCTGGCAGGGCTGGCTGGGGCATTCCTGTTCTCCAGGCGCGTGTGTGCCAGCCAAAGGCCTGTGGGGACAGCAGCAGGCCGCAGGGGAGGGGCAGAGTCCCCAGAACCTTTAGGAAGACAAAAAAGGAGAAGACTGCTGACGAAATGGAGGGGGGATAGGGCACCCAGAGAGGGAGAGCAGAGCAGAAGCCTTCTGGAGAGGGCAGGCAGCCAGGAGGAGCACGGCACAAAGGGCAGCAAGCAGCCGTGACTGGGAGTCCCAGGCTGTAGCTGAAGTGAAAACTGCAGCAGAAAGGTTTCTGCTCCTCCGTGAGCCACCACTTTTGAGGGAATAGTGTGCCACAAGCTGCCACAAGCTCACCTCTCTGCAGGGCTGAAATTGAATTAAGCTCTCATTTTCTCTCTCTCCCCTTCATCCTGGTTTTGCTGCCTCACAGAAAAGACTCTTGTTGCTGCTTTGAGCAGGATGGCTGAGAATGCCTTCCTGCCTCCAGGTGCTTGACCCTGCCCTCCACTTCTGCCCCACTGGAATCAACCTTCCTGTGGTCCTTTTGGTCCTCAGCTCCTTCATCCCCTACTGTCATGGCCATGGTGGCTCGTGCCTGCCCCTGTCCCTGCTGTCTCCAGGGAAGCCACCATTCCTTTGGCAGCAGAGCTGCTGTGCCATGCCCCTCCGGAGAGGCTGAGCAGGCTCCTGCCCTCCCTGTGGCATCCCAATGGCCCCTCGTGGTGCTGGGGAAAGAAATTCTGGAGTGAGGACACCCCCAGGACAGAGAAGGGGGGCTGAGGGGGAATAAGAAGCAGTCCCTGGATAAGGTGGAAATGGGCTGGGGTGGGCTGGATGAGGAATAGTTTACAAACGATTTGGAGCAGCTGGGGCAGCTTTAGGGGATCCTGTAGGAACTACTAAAGAATAAAGAACAGAAACTTTTTGGAAATCTGAGAGTATCAGGATTTTTGCACAGCTGGCTAATATTTGGGGCAGAGTTCCTTGTTACTTGCTTTTTTATGCAAGAAAAGGCTTCCCTGTATCTGTTTTCCCCACTGGGATGTTGGATGCAGCACTCCAGCCTGGCAGCAGCAGCAGCAAGCCTTGACTCCAGAGGACACTCCCATTACAAGCTGCTGTGAGGGTGCCACAGGCTGCAGGGTGTCAGGGCTGCCCTCCCAATGGCTGGGCACCTCACTGAGCTGCAATGGAACAAAAGGCCACACAAGCAACCCAAATCGAGGACTTTCCAGCTGGAGCATCCTCGTGTCCCCTCTCTGTGAGAGACACTCTCCTCTCCTGCTGGAGGGGCTCAGGTATGGGTGGTGAAGGGGCTGCACAGCCCTGGACACCCAGTCCCACCCCAGGGCAACCCCTAGGGTCAGCCCTCAGAGCTGCCCAAGGGCCCCTGGCAAATGCTGGCACATAATGAAACCCTTCACAGCAAATCAGAAGTAGTTTGCAAGTGATTTTCCACTCAGTCAGGAGGCTGAAGCCGCTACAAATCATGGCTGCTTTGGCCGTGCCTTTTTTGAGCTGGAAGGCCATGGGTTAATAAAAGTTTGATTAGATATATATATTTCTATATAACCCCTGCTGCTTGCAGAGACATCTGTGCCCCCAGCTGCTTTGCAGACTGCAGTGCAATCACCAAAGGGTAGCAAAGGCACTGGGGCTGGCTGCAGAAGAGAAAGATTTGTTGTTTGCTTAGCTGTGACTGAAGAGAATATTCCCCGTGTGCAGGCAGGTTTGATTGTCATGTATGGCTGCATTTAGTCACGTGCAGTTGCATTTAGTGTGCTCAGTCAGGGACTCACACTTCAGACTGGTACAGCATCTACCTACACATCATATTAAATATTAACTGGGGGGGAGCAGAAATATTTTATGGCTGTTTTGTTAGCTCCTACAGTTTTAGAGCTTCTCTTCTTTCCTCTCTCTTCCCCCCNCTTTCTTTCCTTTAGATTACAGGAGAAATGTCAAGCTCCAAGTAATTTGCTCCTTGTGTTGCTCTTTGCTGCCTTTACTGGAGTGCAGCAGAAAACCTGGGGTCTTGCCACATGTAAGAACAACTGAAGTGAAACCCATGACACTGTCAAGTGCTTAAAATTAAAATGCTGGTTTGTGCTTACAGAAATGATGTGCACCAGAGCTTAGCAGAGGGCTGTAGAGTTCAGGGAAGGATGGGGAAATCGCCTGTTAATGGATGACTGCCTTGGAAAACATCGGTTGCCTTGTGCTCCTGCCTCAGCCAGGAAAGCTCCACATGAGCCTTTCATAAATTAAACTATTTCTGCCTTAAAGAGGCCTCTGCTGAACGAGGTGCCCCACAGCCTGTGCCACCTCAAAATTATCTTCTGAAACATCTGGAGCCATGTGTAAACCAAAACTCCTCAGCCAGTGGGTTGCCCTCTTGCCACTTTGCTTCCCCTGTGAGTCCTCCTTATGCCCCGCTTCCCCCATCAGGAAGAATCGATTTAGAGTCCACTGTGCAAATGCCTGATCTGGCCCCAGGGATTCCTAAATTCTCATCCCTCTCAAGAAGTGGCCTCAGCCCTTCTGTGCCATCTCCCTGAGTTGTGTCTGATAATTTGGAGGCATCTCTGCAGGGGCCTTCCCAAAGTTAAATAGCTGCTGGCACACAGGCCCACCCCTCCAGCATCCACTGGGACACAATGGTATTTATTCACCTGTTTTCTCTTTCCTGCACTTATATTCACACTACATGGGAGGATGGAGACTGCGGTGGGCAAATATCCTGGTGCTGAGGGAAAAGCCCAGTGTGGGGGAAACGTGGAGTGGCTTTGCTTCGAGGCTGCTGTCTCCCTTGCACTTCTGAAAATTGTGATTTGATATAGCCCCTTCCTCAAAGCCATCCTGAGGGCTGTAGCTGCATCAATATTTCTGATAGCATCATGCACGTGCTCCTCCTAAGTAGGTTATCCTTCACGCTGCGCAGCTTCCAACCTGCTTGCTGCAATTTATCGGTGGGGAAGGATATTTTGGGAATGATCCCGTGTCTCTTCTCCGTGTCACAGGATAATGTGCTGCACATAATGGATCCAACCCGCAGGATTTCTCAGTCTCTTATGCAGTAATGACACAAAAAATGCACGCAGCTCTCTGTCTCTCCAGATCTTACGGCTTTTTAAGTGACCATCCAGTTCCCAGCACTGAGCACTTCCCTCAGTGTTTGTTGTACCCAGACATTCCATTAAAGTGCTCAGCAGAGCCACGTGGAATCACAAATGGGAGCTGCAGGACAAAGGACAGATGTACAGACACCACTGCTCTGCTCTGCACTGGAGCCTGTGTCTGCCTGTGTGCTCTGGGGCCACCACTGGTGACCTGGCAGAGGCACAGCTCGGCCACGGTGGCACTTTGTGCCTCACAGAAGAAATTTTATGGAGCTGAGCTGATTTGGTGTCACACAGCCCTTGTTGTGACAGCACCAAGAAAGCCAGCGTGGGGTCAGGGGTGTGGGTGATGCTGCTGCTGCCAGCTCAGGACCACAGTTCCCACAGCTCCAGAGCGAAGGCAGAGGAGGCAACAAGAAGGGGGAAGGAAAAAGGGAAGGGAGTAAGACCAGGAGCATTAACTTCAATAGCTTTCCTTTTACATGTGAGACTATGAGGTGCCCGGGCTTTGGAATGGCCAAATTTAGGTGGCATCATTAACTTAGGTTAAAACTCCTGCCCCAGAAGGAAGGGGCAAGATTTCTCAGTGCCAGAAGCCTCACCATGCACAGAGGCTAAAGGCCCCCATCATTCAACACAGACTGTCCTTTACAGTGTTGTAGGGAAGGACAGAAGAGCTCTAGGTACATGGAAATTCTTGGCTCTGGAATGTGGCATGGGAAAGATGAGGGAAGTGAGCCTCCCCTGGCCCACAGGGTCTTTTGGGGTGACTCACTTCTGTGCAGTTCTGTTCTTAAATAACTCAAATCAGTGCAAAGAGGGTGAGGAAGAAGAAGGTGCCTCTTGGCCAGCCCTGACCCCACCAAAAGGCTGTTCTGATGTGTATGTTCTGAGGGGAGAAGCACCTGCCTGGCCCTCACTGGGAGCGGCAGCTGCAGCCAGATCACCGTGGTGATTCCCAGGCAGAAAAGAAGATGTAGGAAAGGGAACTAAAGGCAAGATCCAAACCAGCAATGCTGTCACCTGGCCTGGGCAGCCAGGAAGCTGTGGGGCAATGAGTGTCTTTGTTAATGAAAACCCTGCCTTAACAGGCATCCCAATGCTCTGCTCCTTCTGTGTGATACTGGAAGGCTGTGCCACACTCAGCTGGCTCTCCTTGGCAGTTTAGTGCTTTGTGACTGAAGCCAAAAGGAGAAATGTCAAATAATTTGTATAAATGGGATGGGAGTCAGGAAAGTTATTCTGTAGGTGCTAAGCAAGGATCAGAGTTCTGGGAGCATACACAGAGCCTAGCTGGAGAAAAACTGTGCACAGGAGCTGAGAAAATGTCACCTCTTCCATGGAAATGGAATCCTTCTCTTGAGGTTGGGGGGAATGGGTGGGAAGGCCACCCAAGCACAACAGTCAACAGTCTGGAAAATACAATACCCAGTGGTGCATGCAATAATGAAACAGCTGCCTTAGCAATAACTGATGTGAGCAACTTCATGGCTGTGATTTCTTTTCTCATACAAAAGCAAAAAAATGCCCTTTTATGGCATGAGAGCTCAGAAATGTCTCTTGAAGCCCACTGCTAAAGGAGTTTTCCTCCAAACTATGAAACCATCACTATTACTTTTTCACAGGTAATTACTCACTGCAGTTAATCTGGAGCCATATTCAAAATGAAATGGAGATATCCTGTGTTGCCCTTTCCCCCTCAGTCTGCTTTGGCATTATTATCATTCCCTGCTCTGGTGCCCGTAGCAGCAGCCACTGCCATCCCCAGTACCCTGCGCACGTGAAGAGCTGCTGAAGCCTGACATTTATCCAGCTGGGCTTGTCACCACGGGCTTTGCCTGCTGGGGATCACACCTCACTAAGCCCCTCAGTGCTCAGGGGTGGGTGTGGGTAAGCAGAAAAATGTGTTTGGTGCCTGATTTCCTCAGTAACATACTTCAGGGTTTGCTGCTAGATCTGCAGTAAGCTGTTCTGCGAGGTGCAGGTATCCACAAGCACTGTGGATAATGACTTTGTGTGTTTATCTCTTTAAAAATAAAAATAAAATAGGCCACTTGAGTGAATTGCCTACACAGGACATGAGCTGTGCAGCTTGCACCCCCTTTGGAAGCAGAGTCCTTTGGGCTGCTTTTGGCAGTCACAGTTCACAGGAGGGCTGTGCAGCCTCGTTGGTCATGTGGGCCAACACAAATTCCAGAAGCAAGCAAGGTGACAACCTCTGTTTTTAAAAAAAAAACAAAACAACAAACCAAAACCAAAAAACCCCACCAAACTACTCAAAGACACAAAACAAGGAAAAAAACCCCTATACAATCTAAAGAGAACCAGCATACCTTCCTACAGAGACTGTAATCACCTGCATCAGTACATTAAAAAAAGAAGGAATCTCTCACTGAAAACCTTCAGTGTTAGAGACATTGAGAGTAAGATAAGACAGAAAATCAAGGCCAAGGTTGCAAGGGAGGAATGGGACCCCAGGCCTACATGTTCCTGAGGGTATGGAGAGCAAGCAGAGAGCCCAGCAGGAATGGGAGATGGGGACTGGAGGGGCAGAGCCTGCTCTGTAAGTAAAGCTATGCACTAGAAGTGGCACAAAGGAAAATGTTAATGAAGCACGAAAAAATGAGACTCAGTAGGGAAATTAGTGGAGGGGAATAAAAACCTCAGCAGGAGGAAAGGCAACACGGAGTGTTAAGCAAATGAATTGCACTGGAAGGGATCCCTGGATCAGGTTTGTGGTGAGATGTTGTTCGTGGGGTTTGTTAAAAACATGAGGGGAGAGGGAATAATGAGGCTGTGGTGAGCACAGCCCTGCAGTGTCAGCCACGTGATAGGGAGCTCTGGGTGGCTTCAGTCATGGGGAATTTTGGCAGGAGCCTGTGCCAGATGGGTGTGGGAATGGGACATCCTTGTCACCAAGGGGTGGAGGCTGGTGGGGTTGGTGCTGTGGGCTAAGGGAAGGTCTGGGACACCATTCCATCCATGCTGCCTGTGAGGACAGTGTGGGATGGGAATGGAAGTGAGGTTGGTACAGGGACAGGCAGCCTGGGTGGGAGAGGGAAGTGCCTGATGGTGATGGTACAGCCAGGGCTGCCTTCAGTAATCCAGCACTGCAAGGGACTGTTGGCAGCCAAGCCAGGACATCAGAAGCAAAAAATGGGTGACTACAAAGTAAAAGTCAACATATTTTTGTTGGGAGACATAGAGTATCCTAAGGATACTGAAAAAAGTGTGTGTGGGGGTAGAGACCCCATGTACCATGTTCACAACATCTGATAACAGCCTGCAGTACTGCAGTATGAAAATAGGAAACTCTGGGGCATCATGTGAGTACCTGCAGCTAAAAGACCTAGAGATGCAAACGGTCTTTTCCCTTCATGTACTCTTTCAACTTATAATTTTTTCTTAACATAGAAGAGGAAGCTGACAAAAACAGGTAGAAAAAACCACATGTATGGTAAGTCATTGAAAGGCATTTTTCTGCCTGCAAGGTCTTGCTGAAGAAAGGCTTTGAGATTATCAGTGAGGCTAAAAAAAAGTGGGGAGGGGGGAAGAAAAGATGAAAGAAGCTAAGTTATAGGCTTGATACCTTTTTTTATCTTCTGCCAAGGCTGGAAGGCCATGCCAGCTCTGCCAGGTGTTTCAGAAGAATAACAAAAGGAGACGTTAGATTCAGCCATGTGCTTACAGCCACTTCCTTAGGAATCAAAATTCCTGAAGGAACTTCAGCAACTGCTTCATAAAATACTGCTATGCTGCTGCAAAACACAGGCTGTTATAATTTAACATAAAGATGAATTAATGCACATTGTCAAGTTTTATCTATTTTGACACAATTGATTCTGGTTCATTTTTTTTAATTGAATGATTCACAGGCTCAGCAGAGCAAAGGGCTTGTGTGAGCATGTCTGGGGATGTGTGTGTGTTCATGAATGTACACACACACAAGAAGTCTTGTGTTTCATGCCTCTGTCTGTGTGCATACTGCTATGTATTGTGTATATAGCATTTATTCTAGCATACCTAATATTTTCTAATTTCTAATCACATATTTGTGGTTGGTAGGAAAAACCACAGTAGTTTCACGTCTTATCATCTGCAGCTGGTTGCAGCCTTTATCTAAACACTCACCGTGGGATGCAGCAGGGAATTATATTGGCAACTGCCATTAATCTTCTGTGCAAAAAGAAGCATCTTCTACATCAGTGTTAGAATAAACCCATTTGTCTGGTGAATGAGGCACAACTAAAATGTACCCTGATGCAGAAGCAAAAATCCTCTCACGATGATACTTTTGATGATGTACCAGCCCACCTGAGGCCATTGGGAAGGGCATCTTTAGTGCAAACTGAACAGCAAGGAGTTTGAACAGTTTTAATTGAACAGTTTTTATTTTGAGACATGGTACCTTGTCTGAAATAGCTGTAACCTCACACTGTGTCACAACACCGCCAGTGTATAAAAACACCCTTGTGTAAATTTCCCTACACACAGGACACCTGACTTCTGTTCCTCCAAACACTTTGGGGTTCCACTCTGCCTCTTTGGTCCCCTGAATGACCATGCAAGGCCTGACCATGGTGTGGTCCTGGGGCTGGCAGGGTGTGCTGGGCTCCCTGGCTGCCGTGCTCCCCAGCTGGACCACGCTGCCCCACAGGTCAGCTGCTCAGCTCTTTGCTGGCTGCCTCCAAGTCTGAGGGGAAGGAGCACAGCTCTGGGGGTGAGCAGGGACGTGGCTCTCTCCCTTACACATTGCAGAGTGGAGGCAGTGAGCTGCAGCAGCTGGGAGATGTGGAAGTGCTGGTGGCAGCTTCATGGCACACGGGCATAAAGAAGTGAGATCACGTGTACCAGGGACCAAGCCATCTTCTACAGCCTCGTGGAGGTCTAACTGATGGATTTACTAAACTTGTCCTTGACTTTATATAATAATGTGTTCTTGAAGGCTCTCATCTTATGTATTATTGTTGATAACGGTCTGAAAGAGATTATACCTCCAAAATGGCACTCAGTGTAGTTGGTTTGGGTCATCGAGTAGAGCATGTGCAAAGGAAACAAAGGAATGCTGAGTGAATTAACATAATTTCTTGGTTTCCTGTTATAGAAATATATGTATATAATTATCTCTTTTTTCTAATACTTGCTGCAAATTGAGACATACCAAAAGGTTGGTGTGAGGATGCTGTTATTCCTGGAGATGATTTTTTTGAGAAAAAACCTCTTCCATTCAGCAAGAAAGACAATAAAATACTGTACTGCTGTTTTTTCCTTTCCTGTATCTGTGCATGTGTGCACAGAGGGGTGTGAGAGAGAGTGAAAGAGGAAAGCCTTACAAGCACTGGGTTGCTTATGTCAGCAAATAGGGAGAACTTGCTTGGACTCAGCTTTTACAAGCATGTGCCAGCTATTAAATAAATGGCATATCCATTGTAATGCTGAGATAATAACAACAGAAAAGAAGTCTTTACATCTGGTAAACAATTGCCAAGCTGAGTAATATGAGCCTTGGGTTGGCAAGCAGTAGGGGTTTAGGCAATAGGCTGAAAGAGCACCTCGCATTTGTGGAGTCCCACAGTTCACTTCCATAGCTCCAAGATTTCCTCAACTCTCATCCCTCCCTTAACCACAGGTGATTTTATACTAAGTTTTTGGCACTATGAGCTACTGCTTATTTGCTGCAGTCATATTCCTCAGCTGCTGAGCAGCATTATCAGCTTATGGGGTTCATGTATGGAAATGTTACACCTTGGTTGGTCTCAGCAGGCCCATTTTTCTTGCACAGATTTACGGCACTTTCTAGCAAGTTGATATGCTTGCTCAGAGCCGAAACAAATTCCCAGTGAGCCTGAGTCAAGAAGAGGAAGATTTATTGTTTTTCAGCCTGGCTGCACACATGTGCCCAGAGGCAGCCAAGATGGGTCACAGCCAGTGAAGTGCCCATGCTGCCTGGGCTGGGGCTGGGCCCCAGGTGGGTCCTGCAGCTCCTGCACCTTTGCAGGGGGAGGAGATCCCATCCATGCAGGGTGTCAGCACTCCAGCCCCACCCTGCACAAAGCTGGGAGCTGTCCTTCACTGCAGGGCACCCTGGTGCAGAAGAGACTGGATGGAGCATCACAGCAGCTTGAAAGCTGCCACTGGGCAAGGAGTGCAGGCAACTATTGCTGGTTGCATGTGGGTGGGTTTGGAAGCATTTGTGCTTCATGCAGCACTCCAGGCACTGCACCTGCTACGTGCACCCAGCCCAACAAGGCTGGGATGCTCTGCTGCAGGCACCACCATGGAGTGAATCACACACACTGGCAGCTGCAGACCTTCTGTGCATCCTGCACACCATTGCTGTCCCTGTTTTCCCCCATCCTAGCTGAAAAGATGTGTTTTTTCAACTCAGCTTAGCAGTCCCCCTCCCTGGTTTCTCCTGCCCCATCACTGCAGCACAGCAGAGCTGCCCACCCAGCCCCATGGGGCTGGCAGGGTGTGCTGGGCTCCCAAAGTGCAGCAGCAAGCCCAGGGCTGGGCTGGGCAGCACTGGCTGCCTGAGCAGGGGCTGTGCAGCAATGACCAGCATGTCCTGCTGCCCCGAGATGTGTCTGACACCGTGCTGGGCAGTGGGGAGCAGTGGAGACGTGTGGCCTCGTTCAGAAGGGAACCTCCAAGCCCCCAGTGTTGCTGACCTGGCTAGCAGGACCAAAGGATTTGTATCTATCATATCTATCTGTCTATGTATTGAAAAGGTAGAGCAAAGACTGAAGGTGAGGAGTAAATGGCAGCACACCAACAAGGCAGACAAAATCAAAGAGAACTCATTTTCCCCTCTGCCCAGAGAGCAAAGGAAACACACTGAGCAGTACTTAAGGAGGATATTTTGCTGAACATTCATAAGGAAAACATTCCTAAGAGTCACTCAGGAATGCCAGGTTTTATTGATGGGATGTTAGGAGTCGTAAATCATGGGGTCACAGGTGTGGGGGAGATGAGTGAAGCTAGCCTCCCTCTTGCTTAATTGAATTCAACAGTCATCATGGGGGGCTGCTGTGCTTTGTGGATTGTACAGTCTTCAGGGAAGACTTCAGTAAGCAAAGCACACGCTGATTGACTTATGTAGGAGGGAATCCAGAGTAACTCGAGTCTGGGAGAGTAGATGTGGGATGTGTATTTATTTCCTCAAGTGAATGAAATGAGGAAATTCCCACCTTCTCCTTGACTGTATTATTGAAATCATAGGCAATCATATGCTGGTTTTGCCTTGATGTTTTATTATTTTCCATCACATTATTTCTACCACCAAAAGGTAGCTCAAAGGCAGCATCGTGACACAGCTGAGTGGTGTCTGGGTATCAAAGCCTACATATTTCCTGGATAAGGGAGATGTGTGATCAGCCTCTCTGATGGGAACATACACTTCCCAAAGCCCCAAAGAGGGTTTTCCTAACATTATGCCTGGTGGCAAGGAGATTATCAAGTGTTGGACTGAATCAATCTGGTCTGAAGGTCCTGTCAGGGATGAGGCAGGAAGCGTGGGGCTGGCAAACCCCCAAAAGCTTGGGGAGCACAGGAGGTTCACAACTTCAGCAGGGGAGAAAACCCCAAAGCAGCGAGAGCTGAGGCACTGAGGTGATGCCACCAGAGGGTTTGGCCAGGGCAGTGTGGCAAGGATTGCTGGGGAGATGTGCTGGGTGAGTCAGAAAAACTCCTGCACCTTTTATAGAACATAATTGCGTGCTTTATTGATATACACAGTAAAGCAGTATATAATACAATAGTAAGGCATATATTTGGTGAAATTTGGTATGTTGTGAAAAAATGCAGTAAAACAGAAGTTTATAAAAATAATTAGTAAATGTTACAGTGTTGGTGTTAAAACACAATATATTATGATATCCAAGTAATAAACCAGTACTGAGTAACGATGAAATAACATGCCATATGATATTTATGTATTCAACTACACTGATTATGTTTTACAGTTTAATACTTTGTCATTATAAGGAATATGAAATAATTCCCAAATTATGCTTAAAAAAGCAGCAATAAAGCTTTCAACTTTTTAAATACTTTTTGACAGACTCACTCCAAAACTAAGATCTAGAAAGTAAAACAAACAAAACAAAACCCTGATGAAAACAATCGTGCAATCTGTTTTTCCTCCATAATTTTTCTGAAGAGAAGGTTTAATGTATAAGGAAGGGGGAAAGAAGAAACCCATCTCTTTCTCAAATCACAATTTAAACCTTCTGAAAAAAAGGTCATGAGAAATAGTGAGGTTCCTATTGTAATCAAGTGTTTAAAAGCTCTGAATTAGGAAAGCAGAGGTTTGGGGGAGATTGTACTTTTTTTTGTAAATGATTAATGTTGTTATTACTTAAACAATGAGACCTGGTCACACAATGGACACGTGGTGATGATGTAACATTGTCATACGTAATTGTCAGGAACACCACAAAACCAAAGTGAGGTAGAAATAGCATGACTAGCCATGTTCAATGTTAACTAGCATTCAAAATAAAATCTTTCCCGAGTTTAATTACACTTCATACAAGAAGAGGTAACAGATTTTTTTTACTCTTGCAATATAAAGTCAGATGGTTGTGTTTCTATGTATTTTATGGTAAAATTAAAAGCTGGTTAAGAAAATGAAGTGGTAAAGCTTTTGCTGACAGCACCTCATACCCAAACCTCTCTCTCACAGAGCTGCAGCCAAGCTGGCTAATCTGTTTCTCTATCAGCTCCTCTTTCTCTCACATTATTGTTAACTGTGCAGGGGTTACTTGTACAGAGAAATGGGTAAGGAGAAAGGACCAGGGCCTTTGTTTTGGTGATAAATATTTATGGAGCAGTGTGACTACCTTCACCTGATCACCATTTGAGGCAAGAACAGCAGTAACTCTTCCACAGCCTTTCCCAAAGGTGGCTTGCAGCAGGATGAGACAAGACAGTGGAAAGCTCTGGGTTCCTCTTCCGGAGGCTCGAGGAGCTCCGTGCTCATTCCCAGCACTGGGAGCTGGACAGAGCTCTGGGGGTACCCTACTTGTGCTTTGGGTCAGAAGCTGACCCCACAGGGGCTGGGGGGAGCACCTCCCTCTCTTCTCTCCTCTGCAGCAAAGGTGACAACAAGGGGAGAGCTGTCTCCAGCCCTGCTGAGCCGTCAAATCCCAGGTTTCAAACCAGTAAGGCAATGTCTACGTTCCTTTACTGAAAGTATCCAGGAATTTAGTCAGGAGAGGAAATACTGGCACACAGGATGGTTGTTAGCTTTTTTCCTTTCCTTTCTTCTGAATTTTTTCTTTTTTAATTGATTTTTTTTTTGCAGGCTCTGTCATATAATGTGCTCTTTCATTTAATTATTGCAAATTAGCTGTGTAATTGCTAATTGCTGTCCAAAACCAGGACAGTAAGTCATGTCATTCTTAATTTTATTGGAAAGATAGAATGTAACTACCTTCATTGGAAGTTCAGGTTTTTTGGTTATTTTTTCTAAGCCAGCCCTAGTCAGGCAAAACCAATGAGAAATGTAAGGTGGCCATTCTCATATCACTGCAGGAAATACTTTCCTTTTTTTTTCTTTTTGATAGGCAAGGAAAAGAACACAGGACATGAATCTCTCTGATGCTGTTACAGAGCTGAAATGAAACTAAACAAATGCAACTGCCTCAGTATATTTTTTTGTGTTTTTTTTTTAAGGGGGTTTCTATAAACAATTATTTTTATAAAGCACACTTTAGTTTACAATCTTTCATTATAACTGTTATAAATTTTTTTTAAACAACCCGAAATGCGTTCCATATAAAGAAATGGCAAGTTATTTAGCTATCAAGATTTTACATGTAGTTCTCTTATAATTTTTGTACAATTGCATAGACGTGTAAAACCTGCCATTGTTAACAAAACAGTAACAGACTTAGGAAACTACTGAAATCTACAGTATAGTACCACTACCCTTCACAAAAATATAGATTTGTTTTCTTGTAAACTCTTACAGTCTAATCCTCTTTGTAGTATGAATATTATAAAAACCATGCGGAACGCCTGAAGTTGTAAAACACATCTTGCTATTCTAACACCTTGTCGTCGGTCATCACGGTCACTAAGGTTTCCATCGCTCTTCCCAGGTCATCTGCCATGTGGAAAAGGCTCCCTACATTGTGGCCTGAAAAAGAAAGTCAAAGAGGAAATTAAACAAAGAGGGTGTGGCAGCATGTGGACAGGAAAACTTCCCAGATCCGTCATTCTCCGTGTGCCGCTTGCCGCCATCCCCAGAGGAGACTTCCAGGAGTCTCGTGGATGAGTCCAACAGGCTGTCGTCAGCAAAAGCTGCCAGGCTTGTACAACACTTTAACAGCAACACTGGCTTGAACAGCTATGGCAAACCACCCTGCAAATAAGCCATGACCCCCCGGTGATGAAGCTTCATCATCATCAATGTTCACCAAAAGCAACAATTAAGTCCATTGACATCACAGAAGAGTTTCTGACTGATGCTGCAAGTGTTTGAGCATCCAGTGTTCTATCAAGGAGAAAAAGAGAAGCAAACAGATCAGCAGTAATTAACTAAATCATTAAAGCCAAGAGGTCTCAGCAGGATACCTGCAAGGATAGATATAATGATGACCAAACTAAGCAGCTCAGTTCATTCAATCATTTTTAAAATATCCTTTCTGTTTTGGACAGCAGTCCAGCACAAACAAAGATGCCACAATTATCAGCTAACTACTATGCAGGGGTTCACTTGTGCATCTCCCTTCACCCATACCCACTCCGAAGTGCTAAGATGGAATAACCACAACCTCCTACATAGAATAAACACACACTACAATTCTGGAGATGAAACCCGCAACTTCTCACACTCATGTCACCAGTGCAACAAATGGTGATGGGTGGTAAGAAATGGCTTCATCACAATTAGAGACCAAATAAACTCAAGGATGGGGAGACTGATTTGCCAAAAATTGCCATTTTAGCTCCTGGCACACCTTGTCTGGTCTCCCACTGCTGTTCAAGAAAGTGTCTCTCTCTTGAAAGTCCTGTGTGAGATTTCTATGACTGTCTCAAATACCCTCTGGCACCTCAAATGACAGAGACATCATGGTTTAAACAGCTGAACCTTATCTGGAATCTGAAGAAATATGACTGAAGAGGGAACATGACCGAGATCTAGCCACCCTACAAGATGAGCATCCAAACTAAGGCATGTTCAAGATTTCTTGCAAGGACAAGGAGGAATGAGCAGACAGAAGGTCTAAAAGCAAGCAGAAGGAAATTATGCTCCACACGGCACATAATTGCATTATTGAACTCATCGCCACAGGCTGATGTTGAGGCCAAACACATAAATGAGTTAAAAGAGGAGTTAGAAAATATTTGCTGAAGGAAGATTTATTTAGATGCAAAAAAGTGCACGTGACCTCCAACTCAAGAAGACTCCACGCTGCAGAGTGCCAGCAACTGAACATTTGTAAGAAGTTAAGTATTACTCAATAAAATTGCATGCCACCCTGGCCTGAGGGGGTTTGATTTACTTTCTGGGAGCACTTGTGATAGAATATTTATCTGGAAAAACACAGGAAGTGCAATGCCATCTGCCCACAACTCTGGTTCTCAGAAATGCTTTGCATTAGTCTGGATGCTGAGTCCTCACCATGGTCCTTGAGGAAGGAGCACCCAAATGAGGGAAGGACATGACCAGGACATCCAGGATACACCTTTCATGCAGTCCCTACCTGTAATGTGCTGGAGCCTGACTGACCATTGCACACTGACACGGTGGCTTCTCCTCCTGACACAACTGCAACAGGAATGAACCTTCCCTGGGGAAAATCAGACTCACCATCCTCTTCCTAATGCTTGTGCATTGTGGTAGTCATGCACTGCTGACATTTCTACAGTAAGTAAGAGCCTGGAGTGATTTTAGCTCAGCAGCTTTCATGGAATAGAAAAAAAAATTACTTTAGAACTATTCAGAGAACCATAGAATGGTTTGGGTTGGAAGGACTCTTAGGAACCATCTGGTTCTAACCTTTCTGCCATGGGCAGGGATGTCACTCACTAGACCTGACTGCTCAGGACCCCATCCAACCTGGCCTCAAACTCTTTCAGGGGTGGGGCTTCCACAACTCTGGGCAACCTGTGCCGGTGTCTCACCACCCTCAGTTAAGAACTGCTTTCTATCATCTGGTCTAAACCTGCTCTTTTTCAGTTTAAAACCACTGCCCATTGTCCTATCACTTTCTGCCCACATAAAAGTCCCTCTCCCTCCCTTTTATAAGCCCCCTTAAGGTATTGGAAGGTCTCCCTGAAGCCTCCTCTTC
Organism: Irena cyanogastra; assembly: GCA_013397155.1. Classification (NCBI taxonomy): domain Eukaryota; kingdom Metazoa; phylum Chordata; class Aves; order Passeriformes; family Irenidae; genus Irena; species Irena cyanogastra. Next base: position 870,098 of record VWZV01002316.1, read on the forward strand.
TCCAGGCTGAACAACCTCAGGAGCTTTTTTCTTCTGGGAACCACCCTCTACATTCAAATACTATTTTTTAAAAAGTTCTTAGAGTTTTTTTTTTCTTAAATTTAGCATTGGTGATACAAAACTAGGCTGGATCTAAACAAGAACTATTCAAGAAGAAGCTGCCCATTGGACAGTGAGCTGTGCTATGACACAGCTTGCCAGATAGCAGTACAAAAAAATACTTGGTTCTCATATCTGGTGACAGTTTGCTAACTGCACTAATGTGCAAAGAAACAGACGCATCAATCAGCAATTCCAACCATACATCATAAATGCATAGCCATCCTATTCATCTGAAGCAAAACCTTGTAATTTCCTCATCAGCATGACAAGTAACTGCGTAGGAAAGATTCCTGCCAAGTTTTGGTCAAAACATAGTTTATTTTAAAGTAAATGTATCCTACCACATTTATTTTAGTGTAAGGGATAATCTCTGTCACTGGCATCATGCAGACTGAGATCAATCCAGCAACTTATACCATCACAAGTGAAAATCTGACAGACATGTGAAATCAAGAACATAGGGGAGATGCTTGTGCAAACGGAAGCACTGAGCTGCTCTACTCACCTGCAACTCTGACTGAAACTCTGACTTCATGGGAACATACCCCTCTGGTATAACCAGAGCAATGCTGTGACTGGGTAGCCAGCTGTGAGAGAGTGCCCATGGGGTGATGGGCTCACATTCAGATTTGTTGTGATCTGTTGTTTCTAGAAAACTCCAGGGTTCTTCAGTACTTCAACACCGCTCATTCCCAGGAAGACTGCTCACCCTTTTGTAGGCTTAGAACAACTCAGACTGCTAAACTGCATCCCCAGAAATTAATACTATTTTGTTCTGTCAAAAAAGAGCTAGGTCTAGAAAGAGTAACTTCAACCAAAAACACACACAAAAAACCTTTCAGACTTATGCCACAGTAGGTATAAACTGTTACACTGTTCAGGCAATTAACAGTCCTTATGGGCCCACAAATCCCTAGGTACTTTTTAATATTTAAAATTTACAGAAATGTCCCATAGTATTTTTTTCTTTACCTGTTAATTGATACCATATTTTTGAAATAACCATGCTTTGAATCTGATCTCCCTCCTCAAAAGCTGCACAGATGCACGCTGCAGTGATTAAGGGGATACAGCTCCCTCTCCTGCACAGGTCTTAATTTCCTCTGCATAAAAACTGAACACTCATGTCTTCCCCAGAGCCATCTGAGGTTAGAGCTCAGAGCATGACCACAAAGCACTGCTGACTGCAGTCTGTGTTGACAGCTGGACTGCAAATGCAGCAGCAGCAGGGGGACCACGGTCTCTGGGACAGCCCTGGGATGGCAGGACAGGCCAGAGGAGCAGGTGGTGGCTGTGCTCCAGACACACAACTGGCAGAGCCTCAGCTGGGTGTCACTGCACTGCCAGCAGGATTTTTGCCTCTCTTGGACATGGGAGTAACAGCTGGGTCAATTGAGACTGCAAAGAGCTGAGAAGAAAAGACATGATGATTTCCTGGGGCTGTATGTGCAATGGGTGCACCCCCTCCTGTCATGTCTGTACCTAAATTAGTGCTTAAGTTCACTGCTTCCATAGGGCTGTGCTGCTGCCACTGAATGCTGCTCACTTGCCCTCTCTAGTACTGAAATGTAGGACGTTGACATTTTTAATTAAGAAGTAAATGAGAGGAATACTGTCCTAAAAGCACTTAGAAAAATAAAAATCAGAACTTTCCATTATTATTCATATTTCAAGTAATGCTATCAAAGAAGGCATTAATTCAATTCTTTTTTTTTAACATTAAAGCTGAGAAAGTCTTATCCATGCTTGAGGCATTGAAAGGTTGAAAAATGCTGCTGTGTGAGAAAAAAACTAGTAGACACTTTGAAATGCAGCAATAAAGCTCAAAGTGGACATGGACAGTATTAACTTCAACTTACAACATCCACAGCTGCCATTTGCTTGGAAAGCAGAAGACACCTATTGCTGCAGACACTAACTACCTCCCTTCTGGTCACACAGAGAACGACGTGGCTCACATCTGCTGGATCTGCTTTAGAGACTCTAAGGGAATCAAGGCCCATGGGTGTGGGCACAGTAACAGAATACCAGTCTTATACTGCAGCTTGTCAGAGAAATAAATGTGGAACATTCAGACTTGAAAGAGTGGATGGAATTAAATTGAGAAATCCCAACACAATGCAGGGCCTTTTCTAGCAGAAGAGATTTCTATCCCTTTCCTGACAAAAGAAAAATCCTTCCTGTTGGTGACTTGGGTTTTGATACCCTTATTCATTTTGAGTAATGCCACAAAATCCATGGGATTACACACAAAGACAATACCAAATATGAGTAATGGAATCAAAACCTGGCCAGGTGGGTTTCAAACCACGGGATCTGCCTTTGCACATACAGACTCACACCTAAAGCAGAAGCTGTTCCATACCTTAGCTCATATCCTTGAGCTAAGCAGGTGGACAATCGCATTTTATATTCAGCTCTGCAAGTTACCACCAAGTTCCCTCTGGAACCATTAGTGAGCACAAACTCAGCCAGAGAGCACAGAGCTATTCACTGAAGTCTATTTTTAGGGTTAAACTGCTGGAATCAGATTAGGTTGAACATGCCAATTTTAATTTTTTTTTTTGTTAATTAGTTGTATCAAGTATGCCCCCTGCAGAAGAAGCTTTTTTTTTGAGTAATATGCAAAAATATGAATGAGGATAGTGGAAATCAATTCCATGTTTTTGCTAAGTTCTCAGAGTATATGAGCTGAGAACAAGCAGGGCTGAATGTGAAGTAATTTCCAGGAAGTTTTTGGATTGGTACAGTCTGCTGATGCCATCTCAAGCATCCTTTTTTGATCCATATGAGAGGACATTCAAGACCTCATTCCATATGAGGTCTGCCATTCAAGGACAGACTTAATCTGCACCAAAGGTCTTATACCTTGAAGTAGCTGAACCTGCCCCAGCACCTACAGCCAAAGCAGAGAACCTCTGTATTCCAAGAGGATGGAATCAGGACAAATCCTGGCTTTCCCAGGGCACCCTGTCAGTGACTGGGAGTTCACAGCAGCTCTGTTAAGAATGTTTCCATGAGTCCCTCCCTCTGTACCAGCAGAAGTTTGCAAACCAGGTTACCCTTCAATTCCTGCCTCATCCACACCAAACATCTTCTGTGCAGAAAAGGTCATTTCACAGCTACTGCAACTGCTCTCAGGCAGTCTCTGAGTATTTTATCTTTAATAATAATTTTCACTAGAAATTCATCTTTCAAATGCTGTATCTGGTTGGCAAGTGAAGAGCAGCTTCACAGAGGAAAATCAAGGCTCTCTGGAAATGCTTTCAAAGGAGCTGTGACAACACAGTGCAAAACACTTTCCTCCATTAATGAGCAGTGACACACAAATTCCAAAACCTATTTTGCATCAAACCAACCATGTCCAAAGTGCACAGTGAAAACCATGGCCCATTTGCATTGCTGAATGCAACACTGTGGAGCTGGTGAATGTTAGTAGCATTCTTCATTCTGCAATAGTACATCAGGAAATTAAAACACCTGAATCCCTTATACCTCTCAACTCTCGTATTTCTAAAGAAATAATAAAAAAACTTATTAATCACTGGAGATGATGGCTGGTATACAGGCACATAGATGTAAATACAGCTGTGAGTTTGTAAGCAGAACAGCAAGAGACCCCAGTCTCCCTGTTGTGCTTACACACAAGAGCAACAGAACATAAGTCAATGACTGCAGCATATTTACTGACAACATGTATCATTCAAAGGCTTAATTTCAATGCTTTATCTTCTCCTCCCCATTCCTGATTTTCCACCTCTGGGAACGCGTAAGAATATGCAGACCCCTGAGCTGACATTGTCTCCACTGAAAGTTGAGAGGTACACCACTGTCACAGCACACATGGGGAATGCACTCAGCAAAACCAAACAAAACCCAAAGCAAAATAAAACCACCCCCACCCTTCACCGCACCCAAGCAACCCCGTGCTGTGTCACACACATGCTGGGCACAGAAAGCAAGCTGTGACAAACAGAAGCCATGGCAGTGAGCCTGCGTCTCACTAACCTCTCTCACTGGCTTTCCAGAGGCATTTCTTCCTTTAGGAACAGAGAGAGGAAGTGGAATAATTATCAGAAAGAAAGCAAAAAAAAACCAAACCACACATGAATATATATTTTATACTGTAAAAGACATTTCAATTTCCATTCAGAAATTTAACATTAAAAAATGCATTTCTGCTTAAGCAAAGACCAAAACTGCACTGAAATCCACTGATGATTCTGAGCTGATTTATTCAGCAACAGTTCTGTAATCTGTGGCTTTGTTTAACCTCTCAAAAACACCTGAGAAAACTACTAACACCAACTTACACATCCGTCCATTGAGAATAAGGACTACAGACAAGATCTGAACTCACTTTCTGAGCATCCTAATTAGCAAATTTGAGTACTTCTACCAATTAGTGAAGTGGTAAAAACATTTTCCCCAAACGTCAAATTAATTTATCCAGACACTCCATTGTATTGTGGCCTACATACACTGAGGTATGCTCTGATATATATTGATCTATATGTCTCTGTGTACACAGATATTTCACACCTATAGAAGTACATTGGAATGCAACATGCTCACATTCAGGATAAATATATTGCAAAATATGTTTGCAACCTGCTGACCCACAAGCAGGGCAAAACTGAGGGGGCAGAGGGAAAAACAAGAGAAAAAAAGTTCAAGTAAAAAAGGGACAAAAGAGAAAGTATCTCATCATGTTCAAGTACTATCAAAATGGAGTCAATAATGGCTTTAGCTGCAGAGATCTGCCTAACACGGAAGCCATACTTTGATCATGCTGATTCTTCTCAAACACTTCTCATAGCATGTTTGCTTTTAGAAAAGGAAAGCCAGGTGTTACTCAAGCAGGAACACCCCTTTGTGCACCTTTCCAGCACACAGCCAGCAACAGTCTCGCTGTCTCCAGAAGGGTCCCACTGTCACTGTCACACTACTGGTGGCTCTGCTGGGCCAGGCTTGCAGTCCTAGTGAGAAAGTCACTGCAGCAGATGCTGCAGGAGGATCTCTGCCCCAGAGCTGCTGTAAATGATGCAATTTTAAATGATGTGTGAGACATTGGGGAGAGAGACAGACACATACAGGAGAACACACCAGTCAGCATAACAGTAACCTGATTGCTGTTGAGTTTTGCTCTATGGCAGGCTGCAGAAGAAGAGAAGAGAGGCAGTAAACAGCTTTATGGGTATTTTACAAGTTGCAGAACAAGGGCCAACAGCAGAACAAGGCTGAGCAGAGCCAGTACAGGGGAGGAGAAGAGGGCAGAGGAAGGAACGGCATCACTGACCAGCACAGGTCTGAGCCACAGGTTTGCTCCCACAAACTCCAGGCAATGGAAAGGGCTGGGGCAGTCTCTGAGGGCCTGGACAGCAGAGGTTACCACTTACAGAACAGAGGAAGTTTTAGTCCCTTCCTGCCCCTCTCCCTCTCCCCAGCAGCACACTTCCTATTAAAAATTATAGCAATAGGTTCAATAACAACATGTTCTGCATATGGGTTTTTTTTCTGCTCCTTAAGTGAAATCTTGACTCCAGTGGTGTCTGTACCACACAGAGAGGTGTCACTTCAGTTTTAAGGACTCCACCTCATAGGCCTGCCTAACCTTCTAGGACTTACATGTGTGTTTACAAAGCCTGAGACCTCCTCTGGCACTTTTATCAGGAGTCATGAATTCCTTAAAAAAATGCTTTCCAAAATGGGAGATGAGAATACCTCAGCAATATCAATGGTAACAGAAAATCCTTGGAAAGGAAGATACAAAATCTGTTGCATACTTTGGTCACTTTCTGAGGAAGAGCCCAGGGTTTGGGTCAGCTTAAGGACTCCAGAAACTGCAGCTTAGTACAGCTTGGTTTGAAAGAGTCCTGGGGCAGGAATGGGACCCAGCAGGAGATTAGCTTGGGTCCACAGTTTAGCTTGGGTCAAGAAGAGAAAAGGAATTGCCTACAAGCAAAATACTGGCGTTGCTAAAAAACGCCTTCCTGTCTGCACAAGCACCTACAACTGCAGCTACACAGTGTCTAATTTAAATCTACAGGAGACAGACTGGATTCTGCTAGAAAATGAATGCATTTAAAGGTAACTGGGGTAGCTCAGCACCACACAAAACAGCTGGTGAGAACAATCTGTGGTGAGTAATCAGCTCTAGAATTTGTTAAATGCAGCAAAGATCCACGCTACTACAGCAAGAGCTAATTTCTTCTGGAGGAAGATTAAAAAGGGTTTAATGGATTTTACGTTATTTTCTCCTTTGCATATGAATGAATGTGTGTTTCTAAGTTTTAAGGCAAGGAGTATGGTTTGGCATAAATTGCAGAGGAAGAAGATTGTCTATATTGCCACAGTTCTGAAAATTTGTGTTGTGTAAGGCATCAGAATACTGATACACAATCTGTGGGTGCCTAATTATCTATTATTTCTGCTCAAATCAACACTTCCTACCCTTACAAAATAGAAGAGTTTTTCCTTTTTTTTTTTGGAAAGCTACATGGCATTGCATCACAGGCGAAGGTACACAGCAAGTGACCACATCAAACCTGAAAGCTGAGGCACCACCAAAAACTTCATGCAGGAGTCTCTGCAGATCCAGGTTAAAACAGAGAGCACAAAGCAACTACTGCACTGCCCCTCTCACTGAGCTCAGGAAAGGGACAGGCTGCACAAAAGGGAGATCTGGGTCTGCAAAGAGCCTTTTTTCTCTAAACAATGAAAAAAAAATCTGTTGAAGTTTTATTAAATTCATTACCATATTCTCAGTTTACACCAGAACTGGGCATTATAAAACAGGGAAGACCTAGTCCACTCCACCTCTGTCCCACCTGCAGAGAAGCTCAGCCAGATCAGTTCTGTTGAGCAAAAGGGGAGGAATAAGGGACCTCAGTCACCTGGGCTCACCGTGGTGGGATGCAGGACCACAGCACAGAGAAGGTGACACAATCCAGGAGAGGCCAGGGTATCTCAAACAGAAGAGTATTTCCAGAATACTCCACAGCACTCCAGGGTACTCTTTCACTGACTCAGTAAAGTGTGAAAAGAAAAGTCTGCATCACGAGACATTTTGCTGTCAGAATAAGAGAAACTGCATTATTTGCAGTGCTGAAAGTTGCTAGTTCCACTTAGGACATTAGTCTCATTCATGACAGAGCCTGGCTGATGCACAAGTGAGAGGAGAAAATGTGACTGGTGTGTTTTAATGTGACTGAGATAAAAATAAAACTCCTAAAAAAAGGGTGCTATTCTTAGTGCCATTCATTTATTGCTGTGGGGTCTTGTAATTTCACTGCACCACACCACAGCTGTGTTCAGCAATACCACATGAAATTGTGAGGACCAGTCTCTGTCCAAATGTTCTCACATTATCTCATGGCCTTGCAGCTCTTCTAAGCCATCATGGTCTCATTTCTAACCAGTTTTGACTCCCACTTCTTCACTGTCTCCCAGCAGGGGCCCAGCATCGCAAATCTGTGAAGCTTTCTCAACAGCTTCAGTTAGTTCAAGAATTTCTGCCCCTAAATTCACAGAATTCACAAATCACTAGGTTGGAAGAGACCTTCAAGATCATCGAGTCCAACCCAGCCCTAATATCTCAAATAAACTATGGCACTGAGTGCCACATCCAGTCTTTCTAAAACACACCCAGAGATGGTAACTCCACCACCTCCCCAGGCAAACCATCCCAGAACTTTATGACTCTTTCCATGAGCTTCATTCACAGAATGCATTTGCCATGAAACCATAACTGCAAAACTCAGCCTGGTCCACCAGGAGAGCCACCTGAAGTGGTGCAACTTGCTCATCCTCAGTGCTGCAGGAGAGATGAATTTGGCTTTGAAAATCCTGCCAATCTTACTTTCTAACTGTGAACCAATTCCCTGGAAATTTAGTAGTTTGGGCACAAACACGGCGTGAAAATGTTTTCCTCTGTGGCCCATTATTGAGCAGGGTCAAATAAACCACTGAGGTGGCATTTAATGGTAGATTTCCACTAAATGTCAGACCTCTGGCTTTGACATCTGTTTTGAGTTAGCACAGCAGCTGTTTGAAGCAGCTGCAGCAGTTGTGAATTTGCTGGGAGCAGCAAAGTAAAAGAGGAGTGGATGGGAAACCTTTTACATTAAAAGGAAAGAAACATTCCTTAAGGACAGCAATCATCAGGTATTCAGCAGAATTTCTCTCTCCAGAAATGAAACAGCTTTTGGCACCAGCAGCCAGCTGTGCAAGGAGCAGGAAAAGTCCTGTTCTCCTTAGGAAATGCCAAGAACTGCCAAAAGTTTAGACTGAAGAAACAAATAAATTAAAAACCCTATAAAAGGTATAAGGTACCTAAGTTGTTGCATCTGAGGTCTGCTTGTATCGATCCATGACACAATCTGTTTTGCACTTGCTTCTTTAAAATACATTCAAAATGATGCTATGAAGCCTTGATGCCCTTTTAAAAACAACTTTGTGCAGCAAAAGCTTTAAAAATATAATCTTGAGGAATCTTTCTGCAGGTGAGTGACAGCTTTTTATTGCTTTGTTTCAGAACTCCAAAATAAGAGCCACTATTAGATTTAGTAAACTATTTCCCAATCTGAGCAAGTCTTACTCTTCAGGTGCTTTTGACAGTATTTGGGCTAAATATGTCTGTGATGCTCAACTACACATCTGTGCACCCAAGCAAAAAATTCAGTCCTTTTCTCTCTTCACTGCTTGTTCAGCTTTGAACTTTTCTCACAACCACAGCCTTCAAAATCCAGTTTGCTTTTGTCATATTGTTCTGAACTCCTCCGAGTTGCTGTCATTCCTAACAGCAATAGGACACCCAGAATTATGTCCCTGATTCAAAAGGCCTGCCACTCCCTATGCTGTGACATGCTGATATTTACCCTGAAATTTAACACGCTAATTTTTACAGGCCACAAAGAAAACATTATTTCATAAAATCATTAACGTTGGAAAGGACTTTTAAGACCATTGAGTCAAACTGTTAACCCAGTGTGGCTGAGCCCCTCACCAAACCAAGTCCCCAGGTACTGCATCTACATGTCTTTTAAATACATCCATGGTTGTTGATTCAACACTTCCCTGGGCAGCCTGTTCCAATGCTTGACAACCCTTTCCCTGAAGAAATTTTCCCTAATATCCAATTTAAACCTCTTCTGGGACAACTTAAGGCCATTTCACCTTGTCCTACCACTTGACACTTGGGAGAACAGACCAATCCTCACCTTACTTCAACCTCCTTTCAGGTACTTGTAGAGTGATGGGGTCTCCCCTGAGCCTCCTTTTCTCCAGGGTAAACAACCCCAGCTCCCTCAGCTCCTCTTTCACAACCTATTTCTGAATGGCAGACTGGGATGACTGCAATTCTGGTATCTGATAATTTTTTAATTCTACTTGATAAGAATGAATATAACCAAAAGTATTGTTTATAAATATGTGCTATTGCTTGTTTGGGTTTATTCTTTTGTTCCTGAACACCTACTTGAGGTAGGTATTCACACCTGTAACCTGAGATTCAATGCAATTTGTACTGGAAAGAAACAAAATTTCACTTGCACCATGCCTGAGTCTTAACACTATGCCCTGTTCTCAGGCTGCTTTGCCAAACTGCTTTCACTCCTCTGCAACTGCACTTTGATCTTCTGTTAAAGATTAGAAATCTGAGATACAGATTACACCTCTCAACAGCAAAAAGGTTCCCAATCCAGTAGTCTGCCGAGACCAATCAACTCTGCTTCCTTTTCTTCTTCCTGCAGTCTTGAAAATTTTAAATCAGAGATGCCTGTGGAATCTGACTGAGCACAGCATCTTTCATGTCACACCGAAAGCCTACAGGAGGCTGCAGCACATCACGTGTCAGGTGTAAACTTTGTGTATGCAGGTATCAGTTGAATATAACTGAATTATTAAATTGGGAATAGAAGAAAACTTCAGTAACAGAAGTTTACATGAGCTCTCAGCAGCCTCTACCAACCAATGAAATCCATTTGCACTGGCTTTAGGACAAACTATTTCTTACAGAGAGCCTGACAATTCCTATACCTCATCCAAGAGGAATTACACTAACCTGGCATTCATGCAAATACATCAAAGATATATGCAGAACAGAGAAACATAACTGAAGTCCTAATCTCTTTAGCCAAAACGTGGTACAATTCCCAAAAAACTGAACAAGTTTCTCTCCCAGCTGGACTAATCTTTTTGTGTAGCCCAAGGGAGGAGAAGAGGCAGATTCTGGCTCAGCCTGGCAGTGCCTTGGCCAAGACCTAAAAGCAAAGTCCTGTGGGAAGCTTGGCTCTGCGGGGCTGTGCCTGTTCCTGCTGCTGCACCAGGAGCTCCTCTCGTGGCCTGGCTGAGGGGGGCTCAGGTCAAAGGCTGTGCCCCCTCCTCACTCACAGCCCTCCATCCACCTAGAGAGTATTTTTGTTCTCCATGGCTGCTAGTCAGACAGGGAAGTACATAAGCTGCAATACCTTTTGTGGATGCTTGTGATCATCTACTATGTTTTCAACACAGTTACTGAATGAGGAAACAAAATAAGAGAATATATTCTTCCTCTCTAGCTAAATGCCCACATTTTGCATTGCGAGAATGAAAATCTGAAGCTACAGCTTAATTTACAAAATTAAAATATTATCTGATCTTATCAATTTCACTTCTTTTTCCTACTAGATTTTATATTCTCTCAGTTTGTTTCATGAAGCTCTGTATTTTTCACTAATAGTATAAAGAAACATTTTATATTCTCAGTGAGCAGAAGGTGATGTCTAACAGACTGACCTCTACCTATTTATTCTAGACAGGAAATGAACCACTCTATTTCAAACATCTCATTAAATTTTGTTACATAAATTGCTCCTATTTCACTGAAAACTAGCATGTTTTTAGAAAGAAACACTGCCAGTGTCATCACCTATGAATACAAATTAGATATTACATTTGGTAAATATTTTTACACATGGGATACCTACCTCTAGACACATGTGACTATGCAAGATCTATGTACAACGTATTTACACTAATGATGGTCACTAATAAGAAAGCATTGTCTGTTGTAACCTTGTGTACACAGTAACTTTAAAAATAAGTCCATTTTAATTTACATAGCAATATTAGGAAGACTTTTTCATCTGTTGTCTCTCATAGCAATTATCTAGGCAAAAGGAGGGCTGGACATATATGACTTTTTTACATAAAGTTGAGGTGGAGCTGGGTGCAGTTGACAATTTATTGTATTAGACTTTATTCAATGATATCTTTCTAAATGATTCCATCTTTCGATCAATAGCATGAGACCTTACACAGTTTATATTGACTTTTATCCCACTGCTCACAGATGGTTTCTGGAGAGAGCTGAACTTGCTTTGAAAGCAAAGGATGGAGAAAACCTGATTCCACTGGAAGTTTAGTTCAGTGGTTAAAGCATTTATCGCCTAAAGAAGAACCCCTGGGTGATGTGTGAAACTTGTGCAAGGGCCCTGCAGGAGGTCTATGCCCCCTGAAATCCACTTATCAGGCTGGCAATACCGGGGCTTTCTCTTGCCAAGAGGTTCATGGCTGAGCCTCTTCTCACAGCAACAGCCAATATCCCAAACTTCCCTCCTCCTGCTAGGAATCTCAGCCATTTCTCTTGGCAGCCGAGTATTTTCTCCTGGGCTCAGAAAAGAACTAAATGAAAAAAAGGTTGGACAAATAAATCCTATAAATGCCTATATTTAGCAAACAACAGGAATGAGAGAAGTGGAAACACTGCAAGAAAGGCTGTGGCTATGAACAAGCGCAGCCTTTGCTGCACAAACAAGCACCCTCCACTCATTTTTCCTCCATGCCTCTGGACCTGAGGGCTGCATGGTTGAGAACTTTGACCTAGAACTCTAATATTATTTCAAACCACAGTCTTGGAGAAAGATAAAGACAGAAGGAAAATGTGCTAAGACATGTATTAAAAAAGAAATCATCAAAGGGATCAACCAAAAAGAAGGAAAGCTGTGATAAAAGGAACGTGGCAAAAGGGAAGCAAAGAAAATGCTTGGGGAAGAAAGAGTCTCACAAAGACATTGTTTCATCCACATATCTAGCAAGGGCTACCTGTGGAGGTAGCTTAAGGTAAGGAGGAACAGGCTGCTCCTCCACTCTAAACAAGACAGGCTTCCTACAGCTACTGTTGAAATGAAAACAAAGAGCAGCAAAAAGCCTGATACCAAAACAAAACCCCCTGAAAACATCAAGGAACAGAAAACACTTTTATATTCTTCCCTCTCATCTGCCAGAGGCAGCAGAGCTCACCTCTGGAGCTGGGGAAGGAGTTGTTGAGCTGCTCCATCACTTCCTCCAAACCTGTGCTTGTGTCCTGGGGAGGGCTGAGCAGCTCATCCTCACCTGCAAAGCAAATTCACACCACTGCATGAGAACCTGTGCTAATAGTTTGTATTGCCCAAGTCCTCCTTAAAACTAAGGCTGTTTACTCAGACACGTTTTGTGCTTAGTGTACAATAAAAATTCCCAAGGTGAATTTTGTTGACTGTTACTGTTCTCTTTCTTTATATGGATCTGAGAGAAACGAAACAAGGAATTTGAGACAATTAACGCTATTTTAATTCACAAAAAGGGATTTAAGAAATCGACTCTGGTAAAAGAAATAGGGTAAAATGTCTGCTAGGAACATCTAGTCCTATAAATGACACTTGTCATTTCAGCTTCTCTTATTCTATTAATGGAAAAAGAAATTGCTGTTGTGAGTGCTGCTGTTGAGCAGCTTTCTAATAGTGCTGGGTTCATGTTGGCATTGCTTTGCCTAGCTGTGCAAATCAGTAGAAACCCAGATTCTCATCTGCATCGGTATTAATATTTCTGACAGTTTAATTGCATCAGATTGACGCTCCAAGAACACTCAATTGTACTGTAAAAGGCTTTAGCAGCAGTTTAATAAAGCGAAATACATTTCTCCCACTGAATAATTTCTATAACCTGATTATAGGGCAGCAGCTTAATGGGAAATTCAATACATTTTATTCGTACTGGATTTTTTTTGCTCATGGTTTCATATAACTAAAATCCATACGTTGTTTTCAATGCAGATCCTAGCCTCCAATATAAATAAAGCATCTGAAAAAAAAACCAACCTGAAGTATATACTTTGAGTGAGATTCTCCTTTTTTACTAGATGTCTTTTATCTCTATTGAAACACAAAAGCAATTTTGTCTGCTGTAATAACTGAGTTACATAGTTCTTTTGAAAATGACTTAATGACCCTTTATTCTAACATGTCTTGCTGTATTTGAGTAGGAAACTGTCTGATTTTCTGTTAACATTTATATTCTTTAAACGTTGAGGTGCTCCATGCTGGTGAAAAACCTAGAAAAAGGGATATGAAAGGAGCATTTCAGGGCTGCCTATATTTAAGCTGGGAGTTTAACAAGAATTATTTCTGACCAAGAGTGATTTCTCCCACTCTAGCACAAGAAGTGGGATAGAGTGTCTGCAAGAAGCACTTAATTCATATAAATGATGGTCTTTGTATCAGCTTCCTTTATTCCATTAATGGTCTAAAAATAGTTGCTGAGGCTGCTTGCAGTTTGTTCGGCTTTCGAGTGGTGCTGGGCTCACACAAATCAACTTGCACCATGAGTTACTTTCACACTGACAGAGGTGTCTTAGCAAAAGCAATGTCCTTGCAGCCTTTGCTGAATGTCAAGGTGAAAACTCAGAGTGAGATCTCGCTGCTTCTACCCAGGCTGAGGATTTTATGAGCCTGAAGAAAGCCTCATGGCCCTAAAGATCTCAATAAAAGGGCAGTGGTTATGCTGTCCTGGCCAAGAACTGAGGAGGTACCAATTTCCAAATGTCCTCGTAAGTGCTGATATGAGCTACACTGCTGACCCTCAAAAATGTTGTTTTTTTTATTTCAAATGCATTGTTTTAAATTCTTCCTCATTTGGATGATTTTTTCTGAGCATTTTCTTGTAAAGGACAAGATAAGTCATCAGCCAAGCAACTTGACAGAAGTAAAGATACCTTCAGAGCTCAGTCTCCTCTCTTTACCCAAAAGAGCCCTCCCCATTTGTGTTTCTGCAAAAGGTTTAGAGAGCTAAGTGAGTCTCAAACACTCTGGTGGTACCTGAACAAGTTAAAGTTCAGAACAGCCTCATACACCTCAGAGAACCTCCTCTGCTGCTACCCTGCTGGGGGAGAAGGGCCAAGGATAAGGACTTTCCCACTGGGACTCCATGAGGAGAAAAGCAAAACCTTTCTGCTTGCCAGGTGTACTTCTAGTTAACAAGGAATACGTTCTATTTGTAAATGAGGGTTTGAGTGGGTCACTGCTTTTATCAAAACACTGCTGGTGGAACACCTTTCACAGCAATCTCTCCTCAGCAAAGCAGAAAGACAAAAGTGCAGTGGCTTTTGAAATGAAAAAAACAACCAAGGTGTAATTTTAAAGAGAAAAACATATGAAAGCTACCACTACCTTGCCTCTTTGCCTGAGACACCTAGAGATCCTCAGTATTTTCTCAAAAATTATGGCTCCCTCATTCCTGGGCACATGGTTGCTGCATGGCAGCATTATTTACACCACAACTCTGGTGCCCTTCACAATTCAAGAGTATTTTTAGCTGTGCTTCAGAAAACTCCGAGCCTAGCAAGCAAAGCCTTCTGGTGTGAAAGGACACTTAACAAACTGAATTAGCTGCGGTTTGTTAGCCCGGTTAGTAATTCTTTCATAAGCTCCACTCCCTGCTGCCAACAGTGCGGCTCTGCTGAGTCTCAGTATGATCCTGCTGATAACATCTCACTGTCCTCCCACATATTGGCTCAATCGAACCAATCAAATAAAATCAAGTCATGTCTAAATATTTGCTTTAAAAAGTTTCAGCAGCTTATATGACTCAATCATGTTAATCAATTAATTCCAGTCTCGCGAGGTAAATGGGAATAATTTTATATTGTGTCAAATGAAAAGAAGTATAATTTTGTATTTTGTCCCACTACAGGATGAAATATAAAACTACAAGACTTCTAATAAGATGGCTGGGAAACAGTCTCTCTATCTTTTCTTTTAATTGTATTTTAATTCATGTATTTTGTGTGATGAAATTCATGACATTTCTCCAGAAAGCTGATGCAAATTACACCACTACTAATACATTTTATCTACTCTATGTATGGCATACATAACAAAATATTTCCCCACTGGTAACATGATTAATGAAAGGTCCATTTTTACGTTTTCCATAAACTCCTGTTATCTGTGACTGTACTCTCACCCCCAGGATTTCAACCTCAGGATTCCTAAAGGTACCATTTATTTCACATTTTTTATTGCAGATTGTACAGAACCCATCTTGTTTGATACTGTCATAGGCTGAAATTAGTGCTCACATTTGGAATGCAAGAAAAAGCCTCCCCAAAAGCTGCATTTCTCCCACCACAACAGCACTTCAGACGCAGCAGAATGTGCCCTTCCATTAAATTTCTCAGTGCCATTGACACTTTCACTAATAGCAATGAAAAGCTCTCACTTAAGCCTCTCACTAATAAACAAAAAATAAATTTCTCGGTATGAAGTTGAATATTATCATCAGATTTGAAACATCATCTTGTTAAAGTAATATAAGTGCACTGGCTTAAAGATGCTGAAAAGATTGATTGCTTTTTTACTAGCAGAAAATCCTTGCCTCTTGGTAATAAATACTTACTAATTATGTAACAGACAGGAAATTAGGCAAGTGCCACATGTCAGTTACTAAAAGCACCAAAATAATAATTCCAACCTCCAGCTACAGAATATTATTATTTAACCTTACTCCACAACTCTTAGGATGTTCATTATCACATCTGATGTGATACTTAGAAAAGCCACTAGATGAGCACTGCCTATGAGTGACAGCTCCATCCTACTGATAGAGCCACAACATATTAAAAATAAGATCACATCATTTAACATGGGGATGACTAATCATACATTTAGTCTCCTAGCCATAATTAATATTATGTACATTTAAATCAGTCATGTCATGCTTCATAACTGAAAGTCAGTTTGAATAGAATAGTTAGCTTTCCAGCAGCAGTTGTTTCCAGAAGTCAAGCCCTGGCTGAGCTTTGTGTTTAATATCAAAATATCCAAGCTACTGGGTGCATCATGATCAAAAACAAAGCCTGAATCATAATGAAGATGCAAAGTGTAAACAGCCAGATGACATTGAAGATCATTGCAAATACCTACTTCATTTCATTTGAACTAAATGGAGAAGTGTTTTCTGTCTTTAAGGATTGTTTTCTTGAAAATGGGACATAATTATTTTTTGTGACAACCTGAGCTTTGTTATCTTACCCATGCTTTCTGAAGTCTGGCTGCCAACTACACGAAGAAGCATTGGCTGACTGCTGCCTGACCTCTGCAAAGAGGTAGAAGGAGATGACAGTGTTGTACCATTCACCTTGGCATCTGCCTGGGGCTGAAATTGAAGAAAAAAAGTAAGACATTGCTATTAACAGCTCATGACTTTATATCTCTGTAATTTTTATTTATTCCATGAATACACACAATTTTCAGTCTGTTTTTAAGTAAATTCATCCATGCAGCCAATGTATTTTAATTCTGAATAAAACAAGGAAGAAGACTAAACAAGAACACTGAAACCCGATTCCATATTCTCGTTTGCAGCCTGTAAAACAATTTTGTGCTTTTCTCTGACTCGCCTCTACAGATATGATTTCTTGGTATGTTGGTATGTTCTTGTTATTGATAACACTTCACACCCTGCTTGGAAAATTACTCTTCAGAGACCTAGAAGAAATGCCTGAGGACTCACCTGCTCCAGCAGCTGCCTCAGCCTGTGCAGCTGCGATTCCAGCTGTTTGTTGTGATCCTCCAGGATCTGCATCCTGGCTTCCAGGCGGCCCTTGTGCTGGCGAAGCAGCTTGGCTTCTGCAATGAGCTCAGCGTCCCGGGGGCTCTGCGGAGAAACCGGCATCATCTCCGGGGGGGACGGCAGTGGGGACAGACCCTTGTGGTCGTGCTGCTGCTTCAAGCGCTCGTACTCTGCCTGCAGGTTCCTGTTGGGAAGTGACAAGGGGGCAAAAGCTTTATGGTCCCTGCATGGGGCAGTGACAAGGCGCTTCCTGTCCTGTGCTGTGATGTGTGTCACTTCAGGGCTCACCTGCATCAACCACTTGCTTCTCCCTCTCCTGAAACTACACACCTGTGGGCTGGTATTAGATGGATTTGTAGTTCAAGCTGCCTAAAGGTTCTTGGCATCACCCGAACTCACAGCTGATTCCTTCCCAGGGCACCTCACGCAGGAGGCTCCAGACACCCTCCCAAAGCCAGGAGTGATCTGTCGTGGACTCAGCCCTCCCTCAGCTTCCTGCCCTTTATCCTTCCCAGCAGAAGTGGGACTGCCAGTTCCCTTCCATGTGGCTACACCTGAGGAATCATTAGTGCTAAAGGAGGACTCAGAGTTATCACAGCACCTCACAAACACTACACCACAGTGGGTGCCACCTGGCTGACCGATCTATTTTACAGATGAGAAACATCAGAGAGGCAGCCACACAAAAAGCCAGAGCAAAACACAGAACTTGGCTGTCAGTTGGGTCATATCACTCTCCTCTCTTCAGACCAGCAAATGCATTTCCAGCCTAGGGCTAAAATTATCACCTGAAGATGAGAATTAGCAACCCAGTCTGTTAAACTAAACTGCACTGGCTTTTAGGGCTATAATTTTCATCATCTTTGTCCTGCCTAGAGTGCTACTGTCACTGTAACTTTATGGCACTGCTAAAGCTTTTTCTTTTATTCCATAAAACTCCAATTTCACTTCAGTAAAACATTCCATAGATTAATATGATCTATAGTATTCCACATAAAAAAAAATCCACCAAGCAGGGAAAGCACCGAAGGTGAGAAACTGACACCTTGTTAAAGGTAACATTCCAAAACCGCAAAAATAGTAACTTGTAGCAGAAACCTCATAGGCAAGGGAGACCTAACAAATTGCACTGGGATTTTGTTGCTATGATGTTCTTTTACAGCTTCCCAGAGGGGGAAAAAACGCTCAATGCTCTGGTAACTGCTTACTCATCACAAGCAGTGACCCAGATTTTACTTTTCTCAACTTGCTCTTATTTGAGGATATGAGAACAGACACCTTTTTCCAGTTCTGCTTGCAAACCACAACACACTAACAGTTTGGTCTGGAAGAGTAACAGCACAAAAGAATATTTCCAAACATTTCTAACATTTCTAAAAGAACATTATTTTGGCCAGAATGAGAAGTAGAGCAGGATGCATCATTTCACATGGGTGAGAAAGCAATGCCAAGGACAAAGACAAGCCACTGACTGTTCTTCAAAGGTCCCTGTGCTCCTCAGCAGCTGCATGATGGACATGTCCTCACCTGGGACCATGGCACCTGCCACAATCTCTAAGAGATGTCTGACCTACATGATCCCTCCTCTGCAGAAATTCTAAATTATTAAAAAACAAGTGCTAGTAATTTTTAACTTCAGGCTGTTCCAAAATTCAACATTTCTTTCCTTAAAACCCACACAAAGAGGGATAACTATAGAGAGGTTTTTTTTTTCCAATGAAGTTTTTTGTTTTAATGAAACACAGAGTTTCAAGTTCATGAAAATTTTCTAGAAAAAAAAGGGCTATCTATACTGGGAATAGATATTGTCATCCAAGTTATGCCTTCAGCCTGACTTAATGTCTTCTGATACTTCTACCTGAACAAACTGGTGAATAATTAATAAAAATACAAAAGGGAATAGGAATGAACATGACAACATGTTCATTACACATGGTGTTATTGCTGACTGAAGTTTATACAGGAATGACCATTAAGGCTGCTTTTCATGGCATCCACAGATAGTGGCTATCACCACCCCATGAGGAATTTCCCAGATGCACAATACGCGCAATACTCTGCGAACAGCAGACTCAAAAGTTTGAAGTGCTGTAAAGCAAAAGACAGAATATCACCCTAAGGAAAACTAAATAAATGCATTTGGTCATACTTACAACATAATCAGATACCTTGCTACAAAGAAATCTGGAATTATCACCTGTATCAATATAGAGAAGTTGTTCCAGTAACAGTGGTATTGAAATACAAGTAAGGACCGGGGAGTAATTCAGATAAAAATCCTTTCATGTCTGATAAAAAGTAATTAAAAAATCTTTGTGAAAGCCTATAGAAAAAAATATCACATAACAGATATTGCATATTTTCCAACCAGAGGTATGTCCGGATTTGGAAATTCTCTAATTAAATACCATGATACTGTTGGAACAAAGGAATGTAATTTTGAAGGATGCATGGGGGTTTGCCCAGTGCACCTGTATGACTTGAGTCTTCCAGCTGCACCTTTTCAGTCCAGCTACCCAGTCCTCCATCCAGAGAACTGAGATCCACCATAGCTTCAGAGCCGTAAGAGTGATGTGCAGTGCACACAATCAATAATACCACAACTGGGATCTAAACATACAGCAATGAAGAGGTGTATTAGCATAATGGAAAAAAGATGAAAATTAAGAAAGGAGGAAAGAATTTGAAAACTGCTGTAAGAATATCCTGAGAGAACAAGTGGCTCTTATTCCTCCCTCTGGAACAGTTTTAAGCTGTGTGGTGAAAAGGACTGCTGCTGTGAGCCAGGGACCCAAGGCACTGCCCACAGCCCTCAGGGTCCTGAGGAGAGGCACTCTCTGACACTTTCACCATAAAATGGGACATAAGAGAAAGGGGAGATACAAACATGCTCCTCTCTAAATGAATGCAACTGAGCAAGCACGGGCAGTACGTGGAAACCTCACCTCCCTCCTCCACAGCTCAGCCTGAGTGACTCTGACATCACACTGTCACAAACAAACAAACAATGCTGCTGCATGTACTCATCACTGGGAAAATGAACCCTTCTTCAGTAACAGAATATTCAAAAAGCCCCATATATTCAATTTACAATGCTTGCAACTCTTTGAGGCATTTGTGAAGAAAAGTAACATAGGAAGCACGCAGTGTAACCTTGATTTATGCAACTGTACAGAGCTGAGTAGTAAAGAGTGCATGAATTATTAATCACGTCTATCACTGGCAGCATTAATTGCCTGGTGACAGAAATCCTAGTGGACTCTGTTTGCTGAGTAGTCCTCTCAAAGGCAATTGAGAATTTGTAAATTCATGTTATCTCTCATCTCCCTACAGAAAATCAGTGGTCTGAAGAAATAGACAAAGATGGTAACTGAACCACCTACCCCCTGTCCCTCACTAGAGTGACAGTGTTTACTCAGGATGCTTCACACTCAGAAGACCTAGTTCCCCTTCTTCAATGCCAAAACAAATACCAAAAGGAGCCACAGCATGTTTAGAAATGCATCACTTTCTTGCTGTTGGCAACTGTACAGAAGAAACTTATGCAGGGAGGCCATTCATCAGTCTTCAGATCTGAAGGAACACCAAAACAGGGCAGCTTTGAGTGTCAGTGCTTTCTCTGGTGGCACACAGCCCATTGCACTCCCACTCCTGCAAGGCAGGAAAAGCAAAGGAATGGCAAATAGCTCTGGCTGGAGATCTCATTTACTTAGTTCTTGTTCCAGGACAGCTCAGAGCTGGGAGGAAAAGGAGAAGAACATGAGAGAAGTCTCCCTCTTACACACAAGATGTCAGTTCAACTAAAATATTAGGAAACATCCACTTTCCTGACCCATTAAAATAGCAGAAAGATATTTCAATTCTTTGTAGAAAGTTTTGACTCTGTCACTGCAGAACCACATGCTTTCTATTTAATGCCAGTACAGTTCATCCTAGTCAGTATTACCTATCCTCCTGCATAACCTATGTAATGTATTGCTTTAGATGGACAAGAAAAACTTGTCTTCTCTCTCTGAAATACATTCACTCTTGAGGAAATAGTTTTTGAGAGGGTTTTATAATTGGATTTTTCTTTTATATTGCAATACAGTAATAATGTCTTCAATAGCAAGATTGCTTTTTGTCTATTGAATACAGAAATAGTGTTATCACAATATTCCATGTGATGCAAAACTCAGCATAAGCCTGAAGACCTAAAACTAAAATAAAACATTTTCAGCCATTGAAAATATTCTCCAAAATGCTCACATTTTAACAAATATAAATTATTTAGCAGTCAAATCTTAGCCATACATTATTTAAGGAAGTCATACTTACAAGCTACAGAAGCACCAAGGCCTTAAAATGCTAGCAGATAAATAATGAATATCTAACAAGAGGTCCTTGGAACTGACAAAACTGGAGTCAGAACCACATCACAGCTAGGTTAGTTTGTAAGTTAGGGAATGCATTTCAGAATAATTCAAAATAGGCAACAGAGCTTTTAAACTGCCCAAAAGCAAAACCTCGGAATTACAATTTCAATGAGTCTTTTTCATTTAAGTAACAAGTCAAGACGGAAATACATGGGAGGCCAGAAACTGTAGCTGAAACCCAAATGGAGGTCAGAATTCAATCAAGGGCTCAAAAGAGACAAAGCAAAAGAGAAAAGGGCTTTTTTGAAAAGCAGGAAACTGTGGAGAGCAGAAGAAAAAGAAAATGACAATGAGGTGCCAGTGTCACAGCACTGCTTCTTCTTGGTACTTGGTACTCGAGGCATCACTTGTGGCTGCTTGTGGCTGCTGTTCTGGGAGCTACTGAGAAGTGGCTGCATGCCCTCACTCTTACAGCAAAAGTGTACAGGACACAGCAGAGAGAGCTAAACCTGAGTTATCCAGAAGTTATCACAAGCGTATGCAGCAGAAGTTACACCAACACAGGCAGGAAAGGGCGACCCGTGCACCACATCCAGCTCAGCAGTGGCAAGGAGATGCACCCTGGGAACAAAGGAATGTCTTCATCCTGAGGCAGTAACAAAAGTTTGCGTGGAGGGCGTTTCAGGATATGCACGGGAAGGAAGATGTGTTCACCCACCGGAACCAGGTTCACACAAGGAATTAGGTGTCAAGTTGCTGATTACCTTTGGCAACAGCCAAGAAAGGTTTGCACAAACTTGGCGGAGGAGAACGACTAGGAAATAGAAATCTAAAGGGACAAGACTGTTTTTAAAAGTTGGTAAGTTACATGAATGCCTCCTGACTGATCCTGTCTGAAGAGCTTATTTTTCAAACAGGAATCAGTGTTTCATCCATAAACTCATGGTTATCTGGCTGTGACAAGCAACCAGGACAACAAGAACTAGTGCACTTTCCAGCAGCTATCTTACATTTTACACACAAGTTATTTATAGCAGTTTGCAGAGACAAAAGTCATGATTTTGTCATAATCAATGAATATCCGAGCAGTGTGACCTCTACGCTTGAGACAGATCTCTGTGCCTGCTGTGTTGAGCACCCACAAAAGACAAGGCTGCCTGTGGTGGCATCCTATCCATAACTGTGCCTCCAGCACTACAAATGAGAAAATCAACCTTACAGACTACAGCTCTAGTTTAATCCAGGACTGGCAAACTTCAAACCAGGTATTTTTAAGGTATAATTCCTGCCAGAGATCTTTTACCATCCCTCATCAGTAATTGCTAAATTAAATAATGCCCATGCAGAAATTTCAGGCATGAACTCTCAAAGGGCTTTTTAGCTTATTTAGCTATCTAGCTCCATTTATACTAGTTTTCATATACTACCTTTCTAATCAAAAACTAGCCTGTTTTAAAAGTCACCCTCCTTTCTGCTAGGCAGCGTATTTTGTATACAGAGAGAAAAGCATTACAATTTTTTTCCTTCTTCCATGATCCACTACATACTGCTGTTTAAAAAAATAACACCCATCTCCTGGAAGAGAAGTTATCTTATCATCTGTATTGTACTAGCTACTAGATATTTCTTAGGTACAGTCCTGAACATGCAAAGTATGATGCCTTATTTCAAAATACTGATTTTTCTCCACTTCAGAAAGTACTTAGGCTTTATGTGCTATGTAGTAGGAAGTTTGTGGTTTGTTTCAAACAAAATCTCCCTGCTGTTCAGTGAGCAACAGCTTTGTTTACTACAGCTTTCTGTGTGAAACATCTTCCTAATTCTTGATGTCTACAGTCTTCTCCATTCTCCCAGACCCTTCTGATAAAAAGTCTCTGATGGAGCCACTGTAATTGATTAGCACCATCCAAAGAGGACATACATGGAGAGAAGATCTATGGCACTGCCAACTCTTGCATTATTTCCTTGACAAGTCTAAGGTAAATGATTAGTGCATCAAATCCTCAATGTAAGCAGAAGTACCTAGCTCTTAGAGAAGCAAGAAAAAAAGAGCACGAAAATGCCAACAGACTGTACTGTAAAAGCTGAAGATAGTAGAAGACAAACAAACCCATGTTTTCTTGTTAGAACTAAATGATTTATATCTTACAGTCTGGTTTTGGTAATTCACAGCTGTAATTACCACTCTTCCAGGGTCAAGATCTCCTGGTTTTTGTGTTGATGGCCCAAGATTCCAGACTACTGTATAAAGAGGACTGCAGTGCTGTGATGCTTCAAAGATCCATTTGGGTTTTTTTAATGGTGATTAATGAAGATAACTTCAATTAAATTCAAAGTTAGAAGTGGTAAGTGATACTTTGTATTGAAAGACTAAAGAAATGGCAACATACAACACCAAACAAAGAGAAAGGAAAGAGGACCTAACTTTTACCCACTATGAAATTACTTATTTGTCAGAAAAAATGCAGTTTTATAAATCATTTTATTCCTAAAAATTTTACCAAACTGAATTCCACCTAACTGTACAGTACAATTATTTTGCAGACTTTTAACTTCAAATTCAGCAGCTGGTGGTATAACCCACCTGTTTTCCTCCTCCAGGTCTGCGAGGATTCTCTCCAGTTCCCCTCTTTCCTCACTCTCCAGAGAAATCAGGATCTGGGCAGGGCTTCGGGGCTGGCTCAGGGGGGACTCCTGGTTCAGACTTTGGCAGTAGTGCTGGATTAACAAGTGTTCATCATCTCTGGAAAACAGAGGAGGATAAAACAGGCTGTTCCCTTCCTTCTTTTCAACTTCACAGTGAATACGAGGAGATGATTCACTCCCAGTCTCTCATTTCTTACAAAGAGATTTGCTGAACTCTTTGTAACCAACAGCAGAGCAATGCACCTTAAAGCAAAATCTGCTGACCTGCTCCACCGAGTCTCTGGTAATTTTCCTTCTCTGCAGAGACCACCTCCCCCCTTCTCTGCTTCTTAGATACTTAAAGCCAAGTTTTGCAAAAGCTGATAACCTCAGCTCTCTCCTTTTCACAAACTCCAATTAGGAATTTGCTTGCAAAAAAAAGCAGTCTTCTGCTGCCTGAGCTGCACTGTGGAAGGGTCATTCAAGCAAGGGCAATGCATTTATTTTTCTACCTACTCTCCTTATGTAATAAGTGCATGCTTTATTTATCTTTTTTCTCTATAAAATTCTGAATTAGGTAAACAAAGAAAACCCCTGAACTAATACACTAAAAGTACGCTATTTTGCACTCAGATGTTTGGGTTTTTTTTAAATTTAGAAGTGACGTACACTGTCAGAATACGAATATATCCTGCTTAATACAAAGGATATCCTTCTCTATTTCTATTGCTCCTGAAGCTGTCCGGCATTTGAAACAGAAATATCTCTGGAGGAGAAAAGGAAATACAATTCTGAAGACCTCGATTACCTCCCAGAACTACATGGATTGTTTTAGGTGTGCTTTAGGTGCTAATGAGATCCTAATCCTAATCCCTAAGCAATGCAACTCACACCAGGAGTCAATGAGAAACCATGAAAGGTTTCCCTTGACACCACAGGACAGGGTCAATAAAAATGACACTGCTGTTGGAGATATCATAGAACAAAATAATTCAGTCTAGTCAGCCTAAGGTTTTTTCCTGTTATGTTTCTAAACCAGAATTTAACAGGCATTTTGAACAGCTGTTATTGTTCAAAAATTATAATTTTCCTTGTTTTCATTTGTTCCTGAAAATGTTAATGATGCAATTTTATGACTGCAGGAGTGCCAAAGCAATGTAGAGCACATTAACATTAGTTCATAAAAGAGAAGTATGAATTTTTCACAAAAGGAGAGACTTGCCAGTTCCTAAATTTATACTTTTCATGAAGCACTTCCAACTGTGATTTCCTTCAAACAACTGCTTTGCATTTATAAATATTCTCACAGATCTTAAGTGAATTAACTGTGAGCAAGTGACATAACCATTGCAGTATAATGTCACTTTACAAGCACACTCTTTTTGTGTGATTTTCAACCTGCACAGGTATTTTATACATCACAGCAGTGACAATACATAATGAAATGTTTTGTGATATATAAATATATATGTTGTGTTTTTATTTCCTGCCTTCCTTGTTTCCATCTATCACTCTACCTGTACTGATTACCCAAACAATCCAAACGCTGCAAGAATAACAAATAATACTTAGGCATAATCTGACAAGCAAAATCGAAGTAATTACAGTTGTGAATTCATGGTAAGCTTTGATTTTGCTGCAATTTGTATCCATCTGGATAATATTTCTTCCAAAATTCAAAATGCACAGTTCTGTTCTCATTTTAATAGTACAAACTGAGGAAAAAACTGGATAGTTAACTTATCAATTGAATCATGTTAGTACAACTTCCAAATGATCAAAAAAATGAACTGAACAGTAAGACCTAAGTGTAATACAAGAGATACAGTGTATGCATGATTTCTTTGACAAGGACACAGAAATATTTCCGTGGGACAACACAAAATTCCATCTCTTAGAGCATTACTACTATCCAAAGTAATACAAAATCAACAAACAACTTGGAAACACAGTTTTCATTAACTGCACGAGACTTATTGACATTGCATGGATATTAGTTCTGAGGTGTCATTTTAACTTTCCCCTTTTACCAATATCTTAAAACAATGTACTTGGTTATACAGGAGAGTTTCTTTCAATACTGGTAGGCAACAATTCTACCAAGTCAAAAGGGAAACTATTTTGAAACAAAGAAACAGCTTTTTTGCTATCCAAGAACATTCTGAGCTCACAGGCTCAGAATCAACCCAATAAAATGCTATTCATTTGGAATCTCAATTTAAGTGAATGAAAATTGGCCAGAATTCTGTGTTGTAAAGGACTGCCACAAATTAAATTGTCTGAATTTTCAAAAAAATCCATCCCTTAAATTGTGATAAGGATGAGATAATGTAGAATAGATAAAAACGTTTTTAGAGAAGTTGGGGTTTTCGTATCTGGTAGATTTAGAATCCAAGCTGTGGCTTCTCCTACACAGTTAATGAACCAAGATCAAATCTCCACGCACACCCATGATGTAGCTGCTTCTGTGCTGTCTTCAGAAACATTACTCACAGTTAGTTCTATGTCCTTTTATTCAGAGAATAAACAAGACCAATAATATTATCAGAGGAGAACCACAAAGGGTTTCAGTGAGATATCAGATTTAACTACTTCTTGAAAATCAAAACTTTTATTTATAACTCTACATTAAAATAATACAATGAATGCTTGTCAGTGATCTGTCCAACTTACAGTTTACTACTGCTAGTATTTCATGGGGATGATCAGTCCCTCCTGGCTTACCCTTGCAATGTATTTCAGGTATTTGTACACCAAAGATTTCTGTCTAGCCTCACTTATGTTCAGTATGACACTTTCCCCACACTAACATTTTCTAGATTACAGCAATTTAAGCATGATTAAGCTTGAACTAAGATAGAAGGGTTTTTTTGTATCTTTGTCCTTAGAACTCATCAGACAATGACTGTATTGAATATGGAAATTATTTGCTGGCTACATCAGTAATTTTTGGAAATAAATTAGTAGTTTTAATTTTGAAGGTATCAATCATTTGTTGTATAAATTTGGTATTAAGCTATAAGCCATTAATCCAGACACTATGACACAAATTGAAAGGACAGGAGCACATCATTAAATTGAACCAGATGTGATACATGGCCATGCAAATTCAGCACTACAAAATTTCATTACAAGTTATTAACCTTCCCAAGAAAATACATGTCAAAACCATGAAAACAGCCTACTTACATGCTCTCATTAGGTGAAATACTGTCATTTAGGTAAGAACCATTGGTGTTCTCCATTTCTGCTAGCCTGTGGAAAAATAAACAAGACTCATTAAAATCAACTAGGTTTTTCAAAAACTTTGTTTGTTCTAACATTCTGGAAAGAATTAAGGAGCGTGATGTTTTTGATGAATTTGAAACTCCAATTAATTTACACTCGCTGTTGATTACCAAAGGGTTTTGCAATAAGCTATCACAAAAGATTGTTTGCTACCATGGCGTGGCTAAACTCACTTCTAAGTTTTCAGCCCTTTCTCTGAGGTTATATTCCAACTTCTCTCGATTAATTAATTCCAACATCAAAGAAAAGCCTTAAGATGCCAGGGGATTACACAAATTGCTTTGTACCTGGCAATGTCATTGTCAAAACTGTAACAATCAGTAATTTCTCATTAGTTTTCACACTCAGCCCCTCCTAAACATCCTGCATAATTCAGAAACACCTCTCCTGATCAACTGATACTGGAGGAGAGAAAGAGGCCAGAATAACTATTTTTCATTACTTCAACCCTTGAAAATTTACTTGCTTCGTGGAAAAACGTTTTCACATTTGTGCAATTTATCCACTTTTTGATTCTTAGGAGCAGTATGAAAGCAGAGAATTGAACTAAAGCAGTGATATATCACTATTTTAATCCTCCAAATCAAGGAAAAATCCTGTTTGAGGCATTTCATGAGGTGAATTAACATTATAATGACATCTGAGATTCATATGAGAGTTTGGAGGTTTCTGCTCTTCTCATTTGTACTATTATATCAGGGTCCATATTAAAAACTAAACCCTATGTACAATCATAGAAGGGTTTGGGTTGGAAGGGGCTTTTAAAGGTCTCCAGTCCAACCCCCCTGCACTGAGCAGAGACATCTTCAACTTGAACAGGTGACTCAGAGCCCCATCCAGTCTGACCTTTATTGTTTTCAGGGATGGGACATCTACCATCTCTCTGGGCAACCTGATCCCAGTGCTTCATCATCCTCATTGCAAAAACTCCTTCCTTACATCTACTCTGGATATGTCCTCTTTTAGTTTAAAACACTACCTCTTGTCCTATAGCCACAGGTCCTATTAAAGTATCAGTAACTGAATGCACAGCTTAATGAGGACCCCAAGGGACCTAGAAACCAATTGTGACCACACAGGTGCTCTGCATACAAGTTAGGATAGGCTGGTTAACAGCAGCCACAGGTGATGCTCTTGCATCCCAGAGCCTGGAAAGCAAAACCCCAAATCTCATGTTTCTTTAAGAAGTGCTCAGGTAGCCTCTAGCTCTTCTTTTTTTCTTTTTAAGTAATTTTAGAGAAAGATCTGCCTAACGTCCAGCTGGTCTCATACCTGCTAGCATAATGTTCAATGCGTGAATGAGTATCATCGTGTGAGAGCTGAGGGGACGAGGCAGGCCTATAAGGCAGAAAACACTGATTAATCACAAACAATACCCCTTAAAAGTAAAAAGACACTTAGCTATGCCTATACCCTCACACCTCTATGCCTTATGCCACGTTTGAAAAAAAGCAAGTTAGAACTCCAGGCACTGTGTGTGCCTCAAGCCATCGGTGCCATGTTTTGTGGTGCCACACTGGGGATTTTTGACCATTTGCAATCCCTCTGTTGCCACGACTCTTCTTCATACCAACTCCCAAAGAAGCCTCTTCCAAAGGATTTATAGAAGAGCTTTCACCCTGGTTTTCCCTTCACACCTGCCTCCTTCATTGGCATTTCTGCTTCACATGCAGCCCTGCACAGGCTGCCAAAGTCCTGCTGGGAACCTCTCCTCTGCCTCCCACCTGGCTCCAGTGTCTGCTTCCAGCACATCCCACTTAAAAGAGCCTTTAAGAATTATTCCATAAGCAGCTAGAAATAAATACAAGAAGCACAAAATGTCAGAAACGAGCCTTTAATAACACACTGCAGACACCGATGATTTGGCCTAATGTCTTTCAAACGTTGCAATCTCAATGGTAGCTCAGTGTGTTATACAGGGGACACTAAATTATGGTGGGTTTTCTGCCTGACAGATGGCATGAGGTCCTCTTCAGTTTTCTGTTGATGAAAACAATTCATAGGACTTTTCTTGTCAATTAGAGTATTGTTGCTTATAGCCTCAGCTCTGGAAAACATCAACATTAAATTATGGTGCCTATGCAGTTCAGACAGCACCCTTTGCTGCCACGTGGATTTAGCCAATCTACGTGTATTGAGAGGCGCCAGACTAACAAAAAGTGATGCAGCTTCTCAAATTGAATGACAATTTTATACTTCTGCTAAATTTCAACTGCCCTTTATTCCATCTCTGCTGACTCTCCTTCTGGAACTCCTGACTGAGGAAGGAATTTCTTCTCATTTTGAATTGTTGAATACTCTGGTCCAGGGTGGGACTGCCCAAAAGTGATTGTATTGCATTGCACAAGCTGACAGGTTTTGTATTTACTGGTTATAAATCAAAACTGTAATAATCTTCTGGTTTGCAATGTTCCCATGTGAGGAGTTTGACAATCCTGCTGTAAATCTACTGGACTTCTCAGCTTCCAGTTTCTAATCAGCCTCCAAAGGGCTTTACATTAGGATCCCTCTGCACTCATAGAGCTACATGCTGGATATACAAAATTTGTCATCATTAATATCTCCTCTCACAGAACAGCAAAGTTTTTTGTTTCTAAGACATTATAGGCCAAGTATAACAAATCTCATTTTGTCTTTGAAGTGAACTTTGGCCTCTACTTTTACTCATCACATATTCAAGCATTACTGCAGCACATCAGAAGACAAATACTCAGTTCACAGAGTTTCTCAGTGCAGCAGAGATTCAGTGGATGGGGCAGTTGCTTCCCTGTGACTTGATATCCCATTCTGTGTATAAATGTGCAGGGAAGGGAGGGGAAAAGGGTGTAATTTCTTTAGAGCAGTGGATCACAGAGCAAGACAACAATGGTTTTCTGATAAATTGAAGTTGCCCTAATTTTTTCTATTTTTCTGTCATACAGCAGATGTTAAGCTGGTAACATCAAAGCAAGAAGAGGTCTTGCTTTCAACAGACATACAAATGTTGATGCTAATACAGTGCATAGACCAGGAAATACGTGTTGAAAATAGTTTCAATTTGGACTTGAATCATTCTCTTAGTGCCTTTCACCCTGGCATTGCACGTACATTTGTACCAGTATGAAAGAAGGGACAGCACTTGGTTGGGACCTACTGGGCAATGAGATGTCTCTTTTTGCAGTACTGCATGGCAAAAAGTCAGGCCTGACTGCATGAATATATCCTTGCTGTCTTGAAATTACGCTGCAACTTCAGAAGTGACCAAGTTGTGTAATATATATGTAAAGATATATTTTTTAAAAGACAACATGATGTTATGTAACTTGTTGGAGCTGATTCTGCTCCAACAGGGAGGCTACAATTCCAGGTTTGTCTCTACTGCAGAACATACTGCAATGGAGATATACCTCAAACAGCTTTTTGGAAGTTTCCTTAAGAAAGCAAACCTGCTAGAGAAGCATTGCTTTGTGTTGAATTCATCTGCTCAGAGGTACTTTTTCCAGTCTCTGAGCAAACTTGAGAAGGACTGTGCTGTATTTTACATACTCTTAGTGACCGACCACCTGTGCTAGAGCTCACAGTCCTTCCTTTCTGAGCACACATACTCAGCACACATACTCAGCACACTTAATCAGCTCAAACAGCCAGCAGGAAGGCTGGGTGACACAGCTAATATTTAGCCAAGATAACCATCCCTTTTACAAGGGCTCCACAGCTGCCTTGTTCAAGCTGGGGTCTGCAGAAGCAGCCTGGGAATTCTAGTCAAGTGGTCACCAGGTGGCAAACATCACCTTCCTGCAAATCCCTGCACCCCTGGAGACCTGGCCAGCAGGGAGAGGGTACTTTTTGTTGTTCAGCATTTTAGTTGATGCTTCCTGCAAGTGTAAAACCAAGTAAATTGTCTTTGTATCATTGTACCATCGCAGTTCAAGTAAAAAGATACAAATTCTCACAACTTGTGATCTATCCCTTTAATGCCTGGCAAGCAGCGTATCTGGGCAAAATACTGGATAATAAGCAGTAAGAACCATTAACTTCTAACAACAACAACAAAAAATCTATTTATAAGCAGTTCCACATATACCACATGTTGGTGTCAGAACAGCACTAACATTGCTGCACGCTGCCAGGTGATGCTTTTCTGAGGCACTTCAAGGATAACCAGAAAACTGGCATGAGAGCACCAGAAAAAGGCATGAGTGTAGAAAACATGGCAAAGTGTTATGGTAACTGGTTTGTCTGCTGAAGCTGGAAGCACCCTGTAACTGAGAAACAGCTTTAAACCTGGGTAGCACATAACTTGAATTGCAGGTCAAGTGCTATAGCATGAAGGAAAGAAATAAAGTTAGCAGAACAAAATTAAGGGCAATTCTTTCCAGCCACTATTAATTTCTTATTTTTCTGCTTCCTTGTCAGACCAGATGGAAGGATTATGCTCTGGAAGATACCTGCGTTAGTGTGACAAAAAGGGCAACCTCTCTGCAGATATCCTGTTCCTCAGTATTTCTCAAGTTTTCTCAAGACTTACATGTTAGTTAAACTCCCTGTAGTATATTACAGCAAACCTTTGGTGTGAAGCTATGGGTGTAGGCACACCACAATGTTACTGCTATAAGTAACTAGAAATAACCATGTTATGACAGCTTAATTTCATATTATGTCAGGCACAGCAACGGCATTCCACACGATCCAAGCTTTCTTCAAATGTCACTTTTAACTTTGCAATTGGTCTGAAATATAAGGAATCTAGATCCATAGTTCCATCTATAAAAGTGCATCCTCAAGCTCAAAACCTCTCTATTTCAGTCTGTCTCCAGACTTCTGGAATTCCCTGTAGGTGAATTCTCAGCTGTATGAGGTTTGCAGTATTAGATGTGCCTCTTGGTTGCTTACATTTCCTAGAGGTAGAGCACTTCCCTCAGCTTCCAAAAGGTTGTGCCCCCAATGAAAATTATAAATCAATATTCCAGCGTATACATTTCACTCTTGTTTATTCTACAAAAAGTTCAATGGAGGTGCAAGTCATATACATTTCACCATATAGAAATATAAAAAAATCTATTTATTAGTTTCTCATTAGTTATCAATATGTGAATTAAAATTAATCCTTATTTAACATTATTCTAGAAGCATCTGTGTAACACAAGAAGTAGCAAATGCCACAATGGTAAATATATATCTACCTTTAGTTTATGCTGAGGCTATTACTACAACAGTAAGACAATGCATGTGCTGGAGTGGTGCAAGAATGAAAATCTATTCCACAGCTGAAAACCCTACTTTTTTAACTTCTGAAAAAATACAGGAAACATTTCCCCATTTCAACCTGCCTTCACAAATCTGAATGTATCTAAAAGACTGTAATAAAATACCCAGTGAGCTCTGGATTAACTGGGGCACTCCAGTGTGCATGGCTGCACATAAAACCAAATTACAGCTTTATCTGCAAAACTGTGTCATTCCTGAAACTGAATCAAATTCATATTGAGTTCAATCTCTGTCTTTCAAAAAGCATTTGGTATACATTCAGAGGCATCAACACTTATTCAGAAACACAGGCTTTTAAATGACAAACTTTGATAAGCATTAGTAGGTCTGCACAAAACCCCTGTTAATTCGATGAGAAATACATACTCCAGAAAGAGTACACAGTACAAAATCCATGACTGCTGGAAATTCCAGGGTTTATCTCATTCTACTCATTTGGGATCAAAACATTCCTTCAGAGAGTACATCAAAGGAAATAATCATAAAGAAAGAAGGAAATGATCTCATGTAAAAATGAACAAAGAAATAAACAAAAAGAAAAAGTGAGGGAGCGCAGCAGCAGTAGCAGCAGCAGCACACTTCAGCAAAAGTACTCACGCAGAATCTACTGGCCAGAAGTTGATCAGAGTAACAGGACTGCAAGACAAAAAATGAGGAGGTGAAGAGAAAGGCAGAAGAAACTCAGCAGCAAAATAATTACAGAAAGTATAAAAAAAAAAAGTCACAATAACTAAAAAGCAGAAATCCAACAGACCAACATGAATGGCTGTGAAGAGCAACCAACCAAAAGTGAGAAAAAAACCTTGAAATCTAAAATTTAAAGAGAAAGAGAAAGAGCGAGAACAAGCTGTGTGCAATTGCCATTAAACAATTGATTAGATGTGTAAAAAACCAAAGGGAACTGGGTTAAGTCATTGATTTCTCCATGTGCATCATTACTGCTTTTTTTTCCCATGAAGACATCAAAGTCATTTAGTAAGACTAAATTTATCGGCTGAGAAAAGAAGAAATCATCTAGGAAGGTCACAAACACTGTAGCCTAATTAAAAAAATAAAACCAAGGAAAGATACACATTTGGAAGAAAATAAAAATTTAATGAATGTATCATTAGCCTCCAAATTGCACAGCAAACTTAGAAGGCTGTAAGACTGTCAGTAAGACTGTATTTTTTTTTTTTTTGGTAGCTGAAGTCCAAGTTCCTGTATAAGGACAGGTGAAAGCAGATAAAGGCAATGGCAACTGGAAGCCCAGCTTGTGTTTTCCTGCCAGGCGAGGTAAACAGAAATGAAAGACATAAAGAGGCTTTATGCATTTAGGAAGTGAAAGGAGTTGGCACCAGCTGGGGAGCTCAAATAGTGTACCAAATGAATTGCTACTTAGATACTTCAGAGCTACTCACGTTTCCATGTTGTCTCCCTCCAAGACAGTCTGCACAGGCAGGTAGCCCATCCGTGGGTGCTTTGCAAAATATCTTTTTGTTCGAAATTTGTTTTTTAGTACCTTGGCAAAGTCACGGACATCTTCTCCTGAAGTTGTCTGAAAGCCACAAATCACAATGAAATCATCTTTCATGAGGTTGTCACTGTTTTTCAGTTGCCTCTTCCTTTGCTGGATCACTTGGAAGAGCTGTGATCACACCAAGCAGAGCTGCCAGCAGCTTGAGCCACAGAACCGCAAATTTTATTTGTCCATCACTGTCACCTTAACATGTATTACACAGACACTGCTAGTGGGGAGGAAGGAGGGAAAGAAAAGAAGTTTCAAAACCCCCTGACAGGCTCGTGCCTCACCTCAGGTGATGTCAAGGAGACAAGCAATGATTCGACAATAATTTGTCATTTCCTCACGTGGCTGTGGGGGTCTCTTTGCCTCCTTTTGGTTCAGCACTAAAATGGCTGCAGTGGAGGACACACAGGCAGTCCGTGTGTCCAGCTGGGTGCTTCACTGTCTGGATCCCAACTCTTACCACACTCTTGGCATCTCCCATTTCATGGACTTGTCAATCTATGAAAGTCTCTAGGTATCTTTTCTTTCCAGTTTCCCTCCTCAGCCTTCTGTGCCATTAATATTTTGTTCAAAGAGAAACAAAAAGCAGGTGAGAGCTGCTGAAAGCTCTCAGATCAGTTATTTCTTCCTGCACCGGTTCCATGTGAAGCTAGCAGGCATTTAAGATCAATACTCTGAGGAGAGAACAATTTGCATGAAGTTTTCTACTCCCTTGCCTGCAGCAGGCTTCCCTTGCTGTTGTAGAGACCAGCAGAGAAGCACAACATAGATTTAGAAAGACCAGAAAGAGACAGGAAGAGTTTCAAGGATGTCTGCTGTGAAGATGCAAGACTTATTGAGAGCCTGACGAAGAATCTGGCAATTTCTTGATGAATTTTAATGTGACTCCAATTACTTCAGTCAGGCTGCACTCCCTTCTCTGAACCTTGCAGAAACACTAGACCCTGAAGTACTGATCTTTTACAGTAAATTAAGTTCCTCCTGACCCACATAACAATATTGCTTCTTCAATCTATCTAATTTAAAGGAAAGAAATCAGGGAAAAGTTAATCTTTCTGACATTTTTATTGAGTTCTATGCCTTCTGCATAGAGGGGAAGGACCTCTATGCTGGAACCTATCAGTTAAGCCAACCTTCACAGAGCTGCTCAAACACAGATACATAGATTTTTAAAAGGTAGAAAAATTAAGGATGCGCTGAAAAAATATCTGCAGAAAAACTGAAAAGTATTAACAGAAAAGGCAAATATTATCCCTGTACTTATGACACCTATGAGCTTCATGTAAAGATAGAAAGATTTTGGCTCCCTTTCTGGTCAGTCTGGTCTGGCAGGAAAATTCAGTGTAAGCAGTGACTGGCAGAGAAGTGACACAGCAGAACCTATGAGCCAGTACAGCAGCATCTGCATTTTCAAGAAACTGAGATAATGTTTGGTAACACTAAGTATTCCTTCCTTAATTAATCAGAAGTAAAGACATTTGGGGAAGGGAGGGATGAAGTGTGCCCAGACCACCCAGACTCCAGAAAGGAGATTTATTGAGGTGGATCCCTGCCCATGCCCCTGGAGGAGGGGATTCCCTCTGCTGAATTCCATCTGCAATGCCTGCCAGCAAAGCTCTTAACTAGCTTGTCATCAAGAGAGCACACAGAGCACATCTGCTGGAAACACAGAAAAACTTTTAATATTTAATCTCGGTATAAATAGACTAAGCACAGCTTTCTGTCCAGTTGTTCACCTGTGCCATTTATAACCATTTATTAATGCCCTGTCTATTTTTGATGTTGAGAACACTTTCTATTGCATTTGACTGTAATTTGGAGCAAGTATTTTCAGGTATTAGCAATGAAACATTCTTTGCTTCAGCCTTCCTGAGACTGTTCTCCCCCCTCTTTCCCCTGAACCTTTTCCACGACAGCCAAACAGCAAAATGCTGTGTTTGCACAGAAACATTCCAATCTAGCTGGTACCACAAGAATCCCAAGAAGAAAATATAACTTCTATTGACAACCAGAAGCATCAGGCACCTCTCATATGATCCAACTGCCATTTAAAAAATGTTCAGGAAGCACAAGAAAGGCAAGGAAAATGTGATTATTACATGGACAAGATGATAAACTGAGGCTATTTTCAGCCAAACCTGATTTACTCCACATGTTTTATTACATATGATTTTCAGAGTAAAATCATCCAGACCAAAATTCCCAGCAGAACTGGTTTATGAGGAAGAAACAGTGGAGTTTCAGCATCCCAGCTTTCTTAAATCAAAGCAATGTACAGGGAGATGGGTTGAGCATGTTCCAAAACTATTCTGAAACCAAACTATTTAATAAGAAATAGCTCTTTTTATTCACACAGGAACAGCTTTACCACCAGATGACTTTTCCCAGTTTGATTTAAGGAAGTGCCTGCCAACGCCCCTCCCCAGACCTGAGCCATGACTGGAAACCCTAGATGTAGACAGGTCTATCAGTTTGACACATTTCCTTCCAACAAGGTGTTTTTCATGTTTGTGTGTCACTGTTCATTAAACCCTAACAGAAAAATCATCCTGCATTTACATCTCAGTCTATAAGTTGTCTTCTATGCTTTGTTTGAAAACTCTGTGAAAGTCCTATCTCTTCGAACAATAAATTGAGATGTGTTGCTTTCAGGAATAATTGTAGCAATTTTTCTGTCTAAATGAAAACCAAGCAACTGCCTTGCCCTTATTCTGACTCAACCTTTTGCAAGAGAGGGAACATTATCACATCCCTCAGGTATTTCGCGTGAGTTCTCAAAACTCCCTTAAGCAGAATTAAAGACTGCAGTGCTCAAAAAATTCTTGATACTAAGAGGGAGGGAGAATAAAAGTATCAGAACACTTCACAGTGCACATCGAATTATTGCAAAGATATTATCAAAGAAGGCATCACGTCTTGTGTCTGCCAAAATGCATTTTAAGGTGAGAGATTAGTGTGAAGGAAGACTGATAAATGCTCTCCCACCTGCATACTCTTTTTCATTTATTTAGAAAACAATTACAAACTAGACATAGCTTCAGTGGATGTTCAGTGCCCCAGTACTTGGGCCAATTTTTTGTGATAGCAGCAACAGAAAAAAGAGCGGGGCTTGCTGTGTGTCACATTCACTTCCCCCTCCACCCCAGCTAATCCCTCTCTAATTCAGCTGGCTGCTTGTGCAGCCAGGCACAGCACATTAGCACGGGTTGCTGGAGTTCAGGGAAAAATCCACTGGCTGTGAATGGTTCTTTATTCTGATGCAGCAAGCTGGATGTGGTGGCAGGTTTTCTGCTCACCACCACATTCACCTCTTAGTAATCCATATTTTCAGGGACAACACAAACCTGCTGGACACAGCACTGCAATGAGTTGCTGCAGGTTGGGGGTGCACCTCGTAATCCTTTTTTATTTCTCTTCCCTCAAAACATATCAAAGGGGTAAGAAAATGGTCAGAAGATACGGGTTTGTGCACTCTGTGCAGCACTCACAAATCTCCCACGTTGTTTCTTAGCAAGAATAAGAGTGGCAAAGTGCAAAGCAAACCCACAGTCAGTCCAGGAAGGAGGGGTTCAGCTGCAGGTGGAAAGAAGGCTCCCAGGGAGTCGGTCTCTCACTCACTCACCCTGCCTACGACTCAGATCATGAGATTCTGCTCTAGGAATGCCTGCAATGGAGAAGTCTGTTCAGACCTGCCCAGGCAGCGCCAGCGGTTCCCTCTGACTTGTGCAGCAGTTCAGGCAAATCGCCCTTCCAGCAACCTCGGTCCTGGGGCAACAGTGCTGGAAACCACAGCCAACAAACACCCACAGAGAGCCAGCAAATGTGCATTGCTTGCCACTGCAGAAACTCCCAGGAAATACTGCCATTGAAGGGTAAAACCTGATAGATAATGTAAGTAACTATCTGTAAGTTAAAACTAACAAAAATTCTGGGCTTGCTTTCGTATAACATTTTAGGGGTACAAATTTTTTTCTCTTTCTCAGGTCTCTGAGAAAAGCTGAGAGTCTTTACTTCATTTTGGCCATGCCTTTTTGCTTGGATGATGATTTAAAGACTGTTTATATAATTTTATGAGGCTAGCCCAAGTATAATTTTGATGCTTTATTTTCACCATTTATGACTTCCAGTAGATGAAAGACTAGGAATAATCCTATTTCACCAGGCAATGCTGATGAGAGTGTACTGCTTCAAGACCAACGCAAGCAATAGCAAAGGCAGCTGAAAGCTCAATCTTGCCACGTGGTGGAAGTTTAACTTGAGAGGGCCTCTAATTGATGCCCCTTTGCACTGGTCCTGAGAGGACAAAAAGGACCACACTGAGAGAGAAATGCAGAATTTCCTTTGCCAGCTCTCAGGTATGAAAGACACATTTATGCAAAACCAATCCTTTCCGGAGCCGTGAAAGAAGGGTGAAGATCCTCACCACACCATCACTGCAGCACTCTACTGAATGCTCTGGCTTCCCTCCTTCAGAAATGAAACCTACCTTGCAACCAT
Organism: Irena cyanogastra; assembly: GCA_013397155.1. Taxonomy (NCBI): domain Eukaryota; kingdom Metazoa; phylum Chordata; class Aves; order Passeriformes; family Irenidae; genus Irena; species Irena cyanogastra. The sequence continues at coordinate 908,588 of VWZV01002316.1, forward strand.
GAGAACTTCCCCAGCATTTTATATCACCAAGTGATCAGACAAAACAAAGGTACTATGAAACAGTGAAGAATTTAAAAATGCAACCAGAGTGTTGTGGGGGAAAGCAAGTGAAGTGCAATTTGATGAGGAAAGGAGGAAAAAAACCACACACTGATTTGGAGAAAACCTTGGGACCCAAGATATGAATGAGTATTTGCACAAATCATGTGCTTCCTGGAGTGAGCTATGGCACTGAACATGGAACAAGTCATTAGCACACAACAATACATTACAACACAGAATTGTGCAAATAATTAACTTTGGTTTACTTCAAACCATCGGAGCATCCTTGACTAAGCACTGAAAATGGCTGGCATGTATAGTATATAAAACGAGATTTAATTATGGAGGAGGGAAGAAAAGCAGTCCTAATGCTTCATTATCTTGCACACAGGGAAAGAAGTTTTTACTTTCTACATAAGAAGGGACAGTGATAGTCAGTAAAACAGCTACTTACTGGTGTGCAGTATTCCACCATGGGATAGTGCATTTTGTGACCTTTTGCAACACGGCCAGAGAAGAAGCAACTTTGGCAGATGTCATAGTTAAAGTGCTTTAAACTTCTGTACCTAAAAGAGGATAAAAAAAAATTTCACGGCTTCAGAGCTTTGTATGTTGCTGCTTCATATGAGCCCATCAAGCTTGCTGTGTTAGTAAATTCCGTGAGATGTCACACGGTATGCAATGCCCAGCAGTGCTTCTCTGCCCGGAGGGACAGGTACTGCTGCCTCAGATGTTTGTCAAAGATATCAATCTTCAAAAAAAATTCTAATATTGGGAAACAGTGAAGATTTCTACACATTCATTCACCTTTAACTTATGAAAGACACTAACACACTTTTTATTTCTATAACACTAGCTTCAGATCTTTTGCTCTTCATCACGATTCCCAAAACAGAATGTCCTCTGGGAGGAAAATTCAAGAAAGTAATGCCCTCTCAGTAAGTCACTCTGGCAACCCCATCGTGTCCTTCCTAGCACCTCTATAAAAACAATTTTCCTGTAGAGCATTCCATCCATGCGAAACTCCAAATGCACTTTTGGGCCATTATTTAATCTCATCAGCTCTATGAGGCAGCTAACTGTTGTATCTGCTGTGCTGAAGTGGTTGAAAGAGCCGGAGGCATAAGGGTTGTCTTGTTCCAAATACACGAAGCAGCTCAGCCACAACGACCTCAAAAGAACATTGTTTTACATGAACTGGGTGCACAGTATTAGCTTTCTAAAAGCCTTCCAATACAGTATCTTTTTGTCAAGTGTGTACACATAGTTTCAATGACTTGCAAAGACAGAGAAAAAAATCTGTGACAGACAGATTCTACTATCATGATAATAGATGTGTTATATAAATTTAAGAGACAGATGAGATCAGTCAAGTAAAATTAGACACAAACACAGAGCTCCAGTGTCCGCTTCCCGAGTTCTTGGTGCTTACAACAGACTATCCATTCACTTGCCATCCTTTGATATTTCCAAGGGCCACACTTTTCAATTCCACCTACTTGTCTTTGGCTGGTTTATACAAAACTGTGTAAGTAATACAGTAGTTCATAAACTGCATCTGGGAATGGGAAAATTAGACTTTGTGGATGTGCTGAATTACATCCAATCCACAGCTCTTTCTCAGTAATATTAATTACTTCCCAGTTAAGATATTAATGGGGAATAAAAAGCAAAAGGAAAAGAATTTGAACTATTAGAGCAACAGCCTCAGATTCAAAGCAAATAAATACCTTCAAAATTTCCCCCATTTCCCACTGCCTGTGAAATTGTAGCAGAAAGCACTGCCCCACTACACGCATAAAAGCAACATTCATCTGCTCCCAGGTTAGAGCAAAATGATGGCTTTTCTGTGTAGCACTGCTTGCTGCTGTTATCTATCTGGGTTTTAGAAACAAAATTACAGAAAGCTCTTTGTAAACAACACGATAACATAGAAGGAGAAATGCCAATGGTAAAAGAAGACTGTGTGTAAAAAGGGCAGAAACCATACAAAGCAGCTATTGCAAAGCAAAGTGATAAAACAAGTCTAGGCGTAATTGAAAGTGAGTATTTACTTAGCCCTTAAGTGGCTTCTCAACAGGCACACCAACACACAGCCATTTTACAACACAGTGACTTATTCATTGCCATAGTAACCACGGTGTCAATCCAGATGTTTAAATAGACCAGCAACATTTCCCCCACTCCAGGTTAATGTTCCACCAACATTCTTTCCCAGAGAAATGCACATGTAGCTTTTACATGCCTGAGAATTTTCAAGGCACTTCCTTGCTTTATGTTATGTCAGAAAGCAATTCATTAGTATCCAATTCAGAAAATGCAACTGCATAGGACACACTGAATGTAAGGCAAATTGTGCTGGTTGTGCAACCCAACAATGCTTTTGTTGAGGCATGGAAAGATTGGGACACAGAAGTGCTATATTTTAACTGAGAGATGACTATTGTCCTCTTCAAGTCTCACAGCACTGTACCCAGTCTAGGTACCACTCTCCCTTGTGTTCCCATCACAATTATTTTTTTCCAAGAACAAAATGCCTATAAAATGAAGCTCCTGATTTGCCCGGAATCAGGCAGAGCTCTTGATCCAGCAAGCAGAAGCAGACACAGCTGAAAAGGGAGAGACTCTGTACCTGAATCCAATAATGGGGCACTCCTTACAGATGTTACACTTGGCTTGGTGCTTGGCAGTCTCAGCAGCAGCCACCCTGTGCAGGACAGGCAGCCACACCATGGACTGTGGTTCCAGCCTCATCCAGTCCAGGAAAAGGGCTGCTTCAATCTCTGGTTTGTTGTTGGCCTGCAATGCAAGGGGAAAAACGACAGGGGCTGAGCACAACTGATCTGTCTACTCACCAGCTAACTAACAGTTCAAGGTGTTCTTGTCAACTCTGTATCACTTCCAGGAATGTACTCCAGCTCTTCCCCCAGTACAGCTACTCATTAAAAAAAAAAAAAAAAAAAAAAAAAAAAAAAAACCCCCAGCGCCCCCCCTCCACCCAGAAAAAAAAAAAAAAAAAAAAAAAAAAAAAATCCCCAGGATCCTGCCTTCAAGCCAGGAACTGAAAACTATTATTAATATTTCAAATCTCTCTTTCTCTTATTCCATTATAATAGACAGCACTACCATGTACTTTGTCACACAGAAAATCATCCACTTACAGGATCACCTTTGAAGCCTGATCTCATATTCTCTGTCTCTCTTATCTTAGACCGTATAGCACTGCTTCTCACCTATTTTAAAAACTGTTATCCAAGCCCTAAAAATTGCATGTCTTTTGATCAAAATTCCTTTCTCCTTAACATCTTGCATTATCACACTGACCTTTCTTCATAATGCACATAATGAAATCATTCAAATTTCTCTCAAGCCTGTTGTTGAACATGTAAGCCCTCTTTCTCCTTAAATGCCTCAAACCATCTCTTCTTTAAACTTCCCATCACTGACTGCAAACACAATACAGTTCTGTCCCACAAAATACAATTCTCAGATTCCATTACATCCCACACTCATCTCTTTGCCAACAGCAGAAGAGCCAACGAACACTTCCCAGCAAACCCATTCCTCTGCTGCCTTCCCATCCCATCCCAACCAGTGTGACATTTCAGGTATCTCTTCCATGGTAACTTCAAGACAGCTTAGTCACAGAGCCAAATCCCATTGTGCCAGGCAACATGCACTTCCCAAAAAATGATATATCATCCCTACCCAGAGCACCCACAGTATGGAAAAAGGAAACAAAGAGACAAAACCCACAAGGACACAGGGGACAGTAGTGATCTCTGTGCATGGGTAGAGGTCACACTGTACCAGCAGTCTGGACACTGCAAAGATCAGTGCAGAACAAAGGCAAGGAGCATCAAAAGGGATTTAAAGGAAAACAGTGGGATGACTGAGTCTGTGCTTACAGGAAACAGCCCTCTGTCATGCAGGGTGTCATGAAGCCTGCACAAAAGTGGTTATCTGAGAACTTGGGAGACTGTTTCAGTGCTGAAAGTGAGGTGATAGATCAGGAGGAAACCTCAAGGGGATCAGGTGGGGAAGGTGGGAAAAGGGAGGATGTGCCTGTACAGGAAAAGCCCAAGTGATGAAGAGGGATAACATCGTGCTCTGTTTCTCTAAACCATCACTACATGCTAATTCCAATTCCTCAAGACATTTCCTTCCATGCTACCCACAGCAACAGCATATTTATGGTCTGAATATATTTAAATCTTCTGTTTTCCCTTTTCTCTATGCTTTCAAATACAGCTCTCAGTGGGCCAGTCTTTTATATTTTGAACTTCACAAGGCTGACTGTCTTCCTTTGTGGTTCCAAACCTATTTGAAGCATTTAAATAAATAATAAGCATTAATGTATCATGTACATGGACCAAGATGAATAGGGGATTGAGTGCTGAGGATTTTTATGCTTGCACTCAGTTACTTGTCCAGTTTCTCATGAAATTTGAGTTTAGTATATAACCTAGCTAAAACCTTATTCCACTAAAAATCCTAGCAAGGAATTTAGAGAAAAAAATGTCCCAACTGATCTGCAGGAGAGAGAGCTATAGGAAAAACCAATTAGCTGTAGTTTCGTTTTTTGTTTCCTTTTAAATCTAACACTGTTTATAACCTTGACAAACAAATTAACTGATCAATATTTGAAAGCTAAGAAAATGCAGTCTCCCAGACAGAACTCCACAAAAAAGATGTGAAATACAAACCCTGTAATATGCCCTCAATAATGCATTGCATTAAAATTTACTTAAAATGCTGTTGCAATACTTTAGTTAATCAGAAACAAAGATTCTTGGTCAGAGCTTCCTTCTTAAGATGCTCGTTTTGGAAACCATCCAACGACTCCTACCACTACACTTGGGATCCATATACATGGACTTCTAGTATAGTCAAAAATATCCTTTTTTGGATGTTTGGTGTAAAAGCATCAAATCAGAAGATATCTACAATTATTCAGATAAAGTCCTTCACAATTTGATATTCATGAAAGGATTATATTAAATGGAATACATGCTGAAACACTTCTGAAGTCTTCTGCATTAAACCCTAGTTCTCTGTTTTTTCACATAGCTGCAGAATTTAGGAAGCCCCCCCCCAAAACAAAAAGAGAAAATCAAAAGCACAGTAAAGTCCAGTCAACACTGGCAAAAGGGTTTGTTCAGAACAGTGAATACTGCCTTCTGCCACAGTACATCAGTGAATTCAGTCGAATTAAATTAATTTTGGAACTCCTAAGTGAAAGGCATGTTTCTAAAATACGACCATCTATATTTTCAGCTGGAAGGCAGGGCAATAAAGGGGCAGGAGAAAGGCTTTCCGTGACTCACTCAGGGATCCAGCTTCAGCCAGCAACTACACTGGCAAACCATTACCCTGCCTAGCAGAGTACACTTTCTATACAGAGGTCCTCTAAGCCTAAAAAAAAAAAAAATAAATTAAGAGGATCTCTTTAATATACCATTCCTAATAGAAAAACATGAGGTGTACAGAAATGCTGCAGTGCAAGCTGCAGTCAGAATAAGAATGAGCCGCTCAAAGCACTGCTCTCCACTTGTAGCTGCTTTAAATTTGCAGGGAAAATGCTGTGGCAATGAAAGACTTTCTGTAACACCCCGGATCTATTTTAATTTTGCAGTCACTGTCAATTGCCAGCAGTCCCAATAGCTGCCTAGCCAGAGCTCCGTATGGTGGCTGCACAAAACCTGTGCTCAGAGAGATTAGGTGCATTAAAATGTATCAGAACTGGTTCTGAATTATATTACATGAAGATTTAAAACCACGTGGAGGAAAGCTGGTCAGGGTCAGACAGCATAGGACAGACAGTTCTCGACTGTCTCCTGAGCTGCTATTACAATTTTTTTAATAATCTCTAAATCCAGTAAGGCAGCAGCTGAAGATTTTACATATGGGAAAAAGGCTGAATTCATACAGTTCATATCTGAAGCAACAAGATCAAGCTGTAAAGAATATTAATGGTTCTTCTCTTGAACACATTTCTCTGCAACTCACAATTTTTATGGTAATAACAGAGTGAATCATAAAGTAAAATTCATTAAGGCCTTTCCAGCTTACAAGTAACAATTTGTTATGGAGGACATTCAAATTCATTATGTTCCAGACATCTGTTTTTCAGTATTTATTTTGCAGAAACAATGGGGAAATAGGAAGTTGGGTGGTGCTAGCATCTTTATGCAATACTTGGGAGATGAGTTTTTTGTTCTTCCCTCTCTCTTCCTCTAGCTAGTAGTTGAAAAAATATCCTATGCTATATTAACTTTGTCGGTCTGTAATAGGAAATATGCTACAAAATACAGTTGGGATTTTACATGAACAATGTGGTATGCTTTTGGACTGAGTCAGATAACACAGCAGAAATTTCTAATAACATTTCTGATTAGCTATATTCTGCTTGTGTGAAGTGTAGGAAATTGACCAAAAATAAATTAACACTGTTAATTGAATGGTGTTTTTCACTCATTGGTGGAAAGCTTTACATTAGCAAACACTGTTTTGGACAAACAAAACTGAGGGATGGGATTCTTATGACTTATTAAAGTCTAAAAATGCAGAGCAGCCAGTAACAGCAACCCTGTCTCCCCAGAGTCAGACCCTGTTCACCCTTGCCTTCCACTCCTGCATTACACTTGATTGCATTGACTACACCAGTCAATGTTTTTAGTGTTGTGGCAAAGAATAATAAAATAAAATAACATGAATCCGGAAGTGAATTAATGTATTTTTTTATCATCCACATTTGAGCACCATCTTCCTGATCCCCACCCCTTAAACCATTTTAAAATAGCTTTTGAAAGCAGCTCATTTGTAGGACTCTTCAAGACTGCCTCCAAAGTCAGGCACAGGTTCAGAAAATCCTGCTGAAATAAAACCAGAATTGCTGTTTTATGACATTTACAGCACAGCAGCTTGAGGAAGGATTTGCTAGCTCCCTTTGGCCAGCTCTCTCTTGTCAGAGCCAGGAGCAGAAGAAATACCCTATGAATAGAAACAAGGGCTGCCTGAATCTCTTAAAAGAGATTGAATCCCTCAACAGTAACACTGCACTTGTAAGTTATTTTCATATAGACTTGTGTATATAACTACATATAGTTATTTGTACACACTACCGGTATTTCCTAACTGCTCAAAAATAAAAGCAAGAAACAATGCCTCAAGAAACAACTGTCTAACCAATTCAAATCACAGCATTTATGGCAAAAGTCACTTTCAGGGTCCTGGTCCAGGATTTGTAACACCCAAATGCCACCTAAAAGGACGAACAGCTCTATTTTGGATTTTATTTGCCTGAGTAAATACACCAGATTGGGACACACTTCCATGGTTTCAGAAAGCAGGCTGATCTTGCCTTACCACTGATCAAGTACAAACCTAGTAATGAAGACTATACAGTACAGAATATTAAAATATCTTTTGCTTCATCAAACTGAAGCAAAACAAGGTTTAAAATACATGTATGAGTTAACTGCACATATTTTACTACTCCTTAGCTTCATCTGTTCTAGTTTTTAACACCAAGTACTCTAATTCAAGTATATCCTTGAAAGAAAGCATACTTAAAGCATTTTATAACTAAGAACCAACTATCCAACATTTTACTGAGAAATGGCAAGGAACATTTTCATCTGAGCTGCACTCTGCTCTCTCATCACATTTCTTCAAAGTCCCAATGTCACAGCAACTCATCCAAGGCAGTGATGTGAATTCCTAGGTCCTGTTTACACTATATGAGGAAAGCATATTAATAATTTTCCACTGTGATTAAAACCGTGTGTCCTTCACTCCATATCATTTCCCTATCCTGTTTACTTAAAAAACCTACTCATCACAGAACTAAAAGGAAAGTCCTTTCACACTGCAGCAATGCTGAACTCACTCAATTTTTCATGGATCTACAGATTGCTTTGATGCATTCTGAGCTTAAGCAGAACTGTACAGTCTTCAAGTGGTCACTGGATTAAGCTCTTTGCTATCTAAACTTAAAAGTATTTTTTCTTTAAAATCTCAAAACAGAAATTACACACCCTTGCCCCAAATAGGAAAGATGTGTCCCATGATATCCTTCTCCTCCCAAGAACTTCTACCAGAAAGCACAAGTCAGTGCTGGGAGAGGGAGAAGTAGCAGGAGGAGTGGAGCAGCAGCCTTGGGAGAAGGAGACTCAGTTCTCAAGAGCAGAGGTGTGCAGTAGGCAAGGCTGCTGCCAACAGCAGGGCTGGGCTCCTCCCTGCCCAAACCTCATTCCCAAGGACTCACCCTTCAAAAAGCAGGAGAGATTTCCCCTGTTATCTCTGGGAACAGTAAACATCCCCTTTATTTCTGCTGCTGTGCAGACAGACAAGGCCGTTGCCAGGGCACCTAACCTAAGAGAGCTGGGAGAACTATTTCTGAAGCACACAATTGTTGCGACTCTGACATGACTGCAATTATATTGCTGGCTTATCATCACCAGAAAGAAGGAAGAAAAAAGGGAAGAAAAAAACTAAAACTAAAAAAAAAGCATCCCTCAACGTGGGCATACAAAGAAAGACTTAAATTAGTTTCCATGCAGTAATATAAACTATGAACCCCCACAATATCCTTCAAAAATGAATTATCTTGCTCCAGTAAAAGGAGGCTGCTGGGAGCAGCAGTACTGCCTGGCTGTCCAGCTTTTCCAGACTCCCTGCTTCCTGGGCTGCTCCATATTCCCTCCACCAACACTTCTGTGCTTGTCCCCCAGCCTGTGGATCCTGGTGCCCACCATCCTACACCAAAAGGATGTCTCAGTGTTCCCCTTCTCCTTTTCTCATGGAAAGTTCTTATCTCTTTCCCCATCTCCATTCCTGGCTGCTTCTTTCTTTCATGCCTCATTCTACCCACACTGATTCCTTCATCACTATTATTCTTACTGCTGTTACTGTCATTCCCCAAGAAAAAAAATCCTTATTTTCCACTCCTTAATTCCTTCTCCCTTGCCTTCATTAGGGCTTTCCCTATATTTGGATTTTTGCTCCTCTCCCTAGGACTCCAACCCACCTATTCCTCAATCTCCCCTTCTTGTCTCAGCCCCCCTCTCCCTTTCTATCCCTCCTAGAAGATCATCTGTTCTGCTGCAGCCCAGGTTGGAAACCAACTTGCACTCTGGGAGTTAAAATGAAGCTTCATCTGGAGGAAAAAAGAGAGGATGAGATTCCTCCTATGGTAGGTAAGAAGAAATTCTATTTTTCAGTGCAGGGAAGAGAAGGAAACTTCAGGTTTTCTGATGTTCTGATTTCTGAGCATGCCAAAGGTTGAGTCCAGCTGTGCTTGGGCTGTTCTATAAATGCCAGCAGCTGGATGTGGTACAACCTTCAGCCTGCTGGCATGTCCTCATTTCTAATGACGACGTTGCTAACTCATTTTGTTCAAATAAAGTTATCACAAAGTCACAGAATCACAGAATAAACTGAGTTGGAAGGAACCCACAAGAATCACTGAGTCCAACTCCCAGACCTGCACAGGACCACCTCCAAGAGTCTTCTTCCTACTTTAAAAAAAAACGGGTTTGGTGTGTTTCATCACTGTGATTTTATATTGTTTTATTCCTAGTGTAAACACACAGAATGGCAGCCCTTTTTTAAAAAAACCTATGGTTTTGCCATATTCTGAGGTCACTTTCCTTATCAGTTGTTCAATGGTGTTCTAAAGTGCTGTTGACACTCACTTGGGAAAACGACAGAATCCAGTGAGTCCTAATTTCTGAGGAAGTTCATTTCTACAGAATTTTTACCATGGATTTCCTGCGTAATCATTTTGTGTTAGTGTCACTTGAAAGCCCAACACAGAAGTCAAGGCTTGAAAGCACCAGCAGTGTCTAACACAGCTATCAGCATTGCTGTGCACAGTTTATGAGCATGGGTTATTCACCCAGGACACAGCCCTATAAGACACTCATTCTGAAATGGCATCAAATACTGATTAGAATTATAAAAGGTCATGACATGAATGACAGAAACAGTAAAATGTAAATCCTATAGAATTAATCTGTTAGAAGAAATGTAAAAATACAGAAAGTAAATGTCCCATCAGAACTGAAGTTTGTGGTGATTTTAGATTTAGATTCTTTTCGAAGTCATTGTGTGTAAGCAGTCTACTTCCAAGCATTAATATTCATTGAAAACACTTGCTGTGTTTTGCTTACTACAGAACTGAAACTACTACATAATGAAACTTGAGCAGCAGGCAAAAAAGCAAACAACTCCCCCCTTCCCCAAGCAAACAAAAAAATCCCTCAGGGACAGTGAGGAGATGGGAAAAGAGCTTTCTTCCATTGTAATGTAGAAGATGCATTTAGAGTTAATCACAGACCATACATTACCTCCCCTCCTCTACCTTTTCATTAAGCAGCTGTCTTCATCTTGTGCATTCTGCTGGTAGTCATGATAAGGATGAATAATTCCCTTAACTCTCTTCCTCCCCAGATTTAATAATTTACAAGTTTGAAAAAGAGCCTCCAGTTTGCTGTGTGTTCCTCAACACACAGGATGGGAATTCTTTCAGTACTCTTTAAGAGAAAACTGGTACTATCCATTCAAGGAGTGGAAGGAGCTCACAGAGCATTCCTCGCCCCTAGACAGCACTGTGGGCGGTTGCCTATTGCTCCCCTGGGCACCTGGCTGCCACTGGTACGTACATGCCCAAAATTCAGATAAACCACTGCTGTTCAGCTACACAGCAGCAATAAACAGCTATCTACTGCTGGGCAATATAAAACCATAAAGCCAGGAGCTGCTGCAACAAAGACCTACACTGTTTGCAGGGTTCAGTCCCAACAGGAGCCCCAATGACAATTATCTGCTGTCTGAGCTAATTCAAACACACCTCGTCAAAGAACAGTTTAATAAGCCAATGGCCGCTACCATCACACGACCCACAGTACCATAATCCTCATCCCAGATTTTCAATCCTCCTCGAAAGTACAGGCAAGCTCAGGACAAAACACCAACTGGAAAATTCAGAGCCAGCAAAACAGGAACTTACAAACTGGAAGCAGCTCCTGACGCTCGGCTCGATGTTGCTGCCCCCGAAGGAGGCCACCTCCCCCAGCTGCCGCGGGATCTGGATGGAGTCGTGCAGCAGCAGCCCCAGCCGGCGCTGGTCACAGAAGCCAGTGGAACTTGCCACTTGTTTGAACAGGTCTGCAGGAAGGAGAAGGACACCAGAGGTCAAGCATCGCCACCCAGATGTGGCAAGCAGCCAAGATTTGTGTCGTATTCAAGGCTCGCATGTGCAGTCAACAGCCTTGGAGGACATGAACACAAATATGACTTCAACTGGCTGCTTCTTTTCTGTGTTTTTCTGTGAAATGTGAGTCTAGTGGTAATTTTTAATAGTGTTACTGGCTTGTACCTGGGAAGAAAGGCCACTCTAACACAGCACCTGTGTCATTACTGGTAATAGAAGCAGACTCGATAACACAGCTAACTAAACAGTAGGATCTTCAAGCCAAAGTTTTAGATGTCTAAAAAATAATGTTTAATGGTAAAATAATTTCATACAACATAGAGCACCTTTTCAAGTCTTAGCAGTCAACATACAACTCAGAGAATCCATTTCTCTTCCAGGTGAGTAAACAAGAGCCCTCTAACTTTGATATATGATGACCTTTTAATTCAAGAGAATTTCTAAAATTAAAAAAAATTACAGTATGGCAGAACCTGCCATCCACCAGAAATTTTAATATCATATTAATTTTTTGCTTCTGAAGTGAAATGTCATTTGATGCCATGTTCTGTTATTGCATCATTCTAGAAAAGAATCCTTACAGAAAAGAATTATTATCCCTTCATAAGCTCAATTTAATTTGGTGGGAATTAATTATACTATGCATATATTGAGGAGGTTATAGAATTCATAATAAAAAGAAAAAAGAGGTTATCATTAAATAAAATATTTATTTGGCAACATCTCTGCTGACAATACATTACCTGAATAAATTCTCCTTACTTTTCAACAGTTAAAAAAAAAAGAGAGAGTAAAATAAGCCTAGAATAAAAAGACGCTCTTTTTTTGGAGCCCCTTTAATATTTTGCCCAACATCAGGGATACAATTATAAAGGTGCTTCAGCACTGCTCGAGATAACTTTCCTAGCACTGCTTTGACACCTGCTTTCTTCCCAAGGAATAAAGGAACAGATAGAGAAAGGATTATTTTTTAATTACATGAATTTCACTCTTGCAAAGTCTAGTTTTATAATGAATAATTCTGGGATGAATGCTTCCATCACCTCTGCAAACCTTAAGACCTGTGCTCCAGCACAACCAACTCTGCTCTGCTGCACAAGTGAGACAAAAAATTGTAAAGGGTGCAAGTCATTGCATACTTGCAGCAATACTAATGGCAACTGCACTACAACTTCAGCACGGATGGCAAAACCAGAACACAGCATGACAGACACAATTCCTTCCTCTCCCACAGCTATTCAGCTTTCAATTTCCCATCATTAAAACATTAACTGACCTCTGCAAGGTTATAGGACACTTAATAGGTTAGGCATTACTGCGCACGCACACTGCAGGAGAATCTAAAATGTGAATAAATGTTTTCCTTTATGACTTTGATAATCTTAGATGAAACATCATTTTGAAAAATATCTGTACTAATTTTCTTAAAAGATTTTCTGAGTACTTTTTCTTAACACCCACATGAAACATCTAGAAATCTAAACGGTGACATTCATTGTGATTGCCCTAAAAGCTGATCCAATTACACATTGTCATGCACAGACCCCACTCTTGGTACTGTCTATTTTCTCTTTAGAGTTCTTCAGCTTGCATTAGTATTGAATAAAATGATAACAATTGATGAAGAACTGCTATGGTATTGGGTCAAACCCTAAATGTTGGATTTTCAGTGGTATTTTTAAATGCATGAATGAGTGATACCAGTTAATTCAACAAGAAAGTTACTCTTGAGAACTACATTTATCAGTAGCTCTTTTCTGGATCCTAGTCTCCTTAGTGACCTGATTTATTAGTCAGGTAAAACTAACACTGCAAGTGGAATTTTTCCAAGTATTTCCTCTCTTAAAATATACAAAATTTGCACATCTTTAATATCTATTTATTAAAATTTATTTATTTAAAGGTAGCAACTATATTTAAACACAACGTACATAATAAGACTGACCACAATGTGGGAATCATTTAAAAAAGTTAATGTATTTGAAAATAGTGTAATGCAAGTGTCCTGCAGACATGCATTTTTGTGTAGAAAGGTGTGCTGAACCAGTGGTCTCCAAAGGCGTTCTTGTGCCTCAGGGAGTGTTCAAGACAATCCATTAGGGTGCAGTAAAGAAATAATTTTTGTACAGATAATAGATTCAATCGAAAGTTTCAAAATACTGTTTATTTAATCTTTATCACATCCTTCTTAACTTTCTAATTTTGGTATGCTTTATAATGTAGACAATATATTAGTACAGCAGTACATGTACATAATTTATAAATAGATATACATCTACTGGAGGTGCATGGTCAAAATTTTTTCTGCTGGGAGGGGTGTGATCAAAAATGTCTGGCAATCACAGTGCTAAATTACCTGAAACTACAGAGAACAAATAACTTAGAAGTACAAGGTGAAACAAATTAACACACTTTGCATCTGCAATATCTAAATGTCTTCGTATGCTATTTAAATGTTTATTCAATAAATAAACAGGAGGAATAAAACAAGAACACAAACATAAGGTAAACCCCGAAATAATTACATCTACTTACATCTATATTTATCTTCCAGGTGTGCTTTACAAAGGGATATGACACCAGTTTTGAAAGATAAGACACGGATCCTTCCTGTTCGACCCCTAATGGAAAAGAAACATTGGCTGATAATACAATCCATTCATGTCATAATTTGTTTACTAAAACCAAGTTCACTGCAATACTGTAGACTTCACCAATTATATCTCACAGAAAACACTCAGGCTGGATGGTTATTAGTTAAGCTAGAAAAACAAAACATTGCTGTGGCTTCACAGGCATAGCTGAACTGCATTGTGCTGTTGTATCAATTCTACATGAAATGTTCTTCATCAGAAATAATTACTCATCTCCTTTTTTATGAAAAAAGTGAGTAAAGGGTCTTTACCCTATGCTTGCTTGAACAAGCTTCTCTATGAACTGCTGCTGAGTGATTCTCAGAGGAGATGAGGTCCCTGACAGAACAGCACACTAGTCCTTTTGCCAAAGACAATATAGCTTTACTTCCGCCAGAAATCCAATGTAGCAGTCATTTTTAGAAAGTCTTTGCTTACTGTCTGTCAGCCATGCCCTGACTTGCCTGAAAAGGCAACAGGAAGCCAAGCACGTAAAAGCAGCCTCTGCCAGCAGTGTGCAGTGACAGAGACACTTGTAATATGGTCAGGTGAATGCTAAAGCCTGCCTAGAAATCATGGCAAGGCAGGCAGGCTGTACAGTTATGCCATTAACACCTTGGTGTGGTTTCTGAGCTCCTCCTCGCAGCGCTCAAACCTCTCCTGTGCAGTGCCAAGGGGCTGGGACACTCCAATCAGCCCCTGCTGCCTGTCAGCCTCCCCCTCACGCTCACTCCTGCCTTGTAGCACGCCCACGCTACTACTTCTGCTTTCTAATGTGACAGCGAGAACAACATCCTCCTCTGAGCTGCAGGCGACGCGGTGACAAACCTTCACATCTTCTCTCAGTCATCTGCTTTAACTCCATTTACTTCCAGTTGCTGGCTTCCCCCCCCAGACTTTTATTTCTGATAGCATTTCAAATATGTAACATCTATTGCAAACAAAGACATACACAAAACAGGAAGCTAATGCCTAAACCCAACGTTTTTTGAAGCAGAGACTTATCAACAGCTTTGAAGCATCACCAGTAAGGCCCCCACTGGGAATAAGATAAATCATGTAGAGGCAGGCCATGGTCATGCATGAGGCTGCACCACAGGTAAAGATGCATGTGGTCTTTTTAATCCTATGAAAGAGCTGAGGAGGCAGCAGTGCTCATTTACCACACATGTCCCCTGCAAACTCTGTAAAAGGTACAGACAGAAACCTGTGGACAAAGCCAAATTTACAATTTGCAGCTTTTTATTCAAGAATCTTGTGGTTTTCGTCATGATTAAGAAGCATTTGTAGTCTACCTATGCTTTCCACACTCTGGTCCTCTCACTCCTTTGCCTCAAATCTTTTCCAAATTAATTATCATCTGTGCCCTGAGAAACTCCTCCTGATGAATATGAGACTCATGCAAATTATACAAGAGAAGAATATAGAATAATGATTGCTCTGCAAGGCAATTAAATTGAAACTTGTACGAATCATGAGTTGTTCAGTTCACTCTCCTCTCCTCCCAAGTCAAACCAATAATTTAGCATGCTACTGCAAATGAGCATGAGTGACTGATCAATTAAAACAAATCCGAAATGTGCTGGATTTGCAGAGCTGTACCCATAATTAGATCAGTCATTGACTGTGAATTTGATTAATATCTTTACAAATGACAGTTTTCAATTATAAGAAAAGTAAAGATGCAGTACATTTAATTAAATGTCTCTGGTAGGACTGTGCACTTTGGTTGATCTCTGCCTATTAAGTTTACAATGAAAACTAAACACACGTAACCCCAAGGTCACCCCTCTTACCAGTGTAATTCAAACTTGAATTTTGGTAAAATAGCTACAAGCTTTCCTCACACATAAAACACCTCTGTGTTCCATTGCAGTGCCCTGCAATATGCAGCTCCCCAGCATACCTAGGGAGTTGCCTGGAGGCAGATAATTATAATTTCTAATGTTGTACTTGTAGCACACTGCCAAAAGAAAGCATAAAGAAAGCTAGACTGGACATGGCTAGTGCACATGTCACACCTGAACGGGACAGTTCAGCTTAAGAGTAACCTGTGGAATTACCTTTGGTCCCACTCTGCCTCTTATGTGACTGATACAGATTAATATCCCTAGCACACATTTTGTTTTCACTAACTGGGAGTCTTCATCTATATGTTATTTATGGTTCATGGTAACTAAGAAGTGGATCACTGCTCTGTGAATGCCAAAGCAGATTAAACAAACAAAACCTCACTCTTGAATGAATATAGCCCCATTCCCTAGTACTGGTAAACTAAAATAAATATTATGTAATCTCTGTAATCCACTTCACAGGATACTGCAGCTGCTGCAGGGGATGTCACAAAAAAACTGACTTATTGGGAGGTGATCCTTTAGGAAGATATAATCTGTACATTTTTTTTGCAGGTGATCACTGACGCTTCACTGCTAGGACAAAGGGTAGATGGAAGAACAATGTTTTGGCCCTATAACAATAGTATGGTTCAAAATGTCAATGGAAATACAGTAATTGTCCCATGACCTTCCGAATTCTATAGGTAGATGTTTATTCTGCCACAGAAATGAGCATGTCTGTCTGAAAGTCACTGATAAAAACTTTAAAAACACAAATAAAATACTTCCACTGACTTTTTAAAAATTAAATTTACCAAATACAAATATAATGGCTTATTCTAAAATGAGCTTACAAATATATGTTGCAATTTGTCTATGCATCATGAGCAGCATCATTAACCCACTTAAAAGGAATATTCATAAATTTTCTTCAGGTTTATTTAGTCTGCTGTGTTTATACTGATGATTTTTAAAATTAAATGTTGAATCAAATGTTTCTCAAATCTTCTTACATCTAAGGGTTGTAAGCACACTAGACAAGAGATGACCTTCTTCCATCTTTGAAAAAGGATGACAGATTGAAAGAAAATTGACATATTTGAAAAGGTTTAACATTCAGAGGTATAGACAAGCAAGAGTTCATATGGTGTTCATTCTGTTGCTTCTTGATAATTCTCTTGAACTTCTTTATCAAAATAAATTAAAAAGCCATGTGAAGTCATGAGCTACTGTGGACAGACATGCAGTCACAGAATTGGTCTGAACACAAAAATCTGCTTAAAAAGTTGTTTTCCAGCTCTCCCACTGCATAGCTTAGTAAATCCAGGATTGTAAGCCTAACCAAGGGCTGTATTGATTCAGCTAAATGCAGCCATTAAACCATTAGGTTTATTAAACTTTCACTTCAACAACACTTTTTTTCAGCTCCAAGCCACCCGCGTTATAATGAGGCGAACAGCTGAATACACCTTCCCCCTTCCCTTCTGCTACTGGGAAAGCTTCTGGAGCTTTCCCATGTGCTGAGCCCCCCATACATACGTGTCGTAGACATTCAGCAGCCAGTTGAGGCACATGTCCACGCAAAGGGGAACGTTGACCAGGTTATTGTGCTCTTGCTCCAGTCGATCGTAAATGGTGGTCAGGCAGTTAATGATCTGCAGAATATCCATTGGCTGGTCGTTCTGTTTGAGGTTGTGCTGGTCCAAGGCATCACATGCAGCAGACAGACTCAGGAGATCCACTGTTGGAATAAAAAACCACACAGCCATAAAGACGGAAGAGAAACAGTGGTTGTACTACCCACATCCAAAAAGTAAACGGAGCACTGTACTTGGCTTCTGTGCCTGGCCAGAGGATGCAAAATGTCCTCTGAAAGTCACATGCAAGACTGGTTTCAGGACTCCTACAGATGCACCGTTGTTTAGCTGTGGCCTTAGAGACCAGGGTGTATCTGTTCCATTTTTAGCTGTAAAGTACTAACGATGCTCTTGGGTCCTATGGAAATATTACGCACATTACAGTGCAAGTGAGAACTATGTATTTCATGCTTTATGTTTCTACAGATAGACAGCCTAATATTTGATTACTGCATTCACCAAAAGTGCTCTCACCATAGCACAGGTCATCAGCTTTCCTGAGATGCATTGCCCATTTCTTAGAGAAGTCGAGCAATCTTAACCAAACCAAAGTCCACAAGGAATAGCAAACAAATCAGTACCTGAACTGTGATTAACCTCTCTGTTACTTTTCCTCTAGTGAGGACAGAGAAAAGAAGGTTCTGGAAACACGAAATGTTCTGTTTCAACACTTATTAATTAAATGTATACATTTTTAATTCTGAATAGCATTTATAATTATAAATACCTTTATGGCATTACAGATTAAGACATGTTTAAATTTATTAGTCAACATGCAACAGAGTTTTTAGTGACAGACATTTAAAAACATGATTTTTGTTCCAATTGAAGTCAGTTGAATTTTGAAATGTGGATGTCCCGGGCAAAACTGAACTTCCCTTTCTCAGCTCAACCTCTGCAAACTCTTAACCTCAAGCAGCATCACACTTAGGGCACACAAAATCATGGGATGTTGGTTTACAAAGTAAGTCAGGAATAAGAACAAAGGAAATCAGAAAGATGAGATGCTTGATGACAATCTTTGGCTGCCACAGGAAAACACTTTGCAACTCCTTGCAGTGAATTTCCAGGGTGTGAGCAATGGGGATGTTGAAGCCCAGATGCTGTTAATCCTGCTCATACCATGAGCAGTCACATAGTGCAGCACAACGTAATATGACCCAAGGCAGTAGCATCTGGTCCAAAATGAAGCGCCCAAAATCATCCAGGAAATTCTTTGCAAAACTGACCAGTTTTTCTCTCACTGGAATAAAAAATGTGCTCTCTTGAGTTCTGGTAAGCAGCAACTCTCCATAACGTCAAAAAAACAACATAATGAGCAGAGGCTAAATGCAGAAAACCATACAGGAATTTTTTAGAACTTGATCCTGTTTAAGGACCCATTCGGCAAATTCACACTTGAGTATCCTATTTTACCCAGGATGAAACTGCCCCTTTGATGTCCTAGTGGGAGATGAGAAATACTTTAGCTGCCCACAGGGCTGGTTTGCAATGCTGCTTGGACAGTACACTGGGATTTTGTAATTGCCAAAAGAATTTCAAGAGTATACATTTCATTGGAAATCAATAGGAACTTACTTCTGCTACTAAATCCCTTAAGCACTTCTGAAAATTTTGTCCTCTGGGCCTAATATACCTAGTGCTAGAGTGGATAAAGAAACCTTGGAATGCTATCCCTATTATTACACCAAGAATATTTAACTTTGACTCCATGATTTCGGACAGAGTTTTACCGGAGTTTTAGGTTTTTTTCACATTAGCACATAGATATTTATTAAAATAAAGTATTTTGGAATATTATGTTTAAACTACTAGCATAAAAAATATAGCTATGCTAAGGTCAGTGTTATATTCTGCAAACACATCAGATCTGTTCCTGAGCATCTCAGAAAGATGTTTTTCTTCTAAGAATTCATTAGTCAAATTGAGCACAGCCCTCACAACACCTATAACTCCGAGCTTTAAGCTGAACTCTCAGTTCCTTTGAGACTACAAATCAACGGTAATTAAATGAACCCCTCAGGCTTCTGAGTGGCAGCATAATTATATATGCAGCTACTGCTGAACATGGGTCACTCCACTTTGTGAAAGCTCTTCCCGTTAATAAACAGCATATTCTGAAAAACCTTTCAGCCCACTCTTCATCAGGCTCCTGTCCTATCTTGAAGTTTGCAACACACAATTATCTCCTAACAAGCAAAAAAGCACTTGCCCTGCTTTAGGGAACTTTTTTCTGTGGGAAAAAGGAAGGCTCTGGCCTTCATCAGACTAAGATCCTCCTTCATCTTCCCCACCAAGACTTAAGAAATGTGTGCGTGGGCTCCTCTCCCAGAACACAGAACTGCAGATTTCTTTCCTAAAAGCAGATATGGAGGTCCTGTGAATGTCCAACTTGCACAAGACAACAGTCAGATATGTATTGAAGAGCTGAGTATTTGGCTCCATGCAGTGATTTGGAAAGCTTTACTTGAAACAAATCACACCATTTTATGCTTTGCACTTCTTGTGGGTTCTCTGCCACTCTTTTACACTTTTCTATTTAAAATTCCAAAACTGACTCCAGAACCTGTGTAAGCAGTGGCTTCTAGCTTACTCTGAAGTTTAAGTCTTTTATATAAATATTTCTTTGGCCTCTAAGGCAATAGAGAAAAGGTTAGGATGTTTTCAACGAGACACTGCCAGATTGCAGGAAAAATATAAAGACAACATGGAATAAGTAACTAGTTGAAGGACAGAAGTGACAATTAACAGGCAGGAGAAAGTACACTCTAGAGGTCACAAACTGAACTTAGGGAAAACTCAACATATGGCTGGTAATAAAAAGTATAAACGGTCCTCTCAGAATGCAAGATCATCTTCTCTGTAACCGGCTGCTACTGGCTGACACATTAAAAATATATATTTAATCTAGTCTGCATACAATTAAAGGAACAAAGACCCCTAGCAGAAGTTCTTGAATATTTTCTTTTGCTGGATTTCCAAGAAAAGTTTGTGAATACATCTCCTTTTTATTGATATCCCTTTTATTCATATTGATATTTATTGATGTCCTGATGTGGTTTGTACTTGAAGATCAGATCTTTAAAAGTAGCAAAACAAGAAAGTCATCATGCTTTGATGTGATTATCAAAGGAATCCACATATTTAGAAAAACCTGGTGCAATACTTACACCTGGCATACTCACAATTTTGAAGGCTGAAATGATAAAGCCACACATTAAATAAGCACATAAGCATTTATTTGTTAAGGACTGCTATTTTCCACATTCTTGTTTAGGATTAATATCCTAGTGTCTTAATATTCATTGGGCTCATTTATGAACTGAAAAGAACTAAAGTTTAAGTACAGCTCCCTTTTTGAAATGTTTCTATTCTTGCCACTAAGAAGTAGGCTGTACCTTTACTTCTGCAGACCTTCTATTAAACACACATTTTTAGAGTAGTCCTCAGTAGATAAAATTGCTGTTTTCTATGAATTTTGTAGAGAAGAAGATATATATATATATATATAATCCTGCAATTTTAAAATAGAAAGGAAAAGTAAGAGCTGAAAGCAGCACCTACTGCAAGTGGGATTTTGGCTTTGCATAGGAGCCCTGAAACCCAGCACTGTGCTCTAATTCTACTATTGCCAAAATGCAGAAAAATAATTTTGCAATGACTTGAGGTTTAAAAAAAAAACTAATTGAACTGAGTTCAGAAGTGACACTGAAATTATAGAATACACAAATACACCAATGATGGTGTCTCCAGGCAAAAATATTTGTAAGAACAAAGCCTGCTAACCAAATTCCTTAAATACTTCTCCTTAGATACAAGTACGAAGAATGTGCTAGAGTAATCAGTGTAAGCACCACTGCATGTCTCTGAGAGCATCAATTCTCTGAGAATTTACCTAAATGTAACCTCAAGAGACGAACTGACTTCAGCTTGCTCAGCTGGACAGGGGAAGGAAAATACACTGAAAGGCTCACTGGTTGAAATAAGGACAGGGAGAGATCACTCACGAGTTACTGTCACAGGCAAAACAGACCCAACTTGGGAAAATCAACTGAATTCATTACCAACCAAATCACAGGAGGATAATAAGTAATAGATCTTAAAACACATCCCCGAACTTCTCCCTTCTTCCCAGGGCCAACTTCACTCCCAAATTCTCTACCTCCTCCCCTGCAGCAGCAGCAGGAGGGGAATGGGGGCTGCAGTCAATTCATCACATGTTGTTTCTGCTGCTGCTTTCTCCTCATTGGGAGGATTCCTCACACTCTTCCCCTGCTCCCCTGTGCAGTCTCCCGCAGGAGACAGTCCTCTACAAACTGCTCCAATGCAAGTTCTTCCCACTGGCTGCAGTTCTTCACAAACTGCTCCTGAGTGGATCCCTCCCACAGGATACAGTCCTTCGGGAACAGAGAGTGCTGCCAGCAAACCTGCTCCAGCATGGGCTCCTCACCAAGAGCTCACAATTCCTGCCATGAGCCTGCTCCAGCGTGGGTTTCACATTGGTCACAGCCTCCTTCAGGCACCCACCTGCTCTGGCATGGGCTCCTCCACAGGCTGCAGGTGGGTGTTTGCTCCACTGTGGAGCTCTACAGGCAGCAGGGGCACAGCTGCCTCATCATGGGCTGCTCCACATGCTGCACAGGAATCTCAGCTCTGGCACCTGGAGCATCTCCTCTCCCTCCTTCTGCACTGACCTTGGTGTCTGAAGAATTGTTTCTCTCATGTATTTCCTTTCCTCTGTCCCAGCTGCTGTTGCACAACAGATTTTCTCCCACACCCTTCTCAACTACATTATTGCACAGGCACTACCACTGCCACTGATGGGCTTGGCCTTGGCCATTAGCAGGTATGTTCTGGAGGTGGCTGGCATTGGCTCTGTCACACACGGGGTAAATTTCTGGCAGGTTCTTAGAGAAACCATCCCTGAAGACACCTGCTACCAAAACCTGGCCACACAAATCCAAGGCAAAAGTCCAAGATGAGTCCAGAATTATTTAATGGTAGAAATCAGTTATTGAAATACATCAGAAGGACCACAGAGTCACAGCCAGCACAGGTTTATGAGGGGAAGTTTTGCTTAATAAATTTAATTTCCTTTTCACAGAATCACTAGGTTAAAAGAGACCCTCAGGATCATCGAGTCCAACCCATGCCCTAACACCGCAAGTAAACCAAGTGTCACATCCAGCCTTTTTTAAAACATGTCCATGTTTTAAAAAATGTCCATTAAAAAATGGTGACTCCACCAGCTCTCCGGGCAAACCATTTCAATTCTTTATGACATAGTAACCCAGCTAGTTGACCAAAGGAAGCCAGTTCATGTAATCTTTTTGGATTTCAGTAAAACTTCCAATACTGTCTCTCACAGGATCTTTCTGGACAAAACGTCCAGCCCCCAGCTGGAAAAACACCCCATGAGATGGGTGAGCAGCTGACTCACAGATGGGGCACAAAGGGTTACAGTGAACTGGGGACACCAGAGTCCCCAGACAGCCCCCCAGAGACAGTGGAGCTGTCACTGAGGGGGCTCCACAGGGCTCTATCCCTGGCCCTGTGCTCGTCAACATCTTCATAAAGGACTGGAACACAGAACTGGAGGGGATACTGAGCAAGTTTGCAGGTGATACAAAACTGGGAGGAGCTGATGATTCCCTAAAAGGCAGGGAGGCCCTGCAGAGAGACCTCACCAAATGAGAGGCCTGGGCAGTCACCAAGCATGTGAAATTCAACAGGGGAGAGTGCTGGATTCTGCACCTGAGATGGGGCAGCCCTGGATGTATGGACAGGCTGGGGAATGAGAGGCTGGAAAGCAGCACCAGGGAAAGGGACCTGGAGGTCCTGGTTGATGGAATGTGAGCCAGCAGTGCCCTGGCAGCCAGGAGGGACATCCCTGTCCTGGGGGCATCAGGCCCAGCATGGCCGGCCAGGCAAGGGAGGGGATTGTCCTGCTCTGCTCTGCTCTGGGGCAGCCTCACCTCGAGTGCTGGGGGCAGCTTTGGGTGCCACGATACAAAAAAGACATTAAGCTGTTAGAGAACATCCAAAGGAGGGCAACGAGGATGGTGAAGCCGTGTGAGGAGGCGCTGAAGTCACTGGGCTCAGCCCAGTGAGGAAACTGAGGGGGGACCTCAGTGCAGCCACAACTTCCTTGTCAGAGGAAGACAAAGGGCAGGCACTGATCTTGTCTCTCTGTGACCAGTGACAGGACCTAAGGGAATGGTCTGAAGCTATGTCAGGGGAGGTTTAGTTTGGATATCGGAAAAAGGTTCAACACCTAGAGGGTGGCTGGGCACTGGAACAGGCTCTCCAGGGAAGTGGTCACAGCACCAAGCCTGACAGAGCTCAAGAAGTGTCTGGACAGTGCTCTCAGGCACATGGTGTGACTCGTGGGGTGTCCTGCCCAGGGCCAGGAGTTGGAGTTGGAGTTGGATGACACTTGTGACTTCCTTCCAACTCAGAATATTCCATGATTCTAATAAAGATAAAATGGGATGCAAAATTTTGCACTTTCAGTGACAAAAACCTGTTACAAGTTATACTTATGCACTGCCAGCTAGTTAATTCCAAAAATTCTGTTTCCTTCAGTGCTGCACTGATTATGAATACTTCTCAATGCACATCACTCCAGTTTCTTTATAGCACATTTCCACAGTGAGTGTGGCAGAAGTGCTGTACCACGGAAAGACGTTTATATTTCTAATCATGATAATTCCTTCTTTGTCACTGCATTCATGTTGAAATCTTTCATTATGTTACAAGACTTCTCACTTATTGTTTATTTTTTTTCCTTTTTTTTCCTATTTTTTATACATGCAGACATTAAGTCTGCACACTTTAGCGGAATTCACCCATGCTTATAAGCCTAAAAGTAAACACGCGCAGAAATACCGAGGTTTGACACAGCTCCAGAAAGCATGTGAGCACAAATCCAACTCGAGATAAATCAACAGTTGAGACATTTGCAACTGTGTCAGAAATTTAACCCTGTAATTAAATGCCAAATAGTGAATGTTAAAATATTTTAATAATCCTTCCAATTGGACTGCCTAATAAACTGCTTGCTTTGGCAACTGACTGGCCTAGCAAGAAAACTCTCAGCAAATTATTTAGCTATCAGGTTACAATAAGCTGAAAAGGCAATGTAATTCTAGTGAAAAGTAGAATAACATACAGCAGTTGGGAGAATTAAAATGTTTGAACATGCACATCACTAATGTAACAGCTGATGAGAGACTTCTCAACACAACTGAAAGCTGGGGAAAAAAATGAAGCTAAATGTTTATTGCGATGATCTCATTTAAAGGCAATAACCCCTCAGGGCTCAAGATTCAACTTAACAAACCATTAGCAACTCCAGCTCTGAAGCGATTATTTCACACAAGCTCTCACTGTTCCCAACACACCACAACTGTGCTCCTTTCAAGCTCTCACTGTTCCCAACACACCACAACTGTGTTCCATTCGGCTGTAGAGCTGTGGCTGACACAGGACACGGCACAGTGACATGGCACAGTGAAAATACCTGGCTAGAGTGTAAAGATAAGAAATATGTACAGTATGTTCAGTTTTATTTCTGAACTGCTGCTCTGCTTTACAAGGGACAGATCGGCAGACCACCCAGCACTCTGGATTTGTAATGATCATGCAAACCAGTGGCAGCAGGAGGCCCTTCAGGTGAGAGGTCTCCATGTATCAGGCAGAGCTGGGGGTATGTGCAGGAGTGTGTTTCTGCTTTTGAAATCTGTGAATAAACGTGTGTGTTGGTCATGAAGCCTTCCTGGCAGAGGGTGAGGCACAGGCAGGTACTTACGGCAGAGGGCTTTCTGCAGCCTGCGGAGTTTCATGGCAGTCCTGTACGCCGAGAACCTGACGTTGTTCAGGTCAGCTGTAGGGAGGCAACATTAGAATAAAAGATCAGCTTTACACACTAGAAATAACCAGCTTCACGAATACATTGTTATGTTGAACTACAAGACTATACCTGTTGGTTAAAAGACCAGAGGGGGAAAAAATTTGTTAGAAATTTCACTGAGTTAAAGCCCTCAAATCTTGACAATCAACCATCCAAAAAAACCCCAGTAAGTCCTAAAGGGTAACTTCCTTTTGTTCAAGGGTACTGAACTAAAGAGCACTTGAAAGGAAAATGTCAGCAACTGCAGTGTGTCTGAAAATACTGCAGAACTTTTCACACTGAAGGCACTGTGAGGGAGACGACCCTGAAACTCCTCCTTGCTCACCTTATGCATCAGCCATGCTGTGCGCAGGCAGCCCCAAGGAAAACCTATGCCCAGGAAAAAACAGGTGACTCTCAGCTACGCTAAAACAAAAAACTTATTAAAAATATCCAATTAAACTTTTGTGCTTTCCACCTAAGCAGGCCTCAGCCATGCCCAGAGATGTAGAGCCATTCTGGAGAGAAGCCAGCTCACTCAGACAGGTGAGTTTCCAGGTCCCCACCTGCAAAATGGCAGGGAGCCAGTGGCTCTGGCATGATGACAGGGAATGGCACCCAGTTAGGAACACACTGCCTGACTCAGTTCTTGCTAAGTTGTCCTCATAAGTTTAACAAAATAAGGACATCACAAGTCCCCACTGAATAGTTTAACCATGGCTTGCAAAACCTCCTGGACACTGTGGGGACAAAGACATACCAGACCAGAGCACAGAAGCTGGTTCCCAAGGGGCACTGCCAGCAGCTGCACTGGGAACTGAGGAGTGGCAGGGGACACACTCATATGCTACAGGACAGCCACTCACCACTGAACAAACAGATGTGTGCTCTTGGCCCTGTCACCTACCCAACTAATTCCTGGGGACACACACTCCTGGGCAGCCTAAGGATCATTCCCAAGAGACTGCATGGCATATTGCAACTTAAGGGTTTTCCAGAACAGAAATACACTGCTTGTGCCAGCCAGTTTCAGCACCTGACAAAACTGCTGAATGTATTTAATTTACTGATGAAACCCATGGAGCCTAAGGAATTACTGATGGGAAAGTGTTTAGAAAATGTAAACTACAATGTGAATATAAAAAGAACATTAGGGGAAAAAATGTAGTGGCTCAAAATAAAGGTCCCTTTAGCTCAATAAGCCTTCTCTAAGCTTGACAGACTCTTAGAGAAAGAATGTGATGAAAACCAGGGACAAAACATTTCCTTGCTGGCATATGAGCTAAGGTGCTGTAAAGCTGTTTGAAATGTGGTAGCTTGGGTACAACTATCCCAACATCATTTATAATGCCGTACAGGTATAGGTAGCAGAGGGAATGTATAGGTAGCAGAGGGAATATAGTCTCAATTACATTAATTTTAATTAAGCTGTTCTGAATGAATAATATGAGGTATGATAATTCAGTAGCTTTGAATACCTTAATAAAAGCTGCAGAAGGGTTCTGAAACATGTCTTACAGCAGAAAAGGAAGTTTCAGCTTTGTATATAATTTATTTGTCTTTGCACAGTTGCATTCACCATTTTAATGGGCACTTCTGTGCATTGCTCCTGCCAGCTCTGTCTCTCACCATCATCCTGACAGGTTCTTTATGTGGTGTAGAATACAGTGAGTTAAATAGAGACTTAATTTGTCTTAAATGGAAATTAATAAAGCAGTCTCTCACAAACACACCATGAATTCAATTACATTTTGTACCCTTGCTACAAATCTGTATTTGTATTCTGTAAAAGAATATTATTGCTAGCATTTGACAAAATGAAGAAGCCTTTCTTAAATTCTCCCTGAGCATTCTGAAAAAAGCTTATCTATTTATTATTTACATTTTCAGAAATGTGAGTAAATATATATGCATATTTCAGGCCTCGATCAAAGCAGAAAATACAATCTGTGAAGACATTTAATCCTGAAAGTGCTACAGTTTACATCTATTTTCCTGTATATGTAACACACACTGAATTTATCATCAACCTTAACGACACTGCTGCCAACAAGCATCTGCTCTAAATGATGAAGCAGCAACGCCAGGTACTCATTTTGGGGCCCTCATCTCAGGTTTTGGAAAAGCAGCAGCACCGCTGCTCATTTGGCTCCGCAAGCCAAGGCTGAGCCGTCGCACACCGCCACTGCCACCAGGACTAGCCTGCACCCAGTCACTGTCCCTGTGCCAACTACCCACCTCTGTCTTCCTTATGCCACCACCTCCATGCTCCTGATGGACAGCTGTCTTACCAGATAGTGACTGTTTCTTAAGATCACTGGATCTTAATGATTTCACTTTTCCCCTCCCTATGCCTATGAAACTGTCAGTGGTGTCTTTCCTCCCCTGCGGCTACTGCTGGAACAAATGCACTGGAGCCCAGGCCCCTCCTAACTGAGTTCAAAACATTTCACTTGCTGGATGAGTCCCCATTTAAATGAACCACAGAACACAAGACTGCCAGGGAATGAGTCTTGGCCCTGGGCTGGGGAGTGCTGGACATAAAGCCACCCCTGACATTAATTGGGGGGACCTCGAGTGAGGAGTACAGACACACTGCCTGCTCACACCTCAGCTGCTCCTGCTTGGAAGAGGCAGAAGAGGGAGGAAGGGGGCTCAAGTAGCAGCAACCTTCCAAAGGCCTATGGAAACACCAGTAATTCTTACCTCTCTGTGTTGTGAAATTGTTTTTTGCTTTTTACCTTCCTGGATCCTAACGGGAAAAAAAAAAAAGTTGCTTTCTCTACCCATCCCAGCCCACTGAAAGAGTTGGGACCTGTTAAGCCCTGCTTCCAAAGCTTTTATCATTTTGGAGCAGGTTGAGGAGCTGCTGGTGCTGGAGTGCACCACACAAGTTTTCCTCCAGCCCTTTCCTCTCACTCCTAGAAAGTATGTACCACCTCATCCACTGAACAGGGTGCTCAGAGGGCTGGAAAGCCTGGTGTACTCTGAAACTTTTGCAAGTTGTTGACAATACTCCCTCTTCTTGCTCAGAAGGCAACTTTCAAACTGTGAACAAAACAATGTAAATGCCCAAGAGCATAATCTGTTTACGGCCTGAAACAACGATGCAGTGGAAAAGGTCACCTGGCCCCTGGAAAGGAACCAACAGAAGAAAGGATCACAAGGGAGTATTTGGTGACATATTTACATCCCAGAGTAAAGAGAAATCGTGACTTTCCCATCACTCAGCCATGAATGACCCCTCTGTTCAAGTGAATATATATCTTTCTCTATCTAATAACATGATAACAGTGAATAAGAACGAGTGCTTTTATTACAAATGCAGTTTTAATGAAGGGTACTTCAGTTCAGACTGCTGATAGGAGTAACCCAAATCAGAAATGCTGTGGAAAGATGATAAGATAATTAAATTCTAACATTTTCTGCATAATTCTGCATGTTGAGAGAAATCTTAAAACATAAGGGCTATGTTCTATTTCTACAGTATTCTAGAAATACCTGCAATTACACTCAGCAGATCTTTTTGCTAGTGCGTAATCAAGCAAAAAACCCCACTCATTTGAGAAGTGGTCAGTGATTCAAACCACCTGCTGGAATGTCTCACTGACTACTGACTGACACAGAATCAAATAAAATCTTTCAGTTTGGGTTTTTTTTTTAAATCCTCCCTTGCTAAAATCCCCCCTCTGGATTTTACATTGGGATATGAGTAGTATATTAAGAGGAAAAGCAAATTCTCATACTCTTGAGCTTTTACTGCATAAAATAGCTTGCAAAATAACTAAAAGCAATAAAAAATAAAAATCAGTAAGTTTTCTAAAATAATCTATTTAGGAAGAGATTTAGCATCTAGCATGAGGGGGTATTTGTTTTTATTCTGAAGGAGTCACATCTGTAAGCCAGACAACAGGTTTTAAATAAGGTGTTACAACTGAACTGCTTTTCATAGTGGTTTTTAAACAGTCTGACCCCCCCTGCATCTGCTGAGAGTGCTGAGTGAGGTTCCATTTGATACTGTCCCATCCTGTATGACAGAGTCACTGCACTGTGTTTAAAAGCACTGGGATGGGCCAGGCTACCTCCCACCAAAGGTTGTTCATACCATTTATCTCTCTCCCAATGCAATCTGAAGGCATCTAATAAACTCCTTTCTACCAGGAAACTACCTTTCCTCCTTACTTTAAAAAGGGGTTTCTTGTTTATATTATTGTGAATATTATTATAATTGCTTTTTTAGTTAATGAGGGCAAAACACACACCCTCCACTTGGTCCTGTGGACAGCAGTTATCTCACTGTCTGGACATCATCTAACTGCAATGAGCAGCTTACTTGCTTCAGGTGGTATGAGTGAAATTTAGCAAATTAACAACTTAATTATTTTAAAGAAATTAGATGTCATCAGGTCAAATCCTCATCTTTATTTTATAAGATCTACAGCGTTCTGAGGGGTTTTTTTTACTCTCAGGTGCAAGAAAATGTGAACCTATAGTAATACACCTAGAAACCTGAAAGCCTTACTCAGCCACAGCTTGTGACATGCTCATAGACTGTTCATAAATACACTGCCTGGGCATAACCTACTTTGGGAATTACAATGCCTTTCTAACATGTTAAAAACTCTTTACTGGACAGTCCTGAATAGACAGTAATTCCTCTACAGCCACTAAACTTTCCATGTTTCACCAGACATTAGCGGCACTCTTGCCTTGTCAAGAAGCTTCAGCTCACATTGTTTTAAAACAGCTGAGATTCCCTATCCAGCTGGTAAGAATGCTGGGTTTCCTCCTGCTGCCCAAAACCTGTAAATTAATCTTTTAACAGTGCCCCACAGTGACATATATTGCTTCTTCTGGAACTGCAATTTTAAAATGCAAATGACACAAATGCACAAAGGAAAGAAATTAATCACATAACGCTGCTTAATATCAGCTGAGTCTCAGCCATTGACTTTTATTATAACAATAAGTAATGCTATAATCTACACTGCTTTGGTAATAAATAACAGTAAACTGTTATTCTATGTACAGTTTAACCACTCTTCACTAAACGACCCGGCATGTTGTACTAGGCCTGTCCACCTTAGTGGAAAAGCCAACAGTGTCTCTGCAAATTAACAAGTGGGAGGTAGCCAGGGCACCACAATACTACTGGTTGCATCTAGACCCAGTGGCTGAACACCACAGCATGTGCCAGCATCCCTGTAATCAGACCAATTGACATGACCTTTGGGAGCTTAGAATGGAGTGTCTTTTCTTCAGCCTGAAAACACAAAAATGTAAGAAAGGATTTGACATACACCTGGTACATCCCATTATAAGATTGAGATATGAGTGGAATTTGCAGTCAGAAAGTTCAGAAACCTTTTATGTACTCTGGTGAGAAGCAGTCATACTGGAAAATCCTAAATTAAATAAATTACAAACAACTTCAGAAAACAGTAATAAGAGGTATCCATTTGCAAACCAAGAGCACAGTTACCCTAAGCAAAATGCTCCCATATTGGTAATCTGCAACAGAAGAGCCCTTCATTCTCTCTAGAAGAGCCTCTTTCATGCTAATACACCTGTGCTTTCATTTTCAAGGGATGCCAGGTTAACTGTTACCCCTAAGTTCTACCTCTCTGCCACAGTTACATTTACTGTGTTAGGTGTGTGCTGCACAGGACTCAATCACACAGAAAAATGACCTCCTCTATTCTGACTACTGGCCAAGGCTGACTGAACCCAAGCAATCCTATTTTCTGAAATGGGCTTGAAAAGGATATGAGTGAATAAGCAACCTTTAAAGAGAGGCCATATGGGTAATCTCACTGGACTGCAGCAGAAATCAAACAACTGATGTGTGCATTAGGCATGGGTCTTACAGGTGCAAACATGGAAAACAGCTGAATATGAATAAAACTCTACAATAAATACATGGTTTAGTAGTTGCTAATACAATAATGTAATGGCAGCCAGGGACAATTCAGCCTCTCCAGGCAACATTTCAGAAGGACAAATCAAAATACACAAACTACAGAGGAAGAAGCTGGTCAGCCTTGGTCACTAGGAGTTAGAAGCTCACAAGAGAAGCCAGCCACAAGACCAACACAGCAGCTGCTGCTGGAAGCTCAGAGCTGCCTTCTAATATTCTCCCACCCTGTGTTAAGCAACTCTGACATTTCTTTCATGTAATCCATAGTGAACTGCCTCCCATCCTCTAAATTAAATGGAGAGCTGTCACCAGTGCACTGCAGCCTGCAAGGATAAGGGTG
Source organism: Irena cyanogastra (assembly GCA_013397155.1). Taxonomy (NCBI): domain Eukaryota; kingdom Metazoa; phylum Chordata; class Aves; order Passeriformes; family Irenidae; genus Irena; species Irena cyanogastra. Next base: position 940,101 of record VWZV01002316.1, read on the forward strand.
GTTTTCAACCTCTTGCCTTGCCTTGGTGATTTAGGAATGATAAACAACATTTCTGACTGCATCCTGCTACTGCAATTACTGTTCATGGTGACACTAATGCACCTTGAGGACACTTGTACTGACATGACATGACATAGGAAGGCTGGAGGAGGGGGACACTAACAGTATGGCACGACAAGCCAAGTCCTCCTGGGCAATCATAGCAAAGGCTGGAGCCATTCTCAGCTTGAAGGCAAAATACTACTGTTCAGAGCTAAGCTGTCTGACATTAAATATTCAGTCTCAGAAGATAATCTGAAAAAATTGAGCAAGCTCAGACCACTTTATGATTCCTGTTCCTTCTGTCTCTCACCTCATGCGAAGGTCCTCGGTCTCCAAGACAGTGAAACAATACAAATTCCCTATTCAGTGATGCCCTGGAGTCATCATGAAGGATGAAAACTTTGTAAGGGGGTGTAAAAGAACAGTGTAAAACCAGCAGATCTGCTGCAGACGAACTAATTTTGGAAAGAAAAGCAGCTGGAGCAGTTCTTGATTCTTTGAAGATTTCAGAAGGAAGTTAGAAGAAAATAGGAGTGGTTCATAATGGTGTAAATATAAACCAGGGATGTCTGTCAGCTTCTGATCCTTTGAAGTTCACATATCATGATTTTGACTACTTTTCCTATTTCAGCATTTATTTCTTCTCTATGTTTTTAACTTATATGATTATTTTTAAATTTAACCTATACCAACATTTACTTCCAGCTGCCATTTCAACTAAACATTAAAAAATTAAATCATTCAATATAGACAGTTTATTATGTACCTTTAAGTAGCCATAACTTAAAGAAGAGTAAAAATTGCTCAACTTGAGTAAATTTTTCATTAACACTGATAAAATGCTACATTGTTTAAATAATTAAGAGCAATCAGGAACAAGCACCTTGGTGTCTTCAAAGGAAAATCTCTGTTAAAAAGAACCACCGGTTGAGAATTTTTTGATACACATACATAATTTCAATCAAGTATTTAACAAGTATCTTAATAACCAGCTATGTTTTAGCAATTGAACTCCAAGAAAATTTGAGAATACTTCTTTCACAGGCAGATTATTGTACAATTTCTTCCCGTGAATTCTTCCTCCTGTCTCTGATGCAGTCCCAGTTGAAGAGGTTACAGGACTGTTCACAGCACATGGCTACTTTCTTTTATTAGGACTAAATAATGTTCCCAAGTAATTTAGCTTCATTTTTATTAATACCCAGACCTCTAAAGATAGAAAAATGAACCAGTAAGTCTCACTTGAAATTCATGTATTTTAGCAAAACATAATGCAACAATTTGTGTGTTAATTGGATATGTGAAGATTAATATTACTCTTCTGTCTTAGAGGAGTGTCTCTTGAATCTCAGAGGCAGGTAAGAAACGTGATCTCATGCAAGGATGCACCTTCCTCATTCACTTAAAAAAATTAAGTTTTCAGTAATTTGTAAGAATTTAAATTAGATATAACCATCCTGCAGCAAATTATGACAAACTGGCATATATAGAGAGCTACATCACTCAGCACAAGTACTCCACACTGGGTAAGTGTAGAAGTTGGAAAATGGAAATAAAAACCCTTGATGAACTTGGTCTCACTTTTTTGCATTTACTCTCTTGCCAAATTCATGCTTTCTACCAGATTTTTAAAAAGGCATACATACTAAGCTCTTTATTTGCTTCTTTATATGAATTAGAAACAAAATTGCGATCCTAATGGAGGGTAAAATAATAGGATATAATGAGTATGCAATACAAAATCGACTTTAATAACATCTTCTCAGATAATATATTACTGAACAGTCTGAAAAGACTTCAAACATCCCATTATTAGCATTTTGACCTGAGGCAAAGCAAAGCCCTGAAAATACATCAAGGGTTCTGTTCAAGACTAAACGGGTTATACTTGTATTATGCAGTTTGTGTGAGAGTTAGGCAATGGTGATTACATTGAGTTCAAAAATAAAATAAATCGATAGATTATTCAGTAGCACTTTCATCAAAGCTTCACCCATGTGGCAGTACACAAAGAGTCACCTTGTCTAGTCTCTTCTGTACACATATATGAACCCCTCAGTTTACTCATAAAAATATATCTAATGCATACTTTTCTAAAATCAGTATTGCTTTCACATTAATGACTGCTTGGTCTCAACTCTAAAAGAAATAGAACGGTCCAGATAGAGGAATGCTTTTTTTGGTATTTAATGCTCCCAAAAAGGAAAACAGCCAGAGAAAAAGAAAGTTCACAAGTAAGTAAGAAACAAAATCTGCCTGAACACGTTCCTCCTTTATGCAGTAAAAAATAAGGCTGTCTTAAACTCCTGACATTTGGGTGATACTCACAGTGATAAAATTCAGTTAAACTAAATGCAAACTGACTCCAGCAGTCACACATCTTCTGAACTGCTGACCTGAATCTATCAGGACACTTTTCTCCCTTATTACCTTTTCACTTCTTGGTATTTAAGAGTACCCTGGCTGAAACAGGGAACTAGCAGAAGAAAAGCAGTTGCAACAGGACTTTGGGTCTGACCACCAACAGTATCAGCAATACCACGCAATCTGGGGATCAAAGGCGGCTGCGGAGTCAGAGTGCAGTTCAATTAACAGCAACTGTTTGAAGACCTACCTCTATTAAAGGGATGTCTGCAAGTGCAATTACCATTTGTCCTGAAACTTTTAAACCACTCATTTTAAGAGCAGAAATATGAAGGAGACACACGGGGCAATACGTTATAATTAAATGGCAAGTCACTACTTGTCTGCTTTTGCGTTTGGTTAGCCTGAACTTATATATTTTATATCCCTTTTTGGCATACAAAGCTGCATTCTGGTTAATTTTTAAACCAACTGCTGCCACACTGCTAATACTATAAGGAAAAAAATCTTCACACTGTGCCGTTTCATTTTATATCACTTTTCTAAAATATTTTTAGCATGCCTTGAACTGCAGAGCACCATAGAGATACCTGAGTCTGCTTGAAATAGATTACACTGGCATAATTAGATTGTTTTCAGCAGCTAAACTAGAGTTTAGCAGGTGGTAATTTAAGCTATTTTTCACCATGGCAAATAAGCCTGCACCGAATGCTAGATCTGACATTCCTAGTGCTCAAGCTGGTTTATGTACATGTGCTGTACAGACGGAACCTCCTTTATGAATGCAGTGTATTTACTGATATTTCTTATAGCAAAATAGCTTAATTTTTATTATACCCTCTATTATTTATTAACACAACCATTAAAATCAAAGAGTTAGCTATTAAATGGCCTGCCAAGCAGCCTACACTAGAGCATAGATTAACCTATTTTATCATGTAGATGTGATTCTGTTAATAAATTTCAAAGCTGCTAAAAAATTAAAAAAAAAACCCTCCACCAGAGAGGCACATCTGAAGTCATAATAAGCATGCAATTTGGCTATTCAAAATGACATCATGACAGCTGCTATGCCTTCTAAGTATTGAAAGTGCTTTAAAAATAAAGCAGTGGTAACACAGTTTGGCAAATTGCTTCAACTGGCTTCCCACCATCCAAAAGTCAACATTAACAGCAGCTTGGTTTGATTTTTTCATGTGCCTTTTGTAAAGCAGATTAGACAGTGAAAAGATTCAGGATTATTTTTCTTCTAACTTCTGTTTCAGTCTTTCTGTAAAGAGATTGTAACAATACACCCAAATTACTTTATAAATCCAGCGTACATTCCAAACATGCAAAATGAAATAAATTTCTTTTCTACTGCATGTTTGAAATGTGTGCCTTATGTATTTCCCTTGCAGAAAATTTTAACCTTGGTGAAAGCTCTGCCTCTCTCTTTTGAGTCAACTTAATTTTGGTTTGTTTCCTCTGGAAATCTTTGCCTTAGCAAATCATTCAATTGAAAGAGAAAAACAAATAAAAGCATCAAACATCTGGTAGAAAGGCCTTACCTAATGACTGGTAAAGCTCAGTCATCTTGGGATGATCCCAGCAGGTCGTTTGCGTCTCATGGCTACAAACACAAAATATGAAAGTTAGTAAAGGAGAATTTCTGTCTCCACCTCACAGCAGTGATGCAGGCTGCACATCAGAGCACAGTGTCAGATCTGTGCCCACAGCCTGGGCTGCCCTGGCAGGGGGCTCAGCAGTGCCAGGCGTGTCTTGTTTCAGTGAGAGGCATTAACCTGGAGTGCTTTATTCAGGCAAGGACTCATGAAATAAAATTAAAAGTAGTGCAAATTAAAAAGACAGCAAGTATGTCAATGTTTTGACGAATTTGCAAGCAATCAATTCTTAAGAACTCATTCCTTTGTACCAGTCATTCTCCAGTTGCTCCAAGCTAGAGGACAGACATTTCAAAGGGCTTAGTTCTTAAAGAGTTTCTGGAAACTCTGACCAGACACTGAGATATTTGACTTTCTTTCCTCTTCATGCTCTCTCAAACCTTTCCCACGTGGTAGGTAAGAACCACCCAATGCAGTGGGTCCAAACCTTTATTTCAGTCCGGACACCTGTGCTAAAATCCCTGAGCAACAGCCTTCTGATCCATCACCAGCTTGCACCACTTCTCAGGCCGATGTTACACCCCACAGTGACAATCTCATCTGGCAAAGACTCGGCTGCTCTGCTTGTTTCCTGGGGCTCCCAGGCCCTTTCCCTGGCCCTGGAGGTCCCTGTGCAGTGTCAGGCAGCAGAGCTGTTGGGAAGCCAAGGAAAAGCTGAAGCGGGGTTATGAAATGCTGCAGTAGGACCAGAATGTAAATTGGAGACTCTCTGCATTGAGGTCAGCAGCCTCCAGCTTTGCAACACAACGTGTTGCCAAAGGACAGGCAGCGTGAGAAAGTCAACAGAATGAAGTATTAGTGGATGTAATAGCAACTCATGTCTCCTAAGGTTGTACTTTTTGAGTTTGTTTTTTAATGACAGCATAGCTAACATGATTATGTTTCCATTAACACAGAAGGCTTGAAAGAAAATTCTCCTTATCTGTCCTGTAGCCAATAAAGTCTCGTTCAATTCAAACAGAATTCAGCTGCATTAAGAGACAATCGTGAGTCTCCAAAAAGAAAAAAAAAAAAAAAAGGAGCATGTATGTACCATACAATTACTAGCAAATACATTTGCCATTTCTTTACTTAAAAGCAGACATGCGGGTTTCAACACGCACACATCATTCTGGGGAACATATGCAGAAGGGCAGGACCGTGGAGCTCCTGGAGCACACATCTTCCAGCTCCAGGAGATCAAACCAGCACCCAGCAGCACCTGTGCCCTGCACTGTGCCCTGGAACATTGACAACACAAGGTTGTTTTAGAGAACAAACAGTCCTTGAGTTCTCATTTGGATGTTCCCAAGTGCACATTTACCCTTTATAGCCTAAGAAGAGGTAAAACTTCCAATCTATCACTTCAACACCACCTCTACTCAAAGAAAAAGAAAGTTGTGCCAGGTTTTCTTAGTATGATTTAATTTTGGCCTTAAAAGACAGGCTATTTATTTGATTCTTGTGAATACTTACTGCCCCAATAACCTCTACATGTTCAGCAGCTTACTATATAGAATATTTCCAGATTTTGCTCTGTAACTACAAGAAAGAATGAAAGGGATCACAAGCACTAAGCATAAGAAAAAAATTCTGCCGTAGAGCTGCTCTAGTTGAGCACAGGGTTTTAAACAAGCCCTGTCTCAACAACCTCAGCATTCCCACCCCTTCTCAATTCCTCCAGTGGCCGAAGGCAGTGCAAATGGGAGAAGGATGCCACAAGAGCAAAAGCAGTCTTGTTCTTTGCTCTGTTAAAAAACAAGTCCTGCAAACAGAGGTGGATGCAATTGTATTCAGAAATCTCAGCCTGGTCTGGTTTTTTTTTTGGGTTGGCTGTTTTTTTATTCCCAGAAACTGGGCAGCTTCAAGTGAAAACCTGCGGATCTGAGCTCCTGCGTTTCCCATCCTGTTTGGTATGGGCAGGTTCTGCAGGGAGAATGTAACACCAGAACCTTTTATCACAATCAGGTATAAAGCATATTTTTGAAGAAAAATAGAAACAGCTTCATTCCTAAAAACTCAGCTGTGAGAAGCCTCTACTGATATAACAGCGCTCCAAAGGAAAAGAAGATGGAAGTGCATTCATGGCAGAAAACCCTGTAGCCAGAAACGCCACCATTCAGGTGAACAGCTGCAGACCCAAACAAACATTCACACCTACAGACCTGGGGTTGCAGTTTGTTTGCACCCAACATCAGTCCCAGACCAATAGTTCCCCAGGCATGAGCTTGGCCACCCTGGCTCACTTCCCCACAGGCAGATAGCCCCAGAAGTGGGGTATATTTGAACAGGAACTGTACCATGGCTTGTACGCTCAATCACATAGCAAAAATGAGAAAAAAAATTATGTGAACAGTTACAAGAAGCCTCCAAAAATAACCTGCCTTTCCGTATGAAATTAATTTGGTAGCCTCCAACAGTTCTGTGGACAAACTAAATAATTTCAGACTCCATAGCTGTAAACCTTCAAAGAAACTGGTTCCCCATGAAAACATTTAAAAGCCACCAGATATCTGGTAAAGGTGAATATAGATAGGATTATGGACATATCCCATGCTTGTGTGGGATAGAAGAACAAAAGATTCATCTTCGTGTGAAAAACTAGTACTAAAAATCAAAGTTATACCAATGAGTAATTTACTGAATTTTTTATTTTTATTCTTTATCGTAAGGCCTAATCACGTATCAGTGAGTTTAGCATGTATGATTTAAGCTTATGGCATTTACTAGTGTTGAAAATACACAACTGCTTTTGTAAGACCTTGTAAATAAAATTTCCTTCGCCAAAGAAACACTGGACTCCAATGGGTTTCAGATATTTTTAATACCAGTAACCCCAAACCTCTACTCAGCATGAACATTCCTCATAGTATAAGATTAATTATCATGGGAAATGCACATTTTGTAAAGAATTATTTAATTTGTTTCATGTGGAAGTGACAAAGACTGAATTTGCAGGGCAGGTACATTTCCCCCTTTGCTTTAATTTGAAACTTCATTGCAACTCAGAGGAAATATTCCTCTCATAAGACTATAAAAGTCAAGGCAGTAGAGCCCCAAACTCTTGCCCCACCAGCAGTGAGCACCCATGGGGCAGAGTGCCCTGCACCTGCTGGATCCCACCCCCGGCAGGGACCACCCAGCTCCCATCTGGAACTAGCCCCAGTGACGGGCTGGCCAGCCTTCAGCACCCCTCCGTGCTCCTGCAGGAAAAAGCAAAGCCTTGGAAGGGAATTGTGGAGGTTGAGTGGCCGTACAGAGCCAGGGCAGACTTTGCTGGTACTTTACATGCAGAACACAAGAAGGCTGCAGATATTTTGCTCTAGCTAAAAGGCGTTCGCCTCTCAATGTCTTCAGCTCGGAAAATTATCAACTATTCCACACACAAGGGCAGCTCCAGGAAAGGTTAGATTCCATCAAGGCTATTCTTTGTAAGCCTCTTTGCCATTTTCAAAGGCCATTTAATTGTGAGCTCTGGGGTTGGACCGGTGGGGGAGGATTTGTGTGTATGCCCTTATTGTGAGCACCGTCTGAAGTGAAATGCCAGCTCAGCAGTTTCAGGCAGCCTCAACCACACTTGGGAATGCTGTAGCATCCTTAATAGATCTGCAGCAAAGTGTTTGCCAGAGTTTCAAACTCTGGTGAACAAGGCCCTTTACAGCCTGCAAGTCAGGAAGACGTCGAAAGTGTAGTCTGAGTCCTCTTGACTAGCAGCAGCTAAAGGAGAGTGAGAGTTATGTGCAGAAATAAGTACTCAAAATGCTTTTCCAACAAACCACCAACACAAAAAGACATTGGCACGCATAGCCAGCAGTTTTGCAATATTGCACATGCTCAGAGGATATATTTTTTCAATTTGGCTCTACATTTAGGTCAACTAAATTGATCACTAGCTTTTAAATCATGAGCGTTCTGAAACAAATAAAAATGTAAGCGCACTCACTTGGCTTATTTTCCTCTTTCTCACCTGACCTGGGCTGCAGAAGTGGAGAGGAAATTAAAACCATGCCTGAAAAGAAGATGAGCTGCAATGGCTAGTGGTGACACCTTGGCGCGGGTGTGACTGGCACACTAAACACACTGATAATTCGGTGGGATGAAAGCATAGTCTTCACTGGATACATCCTTTGGGAACCACAGGATCACTTCATTAAAGGATGATTATATTATATTAGCAAGGATAATTTTTATGTAGGGAATTCTGTCACACTGTGCCTGTGTGAACTACTCTGTTCCTGCCAACAGCAGAGAGATTTGTCTCTCATCACTGTCAGCAGAGCCAACAACACACAGGATTGGAAACTTGAAATCAGGAGATGATATCCTAACAGACACACTGGCTGAATTACAGTTCCCTTGTTATGACTTGATCAGTTTGGACAAAATACAGTCACTTTTTCTTCATTCTTTTTATATTACTTCTGAGCAACACCAGCAGCAAGAGGAATTGAAAGCAATGCTCCCCCACACACAAATTCTTGCACAAATCCCCCCCCAACATTCCTGCACCAGCCACGGCGTAACATTCACAAATATTTTAACTGTTTTTGACTGCACGCCTTCTCCCTCACCCCTTTAAAAAAAAGAAAAAAAATATGGTCCTGTGTATTCACTTCTTAGCTCCAGAGCAGAATTTTAGGCTGCAACTGCAGAGTCATTTTTAAACTCTTACATCCCACTTCACTGGTGATACCAGAGCCAGTTCTGCTGCGCTTCTCCCCACACCCTTCATTAGCAAATGCGACATGAACAGCATGTGCAAATGCATAGATATGCATAGAATAAAAAATTCTATCGTGCAGCAATAAATAGTTACACATACTCACCAAAAAGTGCCAAAATTATAGTGGTATTGTACAAAGCTCGGAACTCAACTCTTTTCAAACAACATGATTTACAGTATTTCTCTCCTTCTGTCTTTATGATGAATCAAAAGTTACTCCAACCACCTTATGACTGTTGTCAAAAAGCCAAAATAAACATGATGGTTGTTTGGATTTTACTAAACTAACCTAAATGCAACTGAAGGAGCTTTTATGAATAGACACTACCCCTCGTTTAAAAGAAAAATGTTTTCAATGGAAGATGACAGTGGCTGCAAAGAAAGACTTAATATTTCTCTTTTTATAGTGCTTCATTAATTCCTAAGTTAAAATAAATTAGTGCTATGGAAAGTATTAGTAATGTGAAAAGGTGGCACTCCTTTGTGCTTTACAAAGAACTACTGTTTTCATCTGTAAATCTAGAGACTACTGATCTGTGCAGAGATTACTTCTGTTTAAGCCAAGGATCAGCGTCTCTTCAGCAGGAATTTGACTTTAGCCTGTTTTATTGGCTTTTGCAGATTTATCAGACTGCTGAAGGCAGGCACCAATACATATTAAAGTTTCTTGACGATACTGGAAATGAAAAATAGGAGAAGGGCCAAATATCAGCTGTCAAGGACTGAATAGTAACCCTTTTTTTCTCCCCTTGATGTTAAACATTTATTTCGTCTGCTCTGTCAGGGGAAAAGATTCCCGCTCAGTGGCTTGGTTTGGGTAAGCCTTGCCCCCCCCGGCTTGTCACTCTCGGCTGATCTATTTGCTTTCCAAAGCCTCTCCTCTCCACTTCTGCCAAAGCAATTTCACTGCCGGGTCTTGTCAAATCCAGGCTCAGACAAGCGATGGCCTTGAACAATTCCTTAGTGCTAAAAAGGTCAAAGATCCCCGATATAACCACGATCCTCGTTTCCTCAGCTCTGCACACATATGTCTGCAAAAACCACCTCTCTGCCCAACTCCAGTGCAAGACACCTCCGGCGTCCCAGGCTGCAAGATGTTTTACAGCAGCTATTAAGAGGCAATATAAGGTGCCATATAGCAACAAGAAATACAGCACTTCCAGTGCAACCGCCCGGAGGGAATCCCCTCCCATCCTCTTCCACCTATTAACTTGAAAGATTACTTCTAAGCATGAAATTACGGGGGGGAAGAAGCCATACACCCCAGAGCACGTTTGTTTTCAGGAATTCCGCTGAAGTTCACGCCCGACCCGAGTTGCCCCACAGGCGATGTTCCGCGCAGGTGACGCCGTGCAGCACCGCGCTACCCCCAAAACGCGCGGAGTACCGAGGCGAGCCCCGCGCGGGAATCCCGCACATCCGGCACAGCCGCGATTCCCTGGCGCGGCTTCTCCGCTCGCCAGCCCGCACGGGCACAGGTACAGACACCGACACAGGTACAGGCACCGACACAGGTACAGGCACAGGCACCGGCACAAGTACAGGCACAGGTACAGGCACCGGCACAGGTAGCGCCACGCGTGCGTGTCGCTGACACCGCCATCTCCTACGTGTGCCAAGGGGGCGCATCCAGCGCCCAACTACGGCCTCGGGAACGGGGAGAAGGCACCGAGCCAAACGCCCATTCAAGTTCCCAGAAGAAATCCGGCGGCAAGTTGCGATTTCCCGTGTAACCGATGACAGGTACGGCCGCCCGCCCGGCGCAGACGGCGGCCGGCCACGCCGCTCGCCCCCGCCGCGGAGCGCGGGATGGCCCCGGGCCGCGCCCCCGCCCGCCCCCGCCGGCACCTGCCGCCCACGACCCGCAGCGCCCTTACCCCCGGAGCTGCTCCCTCATGGCGGCGGCTGCTTGGCGGCGCCGCGGTAGCAGAAACAGCGCGTCCGCCCAGCCCCGCCGCTCAGCGCCACTACGGCCGCCCCGCCGGCAGGGAGGAACGGCGGCAGCGAGAAGGGATGGAGGGAAAGGGAGAGGGAGGGAGGAGGAGGCGGCGCTGCCCCGCCCCGCCCTGCTCCCGCCCGACGGCGGTGCCGGCGCTGCACGCCCTCAGCCCCGATCCTCCCCCCCTCACCCCGGCTGCGGGGCGGCTGAGGGCACCTCGCCCCTCCCCGGTCTCCCCGGGGATGTGCAGTTACTGTGGAGGAAGCCCTCGAGGCTTCCTTTGATTTCCTCTTTATTTTTTTGGGTGTTCTTTGCCCTGGCGCTGGCCGGCCAGAGAGAGAGGTGTGATGAGGGCGGCAAGTCGGTTCGCCTTCAGCGGGCTTGGGAAGAAAACTCAGCTAAAATATGCACCGAGTCCAGACAGATTTGAAATGGGCCTTAGCCTGCACTTTCTTCCTTTTTTTTTTCTTTTTTTTTTTTTTTTCTCAGCGTTTAATTTTGGTGCTTAAGATGCCGAGTGGTTTATTTATGAGTGGAACTAGGTAATTTCATCTCTGAGGGCTTGCCTTGGCCCCGCAGGCAAGGAAGGGTGAGTTTCTCCCCTGGATCTGTCAGTGCAGAAGAAATAGTTCTGCTCACGCCGAGTTACTGTTGCAATGTTTCTTGGCATTAATTCCTACGCAATATGCATTACACAAAGAAAAGCCAACAATCTCCTTTTAGTGTCACAAGCACTTCAAATTGGCGTGGCCAGTCTCCCCTAATGCATGTTTGTACATCTATGTCCTTTGTTTGTTAAAATAAGGCTCCTAGTTCTTCCCATAACCAAGGCTTTTTCAAGCCTTACATACTGTGCTTTCTTGGTAAAGCCACCCCAAGAACAATGTCTTTCAAATCAGATTCATAGAGTAGTTTTGTTTAGAAGGGATCTTAAAGAGTATCTAGTTCCACCTTCCCTGCTACTAGACCAGGTTGCTCAAGGCCCCATCCAGCAATGAGGCATCTCCAGCTTCTCTGGGTGACCTGTTCCAGTGCCTCACCACCCTCACAGTAAAGAATTTCTTCCTCATATCAAATCTGTTCTCTACCTTTCAAATGTACAAAAGAATCTCCCTGTTTTTACACTGAGAAGATGCACACCTAGAAGCATGGAAAATTGATCCTACCCATGTTACATGGATGTCAGTAGGCATTGAAGTTGGATGGTGTTAGCCTAAGCACCAGGAAATTTAGGGCTCCCCTTAAGGCTCCAGGTAGTTGGATTATCTGATTTTAAGAAAAGTTCAACAAGCAGTTCAAGGAAAGCCCACGGGTTTTTTTTCTAGAAGAATTAATGTGAGAGATGCTCAAGGTTCAACCCCTGAGGCCCTCAAATGTAAATATAAAAATTATTGGAATGAAATGCTAAATTCTCATAGTTTCTAGATAATTTAAGTTGTTTTAACAGGTCTAACTCAGTTTTCAGTAACTTTGCATCTGTAATATTACCCCAATTTGGAAAAAAAATAGAGGAATAATTTTTGTGTAAACATAAATTGCCATGTTAAAACTCATTACACTGTGAATTTTCCATTTAATTCAGTGGACCTGGTATTACATCAATTGCTCTATCTGTATCTGAGTTCTGACATGAATAAACTGGCTGAGGGCTGTCGATTGTGTTATATCTGCAGTCTCACATTTTTGCATTCTTAGCTGAATTTTAAGAGGTGACAAAACTGTCCTTAAGTCTTTAAAATAGGATGATTTTCATTCTAGTTGGGAGGAACCTCAGGGTTCACTACAAGAGAGAGCAGTTGCTCGTGACATACAAAGGGACGGGTAGCCAGAGGCCAGACATTTCACAGAAAAGTGGTTTGTTTTCCTTCAGAAGTATCCAGCACTGATTCCCTGATACACATTCCTTCAATTTTCACTGTTTCTGGAGCTTCCTGGCCTGCCTTAACAGAAGCTTGATGCTGCTATTATCATGCTGGTCTTCTTTCCCATACAACAGTGCCAAGCAATAAGAATTTAAAAACCAGTCTGAATTTCTCATACTTTGCATAATCTTCTTTCTCCTTGAGTTACAATTAAAGCATTGTATTCAATTAGACTCACAGCAGGTGAAAACCCCAATTAGTGAATCCATTTTCTTGGCTCCTTTTCCCTACCTTACACCCACACACCACTTTTTTTTTTTTTTTTTTTTTTACAATAAAGGGTAACTCTGAGTCATTCTCCAATTGAAAAGCAAATTAACCCTTTGATCTCCCAACTCAAACTATTGCTCACTCAAGAACATCCAGGGCAAAACAAGAATGCTGAAGGATTAAGGGATTAAGGCCTATTGACTTTATAAATTGATTTTATAAAAATTCTATTCAGTGCAGTTCTGATTGTTGTCTCCAAATTCAACAAAGCTTTTAGCTATTTTCATTGACCTGCAAATTATATTTTTGCTGTATAATGTGCACAAGTAATACCACTCTTACTCCAAATTACTTTTAAACTACTCATAATTTATTACATAAATATAGTTTGCAGTGTAAATGGTTACTGTCTTTGGTATTTGTAATTGAAGCCAATTTTTATGCCATACTTAATTTTAAGCCATTTATTTGATAAAAGATAGTCACCTCCCTATAAAAAATAAAACAGGATTACAGAGTAAGCAGAGTTTTAATTCCCTGTGGTGCTTTTCTAATGCAAGGGCTACTCAGTCAAATTGTGAACCTATACAGAGACCTTAATCAGAAGAAGAGCAGTGTTTATTTCTCCTATACTGCTGTTTTGTCCTGGACTGTATCTAATCAATGTATCTACATCTTTAACATTTAATAACACCAGGTACTTAAAGGAAAATCATGGCTGCCTAAAAAATAAGAGATGATATTTAGAAGTGGTCTTATTACCCCAAAACTCATTCAGGAAAAAAGAAAATAGAAAGATGACTTGGATTTGCAGTCACTCTTACTGCATTGCTTGCTGTCCAAAGGGTCGCTGGAATTTCTGCATTTAAGAAAGCAAATTTTTCTGTTTTAATAAGTTCTTCTCAGAATGTTGTCCCTTTTTGATGGAGGAAGAGCTAGATCATGTACACATTAAAACTAATTATATGAACATAAAATAATTGATTCCTAAGCATTAACACTTGAGTATAAATATTTGTAAGTTTTATCTAACAGATTAGCATCATGTTACTCCATGTTACAGACAGATGTGGAAACCCAGTTGCAGAAATGGGTAGGGACTTGCCTAAAACTAAGGCAGACATTAAAGGTACAAGTTTGCTTGTAACTTTAGCATTTTATGAGTTAGTAAACTAAAGCGACATTTCTTTAATTTTACTGTCATTGAAAGTGAAGATACAACATTTTCCTACTAGCTAAGTCTTGCTTCTAGAGCTCTCTGAAGTGTGTAGCCTCCTTGTAAGTGTGGTTTTAGCATTTCTCAGTTATCTGGACATTGGATTAGTTTGCTTTGCGTCTAAGAAGATATTTTGGTGCCCTGTGTTGTGCTGGCTAATCCGTTACACTGTTTGAGTCTATTTTCTTTTTCTTGGGATAAATAAATGCTAAAAATCACTTGGGATGGCACGATGGCACTTTCCTGGATCATGTGTCTTAAATATGCTCCAAGGACTGACACCTCCAGGGTGTCTGGGCAATTGTTTATAGCTCTCTTAGAAGAGCCAAGAAGAGAATACTGGTTTGGATGCTGCTAGATTGTTTTGGTTTTTTTTGTTTTTTTTTTGTTTTTGCACATTACCACTGAAAGCACATTAAAATACTGTAAATGCAACAAAGAAAATAGTCTTGAAACACTCCATTCATTTTCCCCAACACTCCATGGAAAATTAAAGACCTAGTAAAACATTCATAGCTCAGTATACCTAAAATCAGTTATTTACACCATAGATACTGGGGAAGGAGCCTACCACTCCCTGTCCAGAGGGAAATGCAACCTCTGTCCCACGTGAAGGATGACAAGCTGGTGCTTCTTCTTACCCAGGGCTCATTTTCTGCACTCTAAGGAAAGTAACTGGCAAATGGAGCTCACAAGAATTTTTTTCACTGGGATATTCTTGGACTAGACAGAGGAAGATGTATCCTCTTTTGTTTTTTACTTTTTTTTTATTATTTTGAAACTAATTTTGCAGTAAATATTACAGAGCTTGCAGCAATGTAATGCATGGTATGGAAAGTTTTGGTACCTGGCACGTGTGACAGGAACACTTCTGTTACTGCTGAGTGCATAGCAGCACAGCTTTCACATTCCTTTGGGCTGTATTTGCTTTTACTACAATAAAGGCACCTGATTAAAAGTGAAATCTTAGTCACCTTACAAGATGGGCACAATGCAGCCTCAGGAGCAGCCTGTGTGTGCCTTATGTTGCACTGCACTGCATGCTGTTGCTGAAAGGTGAATGACAGGGTGCCTGTCATTTTGAATATATTAAATATATGTATGAATTCCAGCCCGATGAAATCTTGGAAAGGAAAATTTCGAGAGGCTACATTTATTTTTTAAGGTGATAGTGACAGGAGCAGAATGTTCAGTCTCTACTGCCACGTGTATGACCTTGAAAAGAGGAGCAGAGTGGGACTGAGGTTGAGTATGATTGCACACATCACTGGAAGGGGAGGATGGCACATCCTGATCCCACCAGCCCTGATCCCACCATGAGCTCTTCAGGTAAGCTCCTGTAAATAGCAAAAGCTCTTTCCTCCCTTCCACAGGAAACCGCAGCAAAGAAAGAAAATTAAGGAAGGAATAACCCTTAGTCTTCTGGAATGGAGATGAACTGGAGTGTGAGTAGTCCCAAAAATAGGAGATCAAGAAGCAAAATGCTGACATAATGCTAGAAAACTGAAAGCAGTAAAACCCGTTCTGAAGTAAGGCTTGTGGAAAGATAAGAGGAGGAAGAAAAAACATATATATATTAAAAAAGAAGATGTAAAATCTGCCAACCGAAAACTTAGGTCAAACAAAATTGCCTGCTGATCTTTACAATGTACAAATAAGACTTGAAAAATTATAATTAGACCATAGTAAATTCTTGGTTTGAGGAATCTATGTTGGCAAAATGAATGGTTATCATTATAGGGAGTAGGGTTCAGAAAAAAATGCAGACTAATAAGGATAAATTAAGCAAAGCAGCAAAGACAAACTCCATTTCTTTCTTTTCTTTGCATGCCCAGTTGGAAATAAATGATTGTTTTGCCTCCTAGAGGGATTAAAATGAGAAGGATTTCTCATAAACTCTCTCACTCACTGGCGCTCTTTTCACCTCAAAATCTTTCTTTCCATGCATAAAATTATGTGTTGCAAACACAAAAGCTGGCTTACAAAATCATTAACTTCTCTACTGTTTCCTATCAATGTATAAATCTCAATATCTATACTCTGTATCTTGCAGTCCTACTTCACTCAGGACCAGAAAACCTGATCCTAGCAACTGCTCACCCTGCATTCCCAATGCCTAACAAGGTGCCCTCTTCCAAAGGCTTCCACAGACATTATAGGAGAAGAATGCCTTCTTTTTTTGTACTAATTTCCTTTTTGGTTGTGTTGCATTCCACAATATATATATTTTTGACATTTTAAATCTATTTTTTGTGACTAATATAATACAAACAGTTTTTTTTCTTACATTGATGACTTCATTTCAAAATCACATTGAAGAGAAAATACTCTTTTGGGGAAAAAAGCCACTGAGATCATGCTTGAAGATTACTTACTAGGATATTCCAATGGTAAGGCTGCAGTCAGGTAGTAAAAGAAGAGAACAATTAAATCTATTGCATTTTATGACAGCTATATACAGACAAGTTCCCAGTCAGACCACTAGTTGGGCAGACTTTGCACCTTTGAATTAATACATTCATGTTTTGCTGTCTGTATTCTGCCTGTATTTTAGCAAGGAATGCTTTGCTGTGTTCTCTCTCTGCTGTTGCCTGTATCAGGAACAGTGTGGCCAGCAGGAGCAGGGAGATCATTCTGTCCCTGTACTCAGCACTGGTGAGGCCACACCTCGAGTGCTGTGTCCAGTTCTGGGCCCTCAGTTTGGGAAGGACCTTGAGATGCTCGAGCGCATCCAGAGGAGGCAGCGAGGCTGGGGAGGGGCTGGGAACACAAACCTGTGAGGAACCACTGAGGGAGCTGGGGCTGTTTGCCTGGAGAAAAGGAGACTCAGGGGTGACCTCATCACCCTCTACAACTCCCTGAAAGGTGGTTGTAGCCAGATTGGGGTTGGTATCTTTCTACAGGCAGCAACTGACAGAACGAGGGGACAGAGTCTCAAGCTGTGTCAAGGGAAATACAGGTTAGATATTGGGAGAAAGCTTTTTATGGGAAGAGCGGTAAAGTACTGGAATGGTCTGCCCGGGGAGGTGGTGGAGTCACCATCCCTGGATGTGTTTAAAAAAAGACTGGATATGGCACTCGGTGCCATGGTTTAGTTGAGGTGTTAGGATGTGGGTTGGACTCAATGATCTTGAAGGTCTCTTCCAACCTAGACATTCTGTGAATTCTCACAGAAACTTGTAGTTTCTCTCGCTTTACAATTTATGTTGAACCTAACTACCTTATTGTTTCATTAATGATTATAATATACCACACATAATATATAATTCACACTCAAGAGGCCCTGCCTATTTTTATGTACACATTAGGCTTTTTCATCCTCTTCCTGGAGATGTTGAGGTTGTTGACCTTAGCAAAGATCAGTTTGAGATCTACTCCTAACCTTTTCCCTTGATTGGGCATACGGAGCCTTAATGTCAGAAAGAATGGTTCTCCCTTCCTGGTAAATCACATTGATAGAGTTTCAAAACTAGAGAGTCTTTGGGTTCTCCCAATACCCTGGTGTAACATGAGCAAAGCTTAGTCCTTCTGCATGGCAAAACTGCTTTCCTCTCCCTTCCTAAATGTCTTACATGGGGATCAGAAAGCAGAGCACTGCATTTGGGGAAGGAACCAGCCTAGAGAAGTTGATGGCAGAGAGGGCGGCTACATCCAACTGGCCTCACCAGTAATTCCATCTAGGTTAACTCTTTCATCTGATCCAGGTGACATTTCTCATAATTTATTTGCATAGAAATGCAGCTTCAGGTTCAGGGTTGTGCAACTACTCCCAGCCTGAGGTCAGTAAGAAAAAAATCTGGAAAGCAAAACTTCTCATCTGCAATTTCTGAAATTGAACTTTTTATTTCATTTCTAAACAATATCCTAGGAAAAATATACTTTAGCTAGAAAATGAGACAATTGTTCATACAGGTCTGGCAGCACCCTTTAATATCAAGTGGCAACAATCTCATCTTGTCCATGCCAAAGAGTGAAAATTGGTGTTTATATACAGGCATTTGAAACAACTACAGGCACACAGATGCCTACATTAACTGGGGCTTCCAGAGACAGATGAACCAGTATCAGCTATAATGGAGCCATGTCCTAGGGCAGTGATATTATTTTATCCTAATTGAATCTAAAAGTATGTTAGCACTTAAACCCTTCAGTAAAGAGGGATATAAAGGAATTTTGAGGTAAGATAAAAATTATTTCTTAGTAAGTGGATTTCATTGATGAAAAGGATTTCATTTAAGTATCCTGTGGCAAGTCCAAGCATTTATGCTTTAGCACATGCTCCACATAATTCCAGACAGCTTCTGCACCTTCCATTTACTTAACTAAACTATGATTCTCCCTACAGAGTAATGCTCCCAGCTTTTACACTTAGATGTGTGGCTCCTCCTCTCCCCAGCAGTGTAGCTGGCAGTCAATTCAGGGAATAATTCTGTGGGTGCCAGCTGATAGGAAAAAGTTCTGCTAAACTATATTAAACACAGTTTAAACTTCATGGTTATCAAAGTCTAATAACAGCATTTAGTGGAACTCAATGTCTAGGTACGCGTTCAGTATTTCGTATGTTACAGTTGAGCCAAACGTCTCACGGTGCATCTCAGCAAGGTCTCAAATGGCTTTCAATTCTAATGGCACTTTCATTCACTTCTCTGATCTCAGTTATTTAAGAGAAAATGGAATCTCTTAGGGAAAGAATAAACATGCAAAATGATGATTTCCTTTCTCACAACACAGCCAAATTTCACTGTGAAAAATTTGCAATGCAAATCAGAAATGCTTGGTCTGTCCAAGTCAAAGAGCCTTGACATTTATGATTAAAGGTACACAGATGAATTCTAGGACCTTCCATAGTCCAGTATTGAATCAAGAACAATGGTGAATGTGTTTAGCTCAAAATCAGCCAAAATATTTCTTTCTATACTGAGCATTTTTCCACGTTGAACTAAACAAACATTTTTATTTGGAACTATTTGCTGCTTCTTTAGGAAATTGCTTTCAAAAGTGCAATCTAAATCCTGAACAATCCACACAGCCCTAAAATATTAAGGATTTAAATATTGGTTATGGTCCATATTAACATTCTTAGACTCCTGCTGCTACATCTAACTCCTTTGAACACATTATCAGAAATGTCAGCCTACAGATCTACCATATCAAAATCTTCAACTTTTTCTAAAACAGTCCAGACTTAAAGAGAAAATTCTTATTGGTAGTACTAAGTGAAGTTGCCCATCTTTATCATCTCCCTCACTGCATGACACAGAAAGATTATTTTAAAAGTTCAAAATACCTTATTTCCTATTATCAGGCCTAAGAAACATCAAACAGTTTTTGTCACTTTCCTTCCAGGAAAAGAAGAAGGTATTAAATTCAACCAAGATTTCTCTATATCTACATGGTATACTACAAATGCAAAGCACAGCACTGAAACCATTTGTTTATTTAATAGTATCCAGAATTTGCCATTTCATACTGGCATAAATTTAATACATAGGCACCATATTGTGTACTGTATGGAACATTTTCTACCTGTCATTAAAGCCAGAAAGAATGATCTTCTAAAGTCACACTTCTGTCTCATAAAACATTACAAGTGTTTGAGCATCCATCTCTAATCCCAAAATAACAAAATCAGTTTGTCATATAAAAAAAATAAGGTGTTGTTTTAAATCATCATTCTTCTCTTCAGGTAAATAATTTTTCTTCAATTACTATCAACAGCTCTGGTCTGTGGTTGCCAACTTCAGAACGAAATGTCATTTTGTGAATAATTATCACCACTTTAGTTAATGCCTTTATACTAATACACATCACGCAAGAGAAAATAATAATAATTAAAAACAAGACCTTCAACCTTATACAGGGTTAAGATGTGATTTCTAAATACTTCTGTACTTTATCAATAAAATTTATTTTGCTTATGGACATTTTAATTTTTTTTTCAGTATTGAGAAATGAATCTCTTGTTACTTTTCCACAGTTTTGTTGCTGCAGTTGCTCTTCATTCTCATTCTTAAAATTCTACTGCAATTATTTTTCAAATTATTATCCTTCTACCCATGTCCCTCAATTTGTTCTGTTTTTAGGGTAACTAACAGAGCAAATAATTTATTAAGGATAAAAATAATTTTGCAAAGATTTGCAGAAGCTGACAGACTAAGAATTCTGCCAAATAGAACCCAAGCAGAGAGTGGAGGATTAGACCCCTTCTAATCCACTGTTTTTTTCAAACCAGGTTATTTAATACTGAACTAAAACCTTTGGAGAGTTATATTTTTAGTGGATTTCCATATTAAGGTTTGCTCTAAGAATTACAATTTAGGAAACAAACCAAAGAAATGTATTTCTTGTTTGTGAATAAGGTATCATTATTAAAAGTCTTCCATTCCCCAAATAAATATTTTTTTTTACTTTATGCCATATTTTAATTTTTCTGATAGTTTTATAGTAAATATTATACTTCACTGAGCTTTAAAATTAAAAATTAATGAAAAGGGAATCTATGCAATGAAAGGAATCATTTGTTGATGCCAGTACGCTATGACATGCAGAGAGTGACTCTTTTACTAATTATTTTCATGTCAACATTGTACGTGAAACTTTCAGTTTGGAGAAAACCAGGCCAGGGGGCTGTGTCTATGTTTCCATTTAATTAAATGATTTAGTCTATGAAATAGCCAAGAGAGAGCAGCTCTCCAAATGTGGCAATATTTTGGCTGTTTGAACTTTCTAGTGGCATATTATCTTAGTTACACTATTATGTGTGTCTTCCCTGAGAATAATTGCCATTTCTTGGTCCAAATTTCACATAGCAACCCTTTTCTTACTGCTGAGAGGTGGATGGCCCTACAGCAAGCCGTGGTGTTCCTCTACTTCCCACTTAGTTCTCCTGTGGGCCCAAAGCACGATTTCCTTCACATTTATAAGTTCTGATTTTAAAAATGTATTTTTTTTCCATTTCAAATTATCTGGCCTAATGTAGGAGTTGATGCCACTGAGCTGCTGAAAGAACCACAGCATCTTTTTGAAACTAGTTGTGCCTGCAGAATAAATCCATCACATGAAATGGCTGCAACCTCTCCCTACACTGGGGAGCCAGACGAGTTCTAGATCAGCTCAAATGTCTGGGATTTACCTGACATGCAGGACAGCCACAAGTTCTTTGCTGCACTAGATCCTCAAGCTTTTGTGATGAGCTTCACAAAGAAATCAGTTGCTAATCAAAATAATAATTTTTAAGCAGGGAATTTTCTGTCCAGGAAGCAACTAATCTGACAAAAGCAAGTCACTACCAGTGAAGTTTGCTGAATAATTTGTATATAATTTCCAAAGTTTGCAGAAGTCAAATTTTCTAAGAAAAACAACTATTATTTCCACTTTTTTTTTTTTTTT